>VXAB01003361.1:162263-175144 GCA_013399175.1 Odontophorus gujanensis | reverse complement strand
GCGAGGCCAGACTCTTTTCAGCAGTGTGTGGAGACAGGACAAGGGGAAATGGACAGAAACTGCAGCACAGGAGGTTCTGCACAAATGTGCGCAAGAACTTCTATACAGCGAGGGTGACGGAGCACTGGCACAGGCTGCACAGGGGAGCTGTGGAATCTCCTTCTCTGAAGATATTCAAGACCCGCCTGGATGCCTACCTGTGCGACCTGGTGTAGGGAACCTGCTTTCGCAGGGGGGTTGGACTCGATGATCTCTAGAGGTCCCTTCCAACCCCTATGATTCTACGATTCTATGAATTTCTCCCAACTTGACTTTAGCAGCAACATGAAGTATATGTTTACAAAACAGATTTTTTTCTGGATGCCCTGAGGGATAACGAACAAAACTTAATTAAAATGACATCGAAAAGTGATGGCATGCTTTCTCCACTAGATCCAGACATTTATTTAATACTCCAAATACTGTGCCAAAGCTGCAGTCTGAGGAGGATTGGTTGGGGAGGTATTCAGCTCTTGTTGGCTGAATAGAACCTAACCAGATCTCATGGACCATACGTGGTATTTAAACTGGAAATCTCTTCAGATCAACAAAATACTGAATGGAAAAGGAGTGAAGAGAAAGGAGTTCCCAGCTGCATTAATTTCTAACCCTACCTTTTCCCAAAGACAGTAACGTAGCAAAGTGGTCAAAATCTTTCCTTCAACTTTATTCAGGGTGACAGTACATGTATGTGTTTGACAGATATCACAGTCATTGTCTGCCACCATTCATTAAGGATCCCAACCACATTTCCCACTCTCTGCTTTGAAAGTACATCCATAGCCCAAAAGCAGAAAAACAGATGAGGAATTATAACCATACTGCTCTTAATCCTAAGCATCGGAAGGCGCATGCTTGTCAGTGCTCATTTGGTTGATGGAAAGGGTTGAGGTACATAGAAGAAACAGTTGCTAATACAGAATTATATAAACTTTCTGTCATAGGTAGTTTTAATGTGCCCTTCAGATAGTACCCACTTAGAAAAATAAGAGTCAGTGTAACAAGGCAATCGCGATAAGAAGTCAAGAGTTAGAACTAATAATCTAATTTCCAGTTTGGTGGCAGCATTGTCAAGGCTTGTGCAATCTGAAGAATGTCTTCAAACAGCAGCACTAGAAGCAGACATGCAATAAAGATGTTCATGGCTACTATCAGGACAAGTTATTTGTTCTGTTCCGTATCTTTCTCCAAAAACTCAATTTTAAATTGTTTTAAAAGATAAATCAAAAGATTCCTATTTAAAAGACAGACACATACAGTTTTATAATAGGGGCAAGAGTTTTCTGTTAACTTGTGAAAAAATTCCAGAAACCACGCAGGATTTTCCATTTGCTGCAGTACATTGACTTTATAAAGTGAGTTGCAGAAAGCCGCTATGGGAGCCAGCACTCACTTCCTGACATTCTGTAGGCATTCAGATCACACTCAGTCTGGAATAAAGCATGGAATAGATTTTTATTTTACATAGGTGCCTTTGTAAGTTCATTTTCAGTAAAAAGTATTTTCAACCTTGAGAGGCAGCTATTCACAGGACTTCATCTATCCTCAGACAGAGTCTGAAGACACTTCCTGCCATTTCCAAAAGGGATCTGAAGTCTGTCAGCTGTACTTGGAGCATCCAGTGACGTCTCTGAAGTTAGTTACGAACCTAAATACCTGGAAGAGTATAAGTTTTTCTCTTTGTTTTCTAAGAAGTATGAACAATATATGCAAAATTCAATCCTTTGCCTTCCAGAATTATCTGCCACAGCAGAGATAAGGTGGTATGCTTTCAGTTGTTAAAAAATAAATTAATGAGCTGTGCTGTAATTGCAGAATGTGCAATTAGAGGATGTAGGGGATGCTTGTAGGTCTGCCAGCCCTGGGATGGATGAAGGGATGACAGCACTCTCACTCTTGACTCGTGATTCTGAGCACTGGATGTAGTCTACCTTGATTTCAGCAAGACAATTGACACTGTCTCCCACAACATTCTTATAACAAAGCTGTGAAGTAAGGAATAGATAAGTGGACGGGGAGGTGGGTTGAGAACTGGCTGACTGGCAGAGCTCAGAGGGTTGTTATTGTTGGCTCAGAGTCCAGTTGGAGGCCTATACTTAGCGGTGTTCCTCAGGGGTTGTCCCTGTTCAACATCTTCATTAATGACCTTGATGAGGGGACAGAGTCCACCCTCAGCAAGTTTGCTGATGATACAAAGCTGGGAGGAATGGCTGACACACTGTGTCAGCTGTGTTGCCATTCAGCAAGACCTGGACAGGTTGGAGAGTTGTGTGGAGAGGAACCTGATGAGGTCCAACAAGAGCAAGAGTACAGCCTTGCATCTGGGAAGAAATAATTGCATGCACCAGTACAGGCTGGGGGATGACCTGCTGGAGGGGAACTCTGCAGAGAGGGACCTTGGGAGTCCTGGTGGACAATGAGTTGGCCATGAACCAGCAGTGTGCCCTGGTGGCCAAGAAGGATGATGGCATCCTGGCGTGCATTAAAAAGAATGTGGCCAGTAGGTGAAGGGACGTAATCCTCTGCCTCTACTCTGCCTTGATAAGGTCTCACCTGGAGTAGTGTGACCAGTTCTGAGCTCCTTGGTACAAAAAATACAGAGATCTCCTCAAAAGAGTCCAGTGGAAGGCAACAAAGATGATAAAGGGCCTGGAGCACCTCCCTTGTGAGGAAAGGCTGAGAGACCTGGGTCTGTTCAGCCTTGAAAGAAGAAGACTCAGAGGGGATCTGATTCATATCTATAAACATCTAAGGAGCAGGAGGCAAAGGGACGAGGTTGGACTCTTCTCAGTGGTGTGCGGTGGTAAGACATGGGGAAATGGCCACAAACTGATGCATAGGAAGCTCTGCACAAATGTGCATGGGAAATTCTTCACAGTGCAGTGACAGAGCACTGGCACAGGCTGCACAGAGAGGTGGTGGAGTCTCCTTCTCTGGAGACGTTCAAGACCACCTGGACTCCTACCTGTGCAACCTGGGTTAGAGAGCTGCTTTGGCAGGGGAGTTGGACTCGATTTCTAGGGGTTCCTTCCAACTCCTACAATTCTGTGATTCTGTGACTCATTTGGTTTGCACTGTGTCCTGGAGTCAAGAGCCCAGGTCAGGGTATTAACCTGACAAAACTGTCTTGATAGAAGTATGAGGTCCTGCACACCTATCTCCACAAAAAGACAAAACAAACAGGACTTGATAAGAACTGAGCAGTCTCTTGGCTTGAAGTCCTCGAACTGGACTACACTATAGTAAGCAAATGATCACCTTTAAAAGTTTTTATATTTGAAAACACAAGAAAAAATTCTTCCAAGTAAGAAATGCCCCAAAGAATGGGACTCAGATTTCTCACTTTAGGGACAAAATGACCTTTCCAGAAGCCTTCTTTAGTTCCAAAGGTAGAATTCTAATAAAAATGTCTTTATCACTCAAGTAAGTTCTTTAGAGGTGCAGTAAAAACAAACATATGGCAATGATTTATTATAAAGGGCCATACTCATGGTTTTCAGAGTCTGAAATTACTTGTTTGCGTGCTTTCCCTTATTCAAGACCAAGTTGGAGAGTTGACATAAACCCTGAATATATGTGGGCTACTGAAGAATTAGAGCTATCAGGGTCAGGAACCCACCTTTCTCTAGGATGGGTTGACAGCAGCAAACTGTCCCAGATCCATTTGGCTCCCTTGATATGCCTCTTACATCAGTGATAACATCAGTAATTTGTACAAGAGACCAAGAAAAACTATTTCAGCTCCAGTTGCTGCTTCAGTGAGCAGGTAATGTCCTGATATTTATGCAAGTAAGTATCTGTGGGCACGCATATGCACATGGAGAAAAAGGAACACTATCTTCAGTAGAGAGTGTGAGGCAGCCAGCAGTGTACACCATCACAAAGCACAGCATAGGTCCAGCCTCTGCTTCAGCTCTCACTGACCTACCAGGAAAATGCAAAGCTAACATGCTCACTGTGCAATTTTAGGTGGGAGAAAACAAAATATCGCCTTGTCTATATTTTCAGTTATAGCTTTGTTTCCAGTGGTAACTCACTTTGTTGTTATAGTGAGGATTGTATTATCTCCAAAGCCATGGTGCTCTTCATAAATATTCATTTACTTTGAGCACAGTAACACAGGTAATTACTGTTAAGTGGCCGTGGGGTCAGATTTGCTGTACCTTACCGGGGAGCACTGCTGCAAACACATACTGAGCTCCTAACCTAGGCAACATTGACAAGTATCATATTCCAAGGACTGAAAACAGATATTATACAATACTAAGCAGAAAGAAAGCAGAGCAAATCGCAGACCTTGTTACAACTCCAAGAAATGCGATAGAAGCCATTAGGAACAGCCCTGCTGCCACTATCAAGCAGTGGGACAGCAAAGCATTACTGAATACTCCAGACCTGTGATAATTCATTTCAGTTAATACTTGGCAAATTCTGTGCTTCACTGCACCCAGTAAAATACATATCTATAATGAAAGACTTAGTGATTTGGAGGAAAAGAAAGAAAAAAGGCCCCTTCTATTTACTCTGCTCCTGTTTCCATGTGTCTGACCTGTAGCGTCAGAAGTATTTTCTCACTCCAGATCCTGTATTTGTTATGCCACACACAATCTGTATTGATTCTTTCTGGGATATGGGATACAGACTTGCACAGGCTGCCCAGGGAGGTGGTAGAGAGGAGGTGTTCAAGAAGTGTGCAGATGTGGCACTCAGGGACATGGTTAGTGGGCGTGGTCATAATAGGTCAACATTTGGATTAGATGACCTTAGGTCTTTTCTAACCTTAATGATTCTATGATTTCGTAAAACGCAGCCTAAATCATCATTTGTGCAACACTTACATCCATCCAGAAGCCTCCTACAGACATTTCCCAGATCTGTGACTTTGACCACTCTATCCTATGTGTCACTGACACATGACAGCACTGTATCAGATATAACTTGTCCCGACTTTCAAAGCCTGTGTAACTTATTGTAGTTCATTCATAACTCCTATTGTGCTTCCAAGCTGCTGACAACTATAGTGGATCACTATGACCTATGGTGTATAATGTCTGGCCACGACAGTTTGCTAACTTTCCAAGAGGTATTTTCCCACCAACCTCAGAGGATCTCATTTATACTTCCTTACACTCTCCTGCATGTAATACCAATGAAAACTTTACAAGGGCCAGGTTAGCACATCTACTCGTTATTACACTAGCTTGCTTTAGTCTGCCATTGCTTGTGCTGGATTTCAGCTCAGGGCAATGATTTCTCTTTTTCATTTGCAGGACACATACTGATGCCAAAGGACAAGGAGAACATGATTTAGACTAATTCAGGACTGGGATACAAACATGCCATATACTATCACGTCTTTCATCTTTAGCTATCTGGAAGTAAGGCATCTCACTAAACTTGTCACATAGGTTCCATTTACATTCACAGAATCATAGAATGGGCTAGGTTGGAAGGGACCTTAAAGTTCATCTAGTTCCAACCCCATGCCATGGGCAGGATTGCCCAGAGCCTCGTCCAACCTGGCCTTGAGAGTCTCAAGGGATGGGGCACCCACAATTTCTCTGGGCAGACTGTGCCAGGGCCTCAACACACTGAGTAAAAACTGTCTTCCTAAACCTAACTCAAATTTTCCCTCTTTTAGTTTAAAGCCACTCCCGCTTGTCCTATCCTTATTAGACCATATAAAAAGTCAATCTCCCTCCTGCTTACAAGCTCTCTTCAGTACGGGAAATCCACCTCAGATCTTCTCTGAGCTAAACAAGCCCAGCTTCATCAGTCTGTCTCCATGGAAGAGGTGTTCCAGTCCTCTGATCATCTTTGTAGTCCTCCTCTGGATCCACTCCAAAAGGTCTGCATCTTTCCTGTGTTGGAGGCCCCAGATCTGGACACAGAACTCCAGATGGGACCTCATGAGGATAGAGTCAGGGAGACATTCCTGATGTTCCCTCTCCCTGTTACCCAACCCCCTGCTGATGCAGTCCAGAATACAGTTGGCCTTCAAGGTGGCAAGCACATACTGCTGGCTTATGCCTGGCTTTTTGGCCATCAGGACCCTCAAATCCTTCTCTAAAGTGCTGCTCTCAACGAGTTCTTCTCCCAGTCTGTACATGCTCTGACTCACATGCAACACTTTGCATTTGGCTTTATTCAGTGCCTTCAGGATTAATTACCATGCCTACCTGCTGGCAGGATCAGCTGAACTGTCTCGGTCATGCCTGCCTCTGAGCAGTGAACAGGGCTGCTGGTTTCCCCAGCTCCTCTCAAGGGACTGCAGGGACCTGCCCTGTTCCACTGAGGATCTGGGCATGGTCCAACGACTTGTGGTGCCTTCCTGTAGTGCCAGAAACCTCATCCAAGGCAAGGACAGCACCTGCTAAAGGGCCTGGAGACTGCTGCCAGCAGTTTGAACTAGCTTCTGTAATTCAGCATCTGTATCTGTAATGAGAGCAAGTCACATCTGGGGAGAAATAGATCAGCCTTTACCTGGCCCATGGTCAGCACACAACCAACCCACTCTGGAATAAGGATGGCTTCATGATTTGAAGCATTAATCTTTAGTGAGAAAGCTAATCTCAGAAAGCTAAACTAGTTCAGGAGTACTTCAGTCTCTCCTATTTGTGGGAGATAAAAAAGTGTTAAAAAGATTAGTTATTCTTTTTTTAAATTCTGAACAAGACCACATTTTTTGCCTCAGCCTACGTCAGAATCAGCTCCTGTGACTCCAACTGACACTAGCTGTTACTGCCTGTAAGCACTGACAGTGCTGACAGATTCACAGATTTACTCAGAATATGTTGTTTCTGCCTCCTTTTCAGCAACCTTAAAGTGTGACTACTTGTTCTGAGCTCTCAGCACAAGTTCGAATTTTGCAGGTACTCTTTCTCCTTCATACCTTATTCCAAGTGTCCTCAGATTAGCACGGCTAAAGAGGAATAAAAAGGTTAAAACGAATAAGACTCGATTTTCTTTTCTCCAGCCACCATTTGGTGCTGCTATGGGACCACAACAAACACTGGCTCCTTCTCCCCTTTTTAATAAGGATAAATGTGACTGCCAGCCCTCACACCACATGACCACTCTTTATGTAAGAAGAAACGCCATCTGCATACATTTCAATTTCAGGAGGCAAATCACCTCGTCCATCTCACATGTCTCCGGGGATGCCTATTAGAGTTCCCTCACCCTCAAACGTCCGTCTGTGCGCTGGGCAGTGCAGGACATGCTGAGGTGCACTTTGTGAGGTGCCAGCTGCTCTTTGTGAGGGTAGTGCTCCCAGACTGTGCAGGGCAGGTGATGGTGGAGGCTGCTATGGAGTAAGGGGGGAAGAAAGGCTTCTGTTCCTTCCTGTGAGCACTGCAACATCAGGACACACAGCCACAGCTCCTTCATCCCCACACAGATCACGCCTCATCTCTTCTGATGCACAGACACATGGACATAAATACATATGTATGTAACTATATCTATACACCTTACAGACACACTTATCAGTATAAAGAACAGCAAGTGCTGCTAAGCTAAACACTGAAGAACTAAGCAGTGTCAGGCAGGAGATGCCCATCAAACCTCCCTTCTGCTGCCCTTCCTCCCATGTGCCATAAATTACATGAGCACATGCTGGATCGGTGGGCAGAACGGACAGGGTATGTGCACGAAGCAGGGCTCCAGTATTTTGTTTTTGCAGCAGCAGAATTTTCTGCACTCAAAGCACAGCTAGCAGCTGCAGATGAAGTCACTAAGCACTCACATAGATCAGAAGCAGAGTCAAATTGGGCACATACAGAAGGAGGACCCCTACCAAGAGTGACCACTTGTGCTGGGTTAAATGGAAAGAGTTTCATTGCCAAATTAACGCTGCCAGCTGGGGCATTCTGATATTTAAAGACCACATCTATGCATCAGTACTACAGTTCAGGAGTCAGAGACTTCTGAGTGAACCTTGGAGCCTGCACACTGCCATACCAGCACAGGTTGGGTGCATGTCTTTGTGCCTTGCTGGAGATAAGACACTGGAACATGGCTACACATCACCCACCACTCTGAGACAAAGTTGAGCATGGGGCCCTCCCCTGAGCAGCTCCTACTGTTGAGAATGGAGCCTCTCTTATGTGTATCAGGGGTCTTCTGCTCCACTGAGTCAGCAGGGAAAAGACCCACTGCTCCGTGCTGTCAGATCTACTTCATGGAACTGCGCCTGGTCTGGTGCAGCCACAGGACACCTGCATTCAGCTCTGCACTGCTGCAAACGCACAGCTTTTCGTTCAGACAAGTTAGAATAGGCATACTAAGGAGGAAATATAACATCTCATCCCCACCACCAACACCCCCTGACGAGTTTAATGTCTCCAGTGAAGCACAGAGGAGTTACAGCTAGTCACGCAAAGCCACCGCAGTTATCATGATCAAAAAACAAACACTCTCTTTCTCAACCTTTTTTTTTTTTTTTTTTCCCCCAGAAATACCCCAAATTCTCCTGGTCACCATTTTCCCAAACAAAATAATCACAACAGCATGGCTTAGAGCAGATATTCATCTTGGAAAAATGCATCCCAAGCTGTCAAAGTGTAGTACAGTCATAAATCTTGTAAAAAAAATACACACACAAACACATACACACACACACAAACAAACAAAAAAAAAAGAGAGACAAAAACAAACAAACAAACAAACAAAAAACAGAGAAGGAAATCAGTGATACCTTAGCAAGAAAAGTCACTCCTCAAAAGTGCTTAATGGGACTGAGTGGTATTGATCTGAACCAAGCATTCCTCCCACAGTGTCCCACCACAGGGCTCCTGAGGTGCACTCTTGCAATAGCTGGGGTGTGCTTGGGGGCAGTTGCCTCCATTCAAGCATGGAATTAATGGATAAACTCCAGGACGCAGCAAGGAACTGAGTCTAGCTTTAAAGGCATGTGGATATGATTAATAATCTTACAGAGTTATTTAAAAGCACTATAAACGTTTCTGAGACAGTTTCCTTGCACCACCTCTGCAATGTACCTTCTGCTCTGGTGTGTTGCAAGGTTTATCAGGACTCCTCTGTAAAGGGTGTAACTGTGCCATGGCTCATCTCTAGTAATGCAGCCAGATCCTGAAAGACTCGTAATAAAACCCTTATCTCCTCCAACACTGCACCTTCCCTTCAAACACCCTTGCTCCTTCCTTCTCACCCTATTCTCTGCCCAAAAGCATGTAAGACTTTAAGACTATTTTCATTGTATCCATTAGTTCGTATTACCAACAGCGCCTGAAAAAGTAATCTCACAAAATACATTACCTGAGAAGCTGTTATTTACAAGCAAGATCAAAATGAAATGCTTACCACACTACAGCATTCAATTTCTGATTAAGACTGATTAATATGTGCACACATTCACACACATGCACACAGAAAAGAGGTGATTACATGGCAGTTTCAAAGAAGATACATTTAAGTGAACATCATCTCTAAGTGAAGACTACCTGTATATTTTGCTTCCTGAAAGCACACAGATAAGTTATGGGCAGAGAAATCTGCATTACTAATTAATCTACTTAAAACTCAAATTGTTCTCTGCATTTGAAACTCTTCCGTCACTGATGCCTTTGTCCTAGAAAGTCAATCAGTTAAGAAGACAACATTCTACCTCCTTAGAGCACTATATATTACCAGAAGTGTTGAAGAAAGAACTTCACTGAAAGCCCTTGATGAAACATTCCTCTGAATAAAAAAAATAAAAATCAATAAAATCTTTGAAGTGTTGTTCTGAGGTATAACTGGTCTCATTTTCTGATGTGCCAGCATAAAACCGACTTCCAAGTAATTTTACCAGAAAGAAATAAGTAGAAACTGTCTTACTTGAAATGAAGACTATGATAAAATCAATAGAAAACTTATATCACCCTTTGGATTTGATAAACTCTTAGAGAAGCTAACAAAGATAAATAAACGCAGGAAGCATTTGAGAAGTGAATGGCATAACCATGTGCTTCAGTTCAGTGGAATATTTATTCCACATGGAATTTTGGAGGGGGGAAACAGGAATTTAAACTCCCAGTTCCAATGGTTGTTCCAGTCTTCTTGCAAAGTTGATGAGGTCCCTGGCAATCCCTGTGGCTTGCTCTGCTCTAAGATCACAACATCCCGAAGGACAGGATGCACCAAGCCTACAACAGGCTGTTCAAGCAGACATGAAAGTCTGTCACTGTTTAATTAACTTCAGTTTTTAATAGCATGCATCATTATCCTTCATTGTATTCCAACCAGGCAGTGCCCACACCCACACCACATTAATCAACTTGCACAAAACACAACAACCTTTAGCTTCCAGCACAGCAAATGTGGGCTGTGTGCCTGCCACAGAGGCGCTCTGCACCACGAGCTCCTTACGTATTTGCTCTGCCCTTCACCAGAGTGCTGTGATAGCTGTGGGATGGTACGGCCCTAATGGATCCTAACCGATGAGTAATGATCACAGAGCCCTCACAGACTGCTGGAGTAACTCGTAATCAGTGAATGATAATACTACCTAATAGGGCTACAAATGACTTTGTCAACCTTTCTTAAACAAAAATTGTTGAGTCGTAATGTACAATGTGTATAACTCACCATTCCTCTTCAGAGCTCAGCAATATCTTCCCCTCTATACAGAGCTATCATAGCACTCATGGGATATTCATAAAAAGTAATATTTTAGTTCCTTCCAAAGCAACCACATTTTCATGTTGCGCTGGTAAGAATGTTTTCGGCTTAATGTGGTATTTTTGTTATTCATGTCATTGACTCCTGCCTCAAAATGCTTTCACACAGTTGTTTTAATTTTTTCTCCTTTTATATTATTATTCTTATGTGTTAAAGCATCTTTACGAGACCACTGCTCCAAAGGTATTCCTGGGGGAGAAGGCATGAAGTATCCAGAAGAAGAGACTGCTGTGAATCTCACAGCCATCAAGTGGAGTTCAAAAGGAAATATTCAGACTACTTCCATGCACTTCAGAGAAGTACAGAGCACTGCCCTGTCTCACAGCTTACACTAAAGCTTTCTGAAGAGTTATTTCCATTCCCCTATTTAACTCTACATTCTAATTTTGAAGCATAATTCAGTATTCCTGCAATGCTTTATGCAATTAAATTCTTAGAAGCACAATGATGTGTTGGCAGCATCAACATGCCTGCACCATGCATGCAAACCCGGTTCATCTCACTGTGACCTTCAGTCAAATACTAGTGTCAGGAATTTGCTAAGTTCATTAGGTATTGTTATTTTTCCTGGATATGGTGTCATCTGTAACCTCATCTGATATAATTTTATGCTCCAGATTGTATGATTTTCATAATGGTCTGGAATCAGACCTTCAACAACACTTTTACAAAACTAGGGTAGGCATACTTATGTTTTCTTAATCTGGGGACAAATCATTGCAATAAGAAGAAGATGGGCACTCACAGAAAGAAGTGGCTATGGGCTCTGGTTAAACTGCTGCTGACTCCTGTCGCGACATCACCTCATTCACAAAAATCAACATCCCCATCTTATGAGCTACAGGGTTTTACGTGACAAGATGTAATGACAGGAATTATGCCAATACTAACATGAAGTGTTATGTTTTAAATTACAGACAATGTATTTTCATGACCACTGAAGCAGCACAGGGCTAATGTTTTTACACATTACACTGAAGTGTCCACACCAGCAGCCATGGGCCTAGCAAGATCTCCAGGGTCATGCAGATGACTTTCAATGCCTTCCAAATAATCTTACTGGTCTAATCTTTTAATGATCTTTAAATGCCTTTTGAAAGCTTGTGCTATAGTATGGTTAATGGGCAACAGCTATTCCAGAGTAATGTGAGGGGCCTCTCAACATCTAGGTTATGGCTCATTCATAATAACAGGCTCAAGACTCTACCAACCAGTTTTTGCCTCAGAGCAATTCTTAAAATATTCAAAATAATCAAAGTGATTACTCTCCAGCTATACATCTCCATGTGTGATATATGGAATCACAGAGGCTTTCACCCTTTTTCATACTCCTGTAAGGAAAGAACGGTTTCGTTTCTTCATTAATATTTTGCAGGTCACTAATACACACTATGAAATGCAGCCTGAAGTGTGAAGGGAATAAATGAACTTTCTAAGCCACTGGCAATTAATTAGTTTTGAAAGGTCATGTAGAACTGGTGAGCTCCTGAAGAAACAGTAAAAGGAAAATGTGGCCTCTGCATTTCAAAAAATAAAGAGAACAATGGAGAGAAAAGCAAAGCAGTGTGCCACCATGCCTTCCCTGGGCTGCTCTGCTTATGCTTTCACTCTCTGCTTTATTCAGTGCACACACCACTTGGGTGTCGAGATAAAGCAGGATCCAAAGAGGAGAAAATATTTGACAAGGTTTAAAAATGAGTCCAAAGCAAGAGTTGAAATGCTGCCTAAGGCCTCTGTCAGAGATCTCCTTTCTCTTTGTCCCCAACTGAGACTGTGTCACCAGTTGCATGGGACCATCTGTAGGGTGATGAAGAGGAGTAGAAATGAGCAGCAAGGAAAACAGGCTTTGCCACCAGAGGTAGCAAACTGACATATTCTGTTAGCAATAGCCCCATCTGTTCAAGAAAGAGCAAACAAATCTCTGAGATGGCATTATTTTCCCTATGAAAATTCCCTGGAACCAACTTGCCTTTTTCACCCGATGTGGCCAAGAGCATATTTGCTTTTCTTTCTAGAAGATTAGTCGCTCTAATAAACGTTATTGTCTTTCCTTAGAAACCAACTACAAAGTTGAATCCAATATTATAGTCACCTGACTCAAGAAAAGTGCCATTTGATAGCAGGAAAATTTTATTATTATTTAAAAAAAAAAAAAAAAA
>VXAB01003361.1:18597-162256 GCA_013399175.1 Odontophorus gujanensis | reverse complement strand
AAAAAAAAAAAAAAGATCAACTACCAAAGGGATATTAACAAAACTCGGTTATGCTGTGACAGGAAAGATTAACAACGTTCTGCATCACAACTGCTTTCAGGAGAAACAGCAAAGAACCTGAAATTTCATGTGCAGTGCAGAAAATCGCATTGAGGGAAACTATACCTTCTCCATAAGACAAGTGCTCCGTATGAATTGCTTGACTGCTTCTAACCCATTTAATCTTTTATAAAGTGCATTCACAATATACCTAACCAGAATTTTACTTTATCAGTTGATGGATACTGGCAAACCTGTCACGGCAAGCCATATGTTCGACATAGCTGGCAAGTCCTCTGCTTATAAATCTGACTCTGGCTTTTATGAGCACTTGCTGAAGTCATGGTGATGAGGCTGTTACTTCATAACTGAATAATGCAGCTTTATGGCTTGTAAATTCTCTGCTGAAGGGTTTGACGTGAACTCATACAAAACAGGAGACAGAATGGTTGTAGAAGATGATGCAGTAAACTAACACCCTCACTGCCCAGGCAACTCCGTGCTGTCTCTTATTAAAGGCTGAGGCTGCAGAAGACCCTAGAGATTTGAAAAGTACTTCTATGCATGATAAAAGCATTTCTATGCAGTGTGTTTTGCCTGTTTTCTTCACTGCACTAAGAGTAGGAAGACAGCATGCAGAGGCTGGGCTGTGTTTTTATGTTCAAGCTCATCAAATCATTTTTTGCTACACAGTTATTTCAGTAAAACTGGAGTTTTTCAGGTCAGATTTGAGCCTTTGGAATTTCCTGGGTTCATAAAAGGAGCCAAAGGTCCTGGAAAAAAATAATAGCAGAGAAACAAACAAACAAAAAATCTTAAAAGAATGTAGGTGCTTTATAGCAAAAGATAAAGGAGAGAGAGAGAGACAGTGCAATATAGCAGTGCAGCATAGCAGTGTATGACCCTGAACGAAGTGTTTACAGCAGACGATGGAGGAGAATTCAGAGAGAAACATAGCAAGGAAAACTACAAAGTATAAAAGATTAAATTGTATTTCTATGATACATGCTAACCTTTCGGGTATTTCAGGGAATACATATTCCCAGATATTGTGTCTAAACAAGAGTCTGAAGAACGCTGTTTCTGTCAATTAAAGGCAGATTTTTCTGTCACCAGTGCTGAAATAGCCATTTTATTCCCTGCCAAGCAACATATTACTTTGAAAGAAAAAAAGGTTTCTTTTTTTTATGATGATGTCTCTAAACCAGTTACAGCTGTCTAACAGCACAGATGTGGGACTGCAAATGTGGAGGAAAGTTCACTGGATCAGTTCTAAAGGAAATAATTGCAAGACAGTATGCTATTCTAGAATCTGCAGTCAGTGTACAACTGCTTTAATGTGGGCTCCCCCCTCCCTTCCCAACTGCAAGATCTGCTAACAAATGTAGGCACTGTTGACTTGCATTTGCTTGCCCCTGGAATGCATCAACCGTGAGCGTACTGCTGTGCTGCCCAGAATTTTAATGCTACCTTATCTCAAGAAGAAACAAACAAAACACCATGATCCTTATCATGATGATGTCCTGTCTCACCCCTCCTATAATTTTCCACACCTATTGCTTTTCCACATTCAAAGTGAATACTTACAAATGAAGAAAAGCAGTATTCCTTTTTCATTTTCCATTATCTTGTTGGATATATCCCATGAATTATATGGAATACTTACTCCCCATGTAATCAGAGTACTAATTCACAGCCAACACTCAGTTGCTAGAGCTCAAGGGAACATATTTGAGCTATCTTTAAATTAGCTATCTCGGTATTGATAGCAGGGTAGCTATCATAACACAGTGCACAGCACAGCATGCTGAATATTGCAGCTGCTTGAAAGTTACCACAGGTATTTCTGAGAGAAGCAATGTCACCAGCGATTTCAATGAGGGCTTTTTTGCATATTTATTTTAACTATCACAAGCTCAGAAATGAAGGAGGGAGGTTACTGAAATAGAGAAAGAGGACTGAAAAACAACATGAATAAAATGAAGGAAGAAAATACAACCTCAGTTCCTTCATCCCTTAGGTTATTCAAGTTATTAAGTAGTGTTATTTAGCAAATTACCATATAAAACAATCTTTTTGGCCTAGATATGCTCACGTTGAAGTCAAGGGCAAAAAATAATAAAATTCAAAATAAATGAGTGGGATGAGACTTGCAACTGCAGAGACTTCCTAGACTTAAAACTGCACATAACTGTGATGACATACAAAAAGTATTTTGGAAAGTCACTGCTTTGAAAAAAACTCAGGACACCAAAAAGAATCAAAATTTGCATTTGCGTAATAGAGTCTCAAACATTTGCTGAAATTTTCTCATAGGGAAGAAAGAAAAGCTTGTGACTACTTGTAGGTGAGGGAAGGATGTAGACCTGGTCAGTAAGATGGATGGACTGGGTGTAGTCCCCAGGTATGATGCAGAAACTATATCTAACATTCCTCCTTTTTTTTTTTCTTCAAGATATTTCCAAGTAATTAGTACTGGGAAATCACCTGCATTTGAAAAGTCACATCAGGCACCAAGTACACAGCAACAGCAAAAAAAAAACCCACACTAAGTCAATAAAAGGACAACACAACTTACAAAACCAACTTCGAACTCCCTTACAGGTCAGCCTTGCTTGACTTAAAACATTTGAGCAATCCAATGCTCTGGATCAGAGATCTTGATGCAAGGGAGTACATACAGATAGATGAGCAGTCAGTCAGTTCTTTGTCCTCCTGTTTTGAGATTTATGATGTATACACACAGCTTAAAGAAACATCTCCACTGACACATAGTATTTCATGCACTCAATCTTCATTTTCACTCAGATCGCTTCCTAAATTAGGGCATATACATGATCAATAAGTTCTGAAGCCAAGAATTACCAGAATACATTATGAAAGATCTACAAGAATGGAATAATAAGGATATAAAGAAAAAGTTTTGTGAATTATATCCCAAAACTTGTACAAAGCTCTGAAACTTGTGAAGACCTACAGTAAACTAAAACTTCTTCTCTCATTCCTGTGGATTAATGCATGTCAGAGGTCTTAAGCTACCCAAGTAGAGATACGGAATAAAAATGAGCCCAAAAGCCAAAGTCTATCAAAAAGATTTAGTTCACAAAAGAAATAGTGCTATAAATATCCATGAAAAGCATTCCTGGCAAGTACTCACCAGAGGGAGTGTCACAGATCTAGAAAGAGATACTAAAACGAATGTTGAAGGTTAATTTTCCAAGAGATATCAGATTTTCTAGTATTTGTAGCCTCTGGAGACAGAAAGTGAATTTGATCATGTAAAAAGACTATGATCAAAAGCTTGGATAGTCATAAAAAAGCTCTTGGGAAAAAGGGATGATACTCAATAACACAAACGCTTGGTGTGGTACACTCACCAATAAAAAAATTACTTACCTGAATATAACATCCATTTACCCAGGTAAATATTGTCCCCAGATACACCAAGGTCATTCAGCTGAGGTGCATGAGTTGAGGAAGAAGCAAAAAAGGGCAGGGTTATGTCATTTACTGTAACCTATTGCTTATGAACCTTGCTAAGAACTCCTGCTTGTAGTAAAAGAAATTGAAAAATCTAAATAGGCCATTACTGGTTAGCTTTTTTTATATAAAATTATCTTTCTATTTTATAGAAAATGTCTGTTTTGTTTTGTTTTATTTTCTTTAATTAATGCAGCATATTCATGGGTGACTATCTATGTCCTTAGAGAACAGTAACATTAGAAATAATTATGAACCATCTTAATTAATTAAAGCTGTTTTTCCACCCACTTAAATTTTTAATCTATTGCTGTGCTAGACAACTGAGAATTGACATACCAACTGTAAGGAACTGATTATATCACCACAGTTATTTTCTGTAAGAGCTATGAACCAGAAGTGACTTGTCCTTGGAAAAGAATGCAGTTCTAGGAACAGCTCTTTCTGAGAAGAAATTTTTCCAAATATCCAACCTGAAAATACTTCCAGTCATGACATCTTTGTTGAAGAAATGATGAAGTAAAGACCAGATAAGTGGATTGTGAAACAGAGTGAGAACTGTCTGGCTCAGGAGGTTGTAGTCAGTGGTACAAAGTCAAGCAGGATGGTTGGCCTTTGGTGTACCTCAAAGGTTGATACACTGACTATTAACATTTATAACCTTAATCAGTTACCTGAATGGGACAGTGTGCACCTTCAGGAGGATCTTATCAGTGTACACAAACAGTTGATACAATGAGTGCAGAAGACAGACAGAGCCTACTCAGTGGTGTACAGCTGCAGAAGAAGAGGCTAATGGGCACAAACTGAAATGCATGGAATTTAATTTTTTTCACCCTTAAGGATGGTCAAAAGCTGGAAAAGGTTTTCCACAGAGGCTGTGAAGTCTCCATCCTTAGAGATATTTAAAATTCAGTTGGACATGTCCCTTGGTAATCTGCTGTCAGCAGTGATCTTATGAGCACTGGGGCTTAGAGAAAGTGTTCTTTCAAGTTCAGCTGTTCTGTGATTCTTTGAACCTGTGATTCTCTTTTTCCCCATATCCAAATACCTTACCTCCTATGGTATGAAAGTACACAGCAATTCCTGAGCATACCAAAAAATACATACATACTTGCCTATACATAAGCAGTCAATAGAGTAGCAGATGCCTTTGCAGTCATGCATTACAACGCATTTTGAACTGCACAGAAGTTGTACAAATATGTATGGATTTTTTTGTCCAGCAAAGAAGATTGACCCAAGTCTCAGCACATTAAAAAAAAAGCATAAATCCCTTACACATTTTTTTTTTAATTAAAGGAAAAGAATAAAAGAGTGATATGCATGTTGCATATATCAGGAATGTTGGAAAGCTAAGTGCCAGTAAGCAAACCACATCTGTATTGCTGGCATATCATTTTACACTATTCATGGCTGGAATGTGCTAAAGCAGCAAGACCAAACTGCCAGCCTTCAAGGCAACTCAAGTGCCTCAGCTCAGCTGGCCAGCCGTCCCCAGGCAGCACAAAGAATAGCTGTCTGGGCGGCTTGCAGGTCTACAAACCGTGCTGGCTCCAAGGGAGCAGATGGGAGGCTGCTGTTCCTGTGGGAAGGAGGGGAGAAAGAAAGGAGCTGCAGCTGCCAGGGGTGAGGTGCCTACCTCAGTAGGGAAAAGGTGGGAGCAGGCTGCCATTGCCCTGGGGTGGTGGGGAAGGCAGCTGCTTGCATGAGTGTGAAGACAGGCAGGTGCTGTTAGAAGAGTAGGTGGTCTTTGAGGTGAAGGGCCAGGGAGATCTCCCTCTGAGATCTTGCAGAATGAATCTAGATACTAAGACCATGCTGCAAAGGTGAGTAGGCACAAACTCCTCTTGTTCCTAATGTTGCAGCCCTACAGCACTTGTCTCTTTCTGCTGCCCTCTGCCCAAACATCTGTACAGCTACAGCCACCCTGCAGCCATCATGCATTTCAGGAGACTGCAGGGATGGTACTATCCATCTGACAAACCTCTTCCAAAGCTGCGCATTCCTCCATCAGTTACTTAGACACATGGCATCACTAGTGCATGCTTTAGATGCATCCTATAAACAGGAAAAATTGTACAGACAGGAAGAAGAGACATTAGCTTATTGTCTACTAACACCCGGTTAGCAACTTTTACTTATAGCCTCCTGTCCTGTCAAGTTAAATTTTACAGGTTAATTTTACTTTACCGTGTTGACTTTCAAAGCTAAATTAGGATGCAGTTTTTCACAGATATAAGCAGATATATCTATGTGCATAGATAAATGCAACATCAGACAGAAAAGACACAGTGTCACGATTTATATTAAAATGTAGTTAGTGGCTTGGCTGACCCAAGAGATAACATCTTGGGGACTCACAATCAGAGGAAAATGCATCTGATGTACAGATTGTATGTACTCACTGCAGCATAGATGCACATAGGTATAGAAATTACTGTGCTAGCTTTGTTACTCCTACATGAGATAAAAACTCTGTCTGAATGTGTAAAATAGTTCAAAAAACAAATGCAAACTCCAGACCCTAAATCCTTATATATATATATATATGTATATATATGCTTACAAAGCTAATTTCCTACTGAGTCTGAAGTGAGGTGCCCATCTGCTCTTCTCAACTAGAGATATATTTCCACAATGATAAACAGCCGTTTGAAACACTTTAAGGCACAGTAACTTAGAACAATATACATGAAGGCAAGCTGTATGTCAGAAAATCATGTTTAAAAATGTCTATTTCTGATAACAAACCAAAAGGCCTGCCTGAGATGTAAATATCCTCTCCAGCTAGTGGCCCCATATTAGCATCACTAATCCCCCAGGATCCACAGCTGCAGTGAATATTTTCTACCCTGCAGGGAAATTACACATCTAGCAGCTGCAAGATGCTAGACAGATGGCAAATTAATGCCACACACTAAAGATGCTGAACACTTTGTGGTTATCTATCTTGTTTCATGGGGCAAACACAGTGACAGAATGGGGGATGTGGCCTCAGCTGTCAGAAAGGGGAGTCTGCTCAGGAGGTGTCTGGAAACAGCTGGGAAACCTCCCCAGACGCTCTGTCCCAGGATAAGCCTGCAATAAAAAAAATACTTGATAAACCAAGTAAGTACCAAGACTTAGTGTGAACCTTCTTTCCACTGACCCTTGCAGTACCATACAACAATGGGAAGTGTCATGGTATTCACTTTCCATGTGGGGAATTGGCAGCATGTTCAATGGCAGTGATGGAAATGAAATCCAAAGCTTCGGTCTTGGCTCCATGGCAATCCATCAAGTTTTTACTAGCAGTGTCACACATTATCAAATTACACTCAGATCTTCTGATACTGTACATTTCTCTGTATATTCCTTTCAGACTATTTTTTCTTTTTTTTTTCTTTTTTTTCTTATGGGGGAGAAAAGCATGAAAATGGCTTTGTATAGGATACAGGAAGAAGAGATACCCAGCTCTTTGTTCCAAACATGATCACTGCACACCAGGGAAACAAAGACCATTTCTACATTTTTAATTCAAGAGTCCTACTGGGACTACAGGGAGTAGAACATAATGAGGAAAAAAACCAACCTGAAATTTAAAACAGTATAAAACAAATGATTAACTGCTTTGGTTTGTATTTAAGCCAACGTGTACAGGTAACAATGCAAACTTTCTCCACATCACCTTCCTAACATGCTTTCTTCTGGATCCATCAGGATCAATTCTAGGATCTCAAAGACAATACTATACCCATATTCATAGAAGCTGAAGACTCAAAGGTGAAGCACATGATAGCTGAGCATGATGCGGTACCACTCCTGTTATTTTCAATCTTTTCCGTCTTAAAAAATACTAACTTTTTCTCTCCCAACACTAACTTCTCATCGAAGTTCTCTTTCTCATGACTGATTTTGACCTTGTCTCATGATCCTCTCAAAATCTGCTCACAGCTTTCTGAGCCATGTCTCCACATTAACAGTTTTGCCTGCATGTTTTCATACAGCTCAGTCATGACCACAGCACAGCTCCAGGCCCTTTTGCCTTCTTGAGCTCTGTGAATCTCAGTGCACTTTCATCCTTCCTGGAATCATTACACTGTTTTAACACAATTCCACTCAGGCAAAATGTTCACAGAAAGGCCATGAAACTATTGATTGAATAAGACCTTTCCACGGGTCCCAGATTTGCCCCACTGAGGTTACACACTTCAGGAGGAAACCAGTTTTTGGACTAAGGCAAGACCCACAGGCACTAAACTTAATAGTCTGATAATAAAATATCTCTTGAGTAAGTTTCAGAGGGGAACACTGATTTCCTTTGTAAATGTAACCAGTCTGTACCAGTTCTATCAAGGACATGGAGTGGCTGGAGGAGGTCCAGAGGAGGGCCACAAAGACGATCAGAGGGCTGGAGCACCTCCCCTACAAGAACAGGTTGAGAGAGTTGGGGTTTTTCAGCATGGGGAAGAGAAGGCTCTGAGGAGACCTTGTAGCAGCCTTCCAGGAGCTGAAGGGAGCCTACAGGAAAACTGGGGAGGGATTTTTTTATAATGGTATGTAGCAACAGGACAATGGAAAATGGCTTTAAATTGTAAGAGTGTAGATTTAGACCAGATATCAGGAAGAAATTATTTACTGTGAGGGTGGTGAGACAGTGGAACAGGTTGCACAGAGAGGTTGAGGATGCCCCCTCTCTGGAAGCAGTGAAGGCCAGGCTGGATGGGACTGTGAGCAGTCTGGTCTAGAGAGAAGTGTCCCTGCCTATGGTAGAGGGGTTGGAACTGTATTATGTTAAATGTCCCTTCCAACCCAAACCATTCTATGATTCCATCCTTACTCAGAACACAGCCCAACCTAAAATATTAAGAGGACAGAACACCAGTGCCCATGCAGGTATCATCTTGCCTTTGAGCAACCCAGAACCACACCATGTCAGCAACAGTTATAGCTCATTTCAGACCACACAGTGGTTTTTGTAGGTGGCAGGGAGCAGTCCCCACAGAGAGCAGCTGTGCTCCATATGTGACCAGTGCTCAGGGCAGGGCACATCTCCTCTGAGAAAAGCAACAGTGTTCACCACCACCTTATGCCATGGTGACAGAAGCAGCTCTTTTTGGCAGATGGAAGGATGTACATGTGATGATGGCTTCACCTGGTAGGCCTGATATACATCACCTAATACAGTGGGCATGCTACTGGATGTGTAAAAACCACAATGAGACAACAAGAACTTCAGTGATACATGGTTCAAAACAAGCTCGTGCATAAAATTGGAAGTAATCTGTAGAACTGCAATTTCCATTCTCTCACAGAATTGAAAGGAGGGTGACTATTATAGCAGCAATTGCTAAGGCTGCTATATCTGAAGGTCAACCTGCAATTTCATTACCTCTACTCCTCAACACATACACACATAACAAAGACCAAACCATTCACATTTCAAGAGCTTGTATCTCCTCCAGATGTGTCATGTAGTATACAAATCAGAGGCCAGAAGCAGCCACTTGCCATAATAAAAGCAGAATGCCTATTTGTAGGTATATTTGAAGTTGAGGAGCTCTAATAAAACCTGGGTACATTTTCATGTCAGCCTGTTTCACACACATCAACAAAACAGCTTTCACTTTTTCTTGTAGAGAAATTTTGAACCCTATTAACCTCCCCTATATTGTATCAGAAACATGAGAACAGCAGCATTATTTTCCTGTGCAGGAACCAGAGAGCAGACCTCTGACCGGGGACTGATCCTTTCTTCACTTTTTTCAGCCTGATCCATCTCAGTGGCCTTGCTGAATATGACCAAACCAAATAACATTATTTTAGGATTAAAATGTATATTGCTACCAATGGCAAAAAGTGAACCACATTAATTATAAATTGTCATTGTACCTTTAAGACTGCAAAATCTTCTTCTGAAGTAAAAGCAATAATATCTACTGGTTTCAAGACACTTTTAAAATTGCTAAATGTTTTGTGATTGTGTTCAGAGAAAACTGAATTATCTTCTTTCATAACAACTCCACCTTCTAAAAAGTACCATAAATGAGGAAATGATATACTAGTTCAATATGATGCTCAACTATGATGCCCCACAAGAATATAACTGAAATTGTGGGTGATAAACATCGTAATATTGAACATTATATGAAACTGAAGAAGAAAATCATGGAACCTTCAGTGCATTAAAAACAATTACCAACTGAACTAAGATCAATGACATGACAAACTGCAGTACTGGAATAGTTTAGCTTGCTTGAAGTGCTTACTCTACTTTCAAGTTTCAAACAAAAGCCTGATGTAGAGCTTCTGAATTTAATGACCTTCTACTACTTCTACTTGCTTAGTCCACAGCAAAGGCTTGTAGATAAATATGTCAGTCAAGTTACTTGGATGGCATAAAACTAGTCTGAGCCTATTGCAATGCATTTCATTAGACAGGAACAACACACTACACATCATGAACCGAGATCGTCTCAATCTAAAACATATGATTTCTCTTGACAACAGTCCTTTTTTTGTTACTGGCTGGATGGGATTGTTTTAGGTAAGTCATTACATAGAACTACAAGAAAATAGATCTTAGTTTGCTTTTTAGAAGATCTGGTATCAAGCCACAGAGGCCAAATAAAGAGCTGATCTTCACAGAATCACACATAATTGTAGGGGCTGTAAAGGACCTCTGTAGATCATCTAGTCAAACCCCCTGCCAAAGCAGTTCCCTAGACCAGATTGCACAGGTAGGTGTACAGGTGGGTCTTGAACATCTCCAGAGAAGGAGACTCCACCACCTCTCTGGAACCAGTGCTTTCTATCTTTTCATTTGTTATTAGCAAATATTTTGTAAGGAAAAAAGTAGGAAAACATTAGATATTATTTGTTTCACCTGAAGCTTCCTAGAAACTAAAATGGATGACATTTGATAAAAATTCAAACCTGAGAACCTTGCATCTGAAATTTTTCTGAAAGGTTGAGTGATCTATTGAAACATGGTCTGACATCACTACTTCAACCTGCTTTGGTCTCAGCAATACCCCATCTGCTCACCACAGAAAAAAAGTATTACCCTGATGATGTTGACTAAAATGGGTACTTTGTCTGAACTGTCAAAAGCTATGGCAAAAGGTAGCTCATTTCTAAAATTGTGCACATATTTACATGGCATGGATACATGTAAAAGATAAAAGAAAAATGTATTGTGGCTGAAGTCTGGCATATGTTTAAGAACATAAAACAGAAGACTCCTGCAGAGGAGACATTGGTAGAGTCTGAGTTACAATATGCAAATTAGATACACTATAATATAATGCAGATATTTTTCATAATTCAAAAGTTTAGAATTTCTGTACAATCACAGCACCTTTGAAAATCCACTATATTATCCAGATATCATCCAGCACACATTTCTACATGCGGCTATACAATTTCAAACTCCAATAACAGTCAATTTTTACTATCCTATGTCTAATGCAGCTTTGCCGTCAAAAGAAGATAAATGTGCACTGTTAATCTGTAACTCCGCTCTTCCTCACGATAAAAGGAAGTCAGTACTTTCTTTTTTCAATTTAGTGAGAACTATTTCTTTCTGTAAGACATAATGTAAATCAACTGCTTTCTGAATGTGTAAATTCCATGAACACTGGGATTTTGCTTCAGAATAACAGTTTTGCAGAGCAGGTACAAATTCTTCTTGAGCACAGTAAACCATTAGAGAAGCACTAACTTTTACTACAAAAACATTAAGGGCTTAAAAATATTTCCTATGTAAAAATGAGATGAAAAAGCTTGAAGCAAACCAAAAGAAACATCTCTCACTATTCCATACAAATACACAATGTTACAAATAAATCAATTTGAATATTTAATTATTTTTAAAATGAAAATCTTGCCAAGGTTAAAAATAGGAAAGAAAAAAATATTTAATTTATAACAGGAGTTTGCTTAGCACTTTATGAAATCCAAAGGAAACCCATTTATTTACCTCCAGAACCAGCAGCTCTTGGGATATTACAGTGCTGCTTTGTTCTCTTTCAGCGCAAAACAGCATCAAAATCATTGCTCTGAAACACCCATACAACCATTATCTCACACCCTTGCTAGGAACAGAGCTTTGTCCTCTCCATCTAAGACAGCCTGATGTCCCAGTTCTAGTCATATGAAATCAGGTATCAATCCCATGCTGTCATCAGAGCAGCAAAAAGACACAGTGAATGGTCAGTACCACTTATCAGAGATACCCAGGACTTAAGAAATGCCTTACAGAAACAAGGAGCTTTTTCACTGAAGGAAGTTTACAGCGGCTTTTCCTAGGCTAGATATTTAACTTAAAAATACCAGTCTTATATGGGGAGATCTGGCACTTATTGCAAAGGAACCTTGAAGGTCAGCAGCCAGCTGGGTTTGGGTGGTGGATGTTCCATTGTGGTCACTTGGAAATGAGTCAACTATATGGGAACTCTGAGATGCTGAACTCAGAAGGATCAGCAATAGATCCTTAACTGTGTAAGGAAAGTCAAGGAACAGGGCAGGACACAACAGGAGTTCAGTAAGAAAGGTGTGCCCAGTCCTCAGAAATGACCCTTACCTCCTGAGTGGATTTCATCCCTGCCTGCTTATCCACAATAGCTTTACCATGTTTCCTCTATGCAACATTTCTTCTCCTAACTTCAAATGTGAAAAATTATGGTAAAAAAGCAAAATGTGCACAATAAACTATCCCAACCTGAACCACTCAGCGATCAACATCAGCCTTTTTGTGCTCTAATTGCAATGGAACTGAATGGTAATGACATAATCTTGCAGCTTCCTCTGTTTCCAAATAACTTTAATTCATATGATATCAGAGGGGACACTCGTAAGAACAATGGTCACTTACTTGATCCTAAGTGAGAAAGAAAAGTCCTACTTGACTGGGACAGCTACTCTAGCTAACTCAGGCTGTGAGAGCCCTGTGATCAGCTTATTAGAGGACTGGGAAATACCTTGCACCAGAGCCAACTTTCGTATGCCTGAACGTATACATATTTAGCTATGTATACTTAAACAAGAAAAAACAAAGACACTCTATTTGCTTCAACTATTAACTAAGATGTGAAAAATCTCTCACTTGATGAATATAATGAAACATAAACAAGAGTCATAACATATATTTTTTCTCAGAACAAATCATAGTTGTTCATAAAGCCTTCATATGGTCTGGAAGTCCTTCCTGTCTATGGTCAGGCTGTAATCGCTGCCTCTCAGTTGCAGTGAACCTCCAGGTTGGTTCTTGACTCCTATTTTCATCTTGTAGACCGGTTTAGCAGATGAGAAAGTTTTAAAAAATCTGTGCCTAACACATTTTGGCAGAGTACCACAACTTGATACTGTTTTCCTTTTGACAGGTTTCTTCTAAGTCTGGCCACTTCCGTAGTTTCAGTTGATGCAGCAATGTAGTATTATCCAGGGACTGAAATGTGCAAGTGATATGCTGCTTAAAAAAATCCAAAAAAGCCTCCTGCAGGCCAAGAGAAATTCACACTCTGCATTTGAGCTGAGGTCTCCTTACTCTTGGCCTCACTGGGCTTCAGACTGGAGGCAGATCTCAGCTCCATGTATTAGAGGAGAAACTGGAGGTCCCCAGTGAGGTTTGGGTCTGGTACAGGTTCCAGCAGAGACCTCAGCAACAGGCATGACAGCTGAGACAGAGGTGGAGGCTGGAGCTTTCCAAACAATGTAAGGAGGTAACCAGCAGTTTTGTAGCTGAACAGATTTGGAACATATTTTGGCCATTGATTCGTCATAGGCTTGGAAACAGAAAGATCTGCAGTAAAGTTTCTCAACAAGAAAAGCCACAATGAAATGAACATAATGACGGAGAAGAATGCAGGCTCTTGCAAAGATCCAGGATTTTTAAGTAACTAAATCCAGTAAAAGATGAAACTGCCTCTTATTTGACTGCTGAAATTTTCTTATCATAAAGACTGAAAGTGGATAGTTTGTGTCATGTAACTGCCTTGCCCCAAAATATTTACTGAGAGGAATGGACCACTCCTGCTCTCTTCCATTTCAAGTCCGTGGTTAAAGCTGCAAAGCAGATTTTCTTTACACTCTCCATCAAAGAAGCAGAACATGTTATATTACATAAGACAGTGTCCATTCAAGCATCGTGGTCTAAACCAGAGGTATCCTGTCTATACTTATCACCCCAAGGCTATTTCTGTTGCCAAGAAAGACAGGCTACGCTGGAAAAAGAGTTCATCCTCTGCGTACCTTAGAACAGGATGTATTTGCATTTAGATGCGCCAAGCTGGATGACAAAAATTCCTATGCAAGTGTGACATTTTTCTTGTAGGTTCCTTGCTACACAAATTCAAGGCAATTGCAAAGAGCAAAATGTCCAGCAAAACACAGCTAAGCAAAAAATTGTCTACATCAGTTTAGGGCAACCTGTGGCTTCAGCTAGAGTTGGGAACTCCTCCATTAGCTGAACAGTAAATGCAGGCCTGCATTCTCAATTTTATAGTGGGATCTGTTTTGAGGATATGACAAAACTACTCAATTCTGGGCCTGTGTCACTCTCATGCTAGGGGATGGCTCTCCTTCTTTACAGCACTTCTATTCTGACTGGAGAGCATACACAGCCTGCGTCAGAAATGAGAATCAGCTGCCATCACTTGCTGTGCTCAAATGCTTGAAGGCAGCTTGCTTCAGCTCTTCTGTAGCAAGCAGAGTGATGGAGATGAGAGCCAGAGGGGAAATGAAGTACTTTAGGAGCTCCCTATAGCCTAACTCCTCTGCTCCCTTGATCCTCATTAAATGTTTGCTCAATTCATCAAACTTATTCAACTATTGTTTTCCCAGCTCAGCTGTTTTTCAGGGACTCTGACAACACAACCATGCCTGGTGGACATATGGGATCCTCAGCAATATACTGCAGAAGAAAGAACGCAACGCAGTACAAAGGGAAGTGAAAGAGAAGGAAACGGCAGAAGGCATGGGGACATTCAGACAGTCCGACACAAGACAGAATCTTTCACTTCCATACCCATAAATGAAGGAAAAAAGATCGGAAACCACCTTGAAAGGGCACTGCCCTGCTGAATGCTTTATAGACTGTCCATAGTTTGTGTAGTAGTTTTCACGTGCTACAGGAAAAAGTGAAGAGGTGTTGCTACACAGTTCCTGAACCATAATAATTTAAAAGTCTCTCGAAAGTTGGTTGGAGATATTTATGGATACTGCAAAGTAAGCAGGAGATGGTATCATGGACATGCATAAGGCAGACAACCAAGGACATCTGACTCCTATCCATTGTGCCTGACATCTCTTCTTAGGAAAGCCTCCACTGAAGACTAGTCCTAAACAGCAGTGAGTCACTGAGTAGAAGACCATGAGCAACCAAACATGTGCTTACAGATCTCATGTCTTATGATGAGCTTCAGCAGCCTGTGGTCTAAGCACTATAATGATGGACCTCAGCTCCCCAGGATGCCTCTTGGTCAATTGCAGGTGAGTAAGAATCAATTAAGAAAAGATCAAATGGATCCAAACATTAATTGTATAAATTAGATTACTGCACTTGTATGCATCTGCCATTAATAAACCTATCTACAATTAAACAAAAAACAATATCTATCAATAACTGAAAGAGTACAAACGTCAAAGTTTTAAAACAAGTCAAATAATCAAGGTGGTTTATTAGTAACAAGTTAAATGGAAGACAGTGATTAAGCACATGCAATAAAAAGTGAGAAAAGAGATTCTGACAGCACTACTCTATTCTGCAAATACAGATAATGTATCTTTCTTGACAGTTTATTTAAATATTTTTGGTTCACTGAATAATTCATTCCAAGCTGAAACCAGCCAAGAGTTGAGAGAAAAAAAATATAATAAAAATCTTCAGACAGCTTGCTTACTAATTTCATCTTGAGAATAAAAACACAGGGGGAGAAGATGAGCACTGTAGTTCTAAAGCCTTGAAGGAAGTTATCAGAAATAAACAGATCAAGTCATTAATTACAGACAAGTTTGTTTGTTTGTTGTTGTTCAATTAATCACTTTGTTTTAAATGATAAAGCTTGCGGGAAAAATAATATATCTAAAGGCAAAATATATTCCACATAGATGAGGTAGTTGTGACTCTTGAACTAAATTTCAAGAGCATTGCTTTTGAACATTTTCAAGCTAATCTGCTGTTTTGTTGCCATGCAAGTTGGGACATAAACAAGTAGAAAATTACTGTTAACATTGTTCTTGTTTGTTTGTTTTCTGAAAATGTATAGATCCAAAATCCGAACAAATGTGGGATTTCTGCATTACCCATGAGGCTTTAACTGGAAGCTATCAGGAGACAGCTTGTGGGATTTCTTTGCTAACAGATCCAAAGTGCTTCTGAGGACAGTGTCTTCTACATAGGAGAGAGAGCAACAGCAGTGCCATCCTGCAGCATCTTTCCTCCATCCTCGAGCAGGGAGAGCACATTGCTGGGACAACAGATAGAGCTAGGTTTGACATAATGAGTCCTGGCAAGGGACAGAGGACAGTGAGTTGCACTTCACACACAAGAGGAGCAAGTTTAGCAATTGCAAAATATTGTACAACAGTTAGTTGTATAAATCTTACACTCAAGACACCAATGTAGTGATTCAGTGTCAAAGCCCTACTTGGCCCCTGTCCTGAACTCTTAACAAAGTTGCAAGCTTTCCTCAACGTGCTCTGTATCCAGGAGAGTTTTTTCCTTGATTTTCCACTCTAAAGTGATGGGAACAATGTTTCCCAGCTTTCCTTGAAGTCATGCAGGAGTAGTGAGCAAGTTCACAATCAGATAGAACTTTTGGCTACAGAAAACTCCATGTGCTTAAGTGACATTGACTGAAAAGTTAGCATTAAAATCAAGAGAAAAAGAAGGTGGGAGGCAGCATTCCACACTGCTTTCACTGTTCTCTCAGAAGCAGACTGAAGTCAGTGAATGGTTGGTATGCCTAAGTAAAAGCAGATTCACCAAAGTAAAAAAGAAGAAAATGAGGAAAGTCAGTGTCAAGAATTCCTCTTCCAGAGACCAGGCTACTGCTATATTTGCTTTCTGTTAAAAGTCTTCAAACAGTAAATTTAAAATATCACCAGCCCTTTATTAGTTTGAGAAGACAAATCCATGCTAGTTAATTTGAATCCAGAAGAAAGAAACAAATGAGAAAGAAAAAAGATTCACCTGACACTCAGTTATGCAGTCATTTTTTAGCTCTGCTGAATTACTGCACAAGAAAGATAAAGTGCCATCACTGGGGAAGCTTTGAAAGTGGCAGTGTAGCTAGCAGCCTCAGGGGTGTATATCCTCAAATAGTGTCACATTTCACTCCCTGCACCAACATTTCTCAGCACATCGTGCTAGAAACGAAAGACTGGCAGGCTTCCCTGCTGGAGTACCTGGCTACTACTTGCAGCAACTCGATGTCTGAAGACACTCAAAGAAATTTTCTTCAAAGATGCCATTTCATAAAAACTTCAAGACATAAATGGAATTTGGTGATATCAAAATACTTCAATCACAAGAAGAAGAATACTGTTGTGACAGGCAGAAAGTTTGCCTTGCCAGGTTCTACAAGAGAAAACTCTAATCTCATCAGTACTGCACGGAAAGCAGTATGAGAGAGAGCCCTGCAATAGCAGGACACAAACACTAAAGTGAGGTGAAACATTGGCACAGAGTGCCCAGGGAGGTAATGGAGTCTCCGTCCCTGGAGTTGTTCAAGAAGCGTGCAAGGGTGGCACTGAGGAACAGAATCATAGAATCATAGAATTGCTCAGGTTGGAAAAAACCTTCAAGATCATCAAGTCCAAACACAACCAAACCATACTGCCCTAACTCTAACAACCCACTGCTAATTCATGTCCCTGAGCACCATATCCAAACAGATTTTAAACATATTCAGAGATGGTGAATCGACCACCTCCCTGGGGAGCCTATTTCAGTGATTAATAACCCTTTCTGTAAAGAAGTGTTTCCTGATATACAACCTGAACCTCCCCTGGCACAACTTGAGATCATTTCCCCTTGTCCTGCTACCAGTGAGAAGAGACCAACCCCACTTTCACCGCAATCACCTTTCAGGTATTTAAAGAAAGCAATAAGATCTCCCTCAGCCTTCTCATCCCCAGACTAAACAGCCTCAGTTCCTTCAGTAGCTCCTCATAGGGCATATTCACTAGTCCCTTCACAAGCCTTGTTGCCCTTCTTTGGACCTGCTCTAGCACCTCAGTGTCCTTACTATACTGAGGTGCCCAAAACAGTACTCGAGGTGGGACCTCATGAGTGCTGAGTACAGGGGCAGGATGACTTCCCTCGTCCTGCTCACTACACCATTCCTGATATAGGCCAGGATGCCACTGACCTTCTTGACCACCTGGGCACACTGCTGGCTCATATTCAGCCAACTGTCCATCAGTACACCAAGGTCCCTTTCCATCAGGCAGCTTTCCAGCCACTCCTTGCCATGCCTGTGGGGTTGCATGAAGTTGTTGCGATCAAAATGAAGTATCCAATATTTGACCCTATTGAAACTCATGCAATTTACCTTGGCATATGGTTGGTGGGCATGGTGGGGATGGGTTGACAGTTGGACTAGATGATCCTAGTGGCCTTTTCCAACCTTGATGATTCTGTGATTCTAATTGAGGTTGCTGTGTTTTAGAACAAAAACTGTTCATGGCCCTACCTGATGGAAAATCTTCTGTGCTTCAGAGTTTCATGCTAATAAAATAAAGCAGGAAGCATTACTCCACAACACAAGCCTACAGCAAGATCTGACTTGTTCCTGACTGATGGGTGAGTGGAAGAGGCTGCACATACCACTACTGCCTCAACATCCACCACTACAGCTTCTAGGGTGGGAGAAAGATGGGTTTCCAACACACCCAGCCTCCAAGAACACCTTTCCATCCCACTGCACAGTCAGAATGGGGCACCTCAGGGCAGTTCCAACCCCTACATGGCCCATGCCCAAGTGGTACAGAGGACTGAGCAAAGCACTGCTCACCACCCTTGTGATCTCCGTGGGGAAACATGAGCTTCTGAAGCACCCTGGCATCCCAGGAAAGGCAGCAATCAGCTGTCCTGATTATCTTGTCTGCTTCTTCCAGAGTAACCCTGCGTATCTTAAGCACAAAGAGTTTTGCAGACACAAACAGCATTCCAGGGCCTGCACCGCTGCTGTTGGTGGGTGTGAAGTCGGTCCTGGTGAACACCCAAGTATCTCTGCCTGACTGGAGCTGGATAAAACCATCTCTCCTGAAGTCAAGCTCCATCCTGTAACAACTCTTATTTTCAGATAAAATCATCGTCTTAAGGCAGGATTTAGCCTGTGAGGTAGGGAAAAGACTCTGGGAGAGATGCAATGAGATAGCACTGTGGAAAATTAGCAAAGCATAATAAAAACACCAGAAAGTAAGCCAGACAGTAACAGCAGTCCTCCAGAACAGGTTTCCTACATTCAAGATTTACAGAAATGTTAGGAGTTCGAGAGGAATTACTCTAAAAAGTCATATGATTTAGTAGACAGTGCTACACTTTCTATTAGCATTTTGACCTATCATATATAAAGAACAACAAGTATGCAGCTTCTTAATGCAGAATATGTTCCACATTCAGCATATGTTATTTTCTTGTTTTCTATTTAATGTTACATGAGTTCTCTATGCCAGATAGAATTTATTTGAGATTCTCATCTGCTAAGTAGTGGTCCAAAAAGACTTGGAAGATCTCAAGATGACATTTTTCCCTCCAGTGCTAAGCTCTTTCAAAAGGTGAAACATGCTCACCATGAATGGTTGGCTAGCTGCCCGGTGCAGTAAACAGAAGTTAAGAGCTAATAGCTAAACCTGCTACAATCCACTCCCCCCCCTCCCCCATTACCATAAGGAGGAAGAAGATGGGAAATCTATCCTGAAAAGCTGTAGAAACCTGTTTTATGTGTTCTGGCTACTGTGGGAAGGCAGTAGGGAAATCTTTCAACAAGCAGAGGGATCAGGAAAAATGTCACCTTCAGACAGAAGGGAACTATGCCTAGAAAGTGAACAAGAAGTAAGGAGATCGCAGAGCATCTCAGAGCAGGGGATCCGTTCTATGGGATGAACCAAAGTCACAGCCAGGCTTAACCAAAACTCAGCCTCTTCCCCACATCTTTTTCTTATGGAGGCTAAAGGAAAGCAACCAATCTAGCATTAAAATAAAACACCAGATACACACACAACATAATCTGGTATTGAAAGAAACAACAGATACTATTCAGATCACAGTGGATACTAGTCCTTTTTTTGTGTGTACTATCACTACCCACTGAAAAAAACTACAATTGGTTTGGTATTAAAGAATGTTTATATGTGACTTTCATTTTCTTTTTTCTTTTTTTTTTTTTAATTAGCAGGAGTAAGTAGGTTTAAGGTGTTTAATTAAAAGTAACTGAAATAACAGTTTCGTAATTTTAGGATTAGACACACTCATACTCTAAGGCTGAAAAGACTACAGTGTTATTTGTAACCAAGAGGTAGCGGAGAAGATCAGACACTTCTCTGAAACCAGCCTCCTTCCAGAAAGTCAGCAGAAGTGCCACTGATAGCTTTCTCTACCAAAAGAAAGCCAGCCACTCCAGCTGCATGCTGCTTGGCTCACAACAGATGTAAGAATGCCATCCACATGTATAAGCACAGCCAAACACCACAGCATTGCTCTCTCACACCTAAAACCTCTGCTGTTCATCTGCACAGGGACAAGAATGAAGTCAGGTTCCAGATCAGAAAACAGGTACTGGAATATCAGCAGTACACTTAAAGTGAGCAAAATGAAATAATTTCCACGCAGCATGTAATTACCTTGTAGAGCTCACTCTTATAGGGTATGGAAGGGGCTCACAGTTTAAATGAGTTAAAATAAAAATAGACCTATTTGTAGATGATGGATTGAAAGTTATAAAATATGTTTTGGAATGCAAACCATGGCTCAGCAAGCCTCTGTGGTATTGATTATTGAAAGTTGGAAGAGTTAACAGAGCAAATGGTTCTAGATTTACTCAAATTTTTATATCCTTTGGTTGACCCCTGTGTTACTGCAATCTGTACCCAACTGAAAATAACTTCTGTGCGTGCAAGAGACTGCAGCACAAAAGCCAGGAACTATTTTGCATCAAGCACTGACTCCTTATATGATCCTGGACAAGTCATTTGGCCTCAGTTCCCTTTCTGCGGTGACCACCTTGCAAGCACTTTAAGACTACTAATTAGCTAATGTTATAAATGTTTTAAACAATGAATACACTGCATGTAAACAATTGCTCTCCCTTAACAAGCCCAGAAGAAAAATATTTCCTCTAAACCATATTTCTTTAGAAACCTGTACAAAGCTGTAGCTGTTACAGCAACTTCACAATTTTTTTAGAAGAATCTTTATTAAAATAACATATTTAAATGGTACAGCCTTGAGGGTGAAATGGAATAACAGATGATACAGCCAATTCCACTCTGCCTCTGCATTGTACAAGCTTCAAAGACATGATCGTAAGTTTACATGGATCCAAGCCAGGTGTCACATTCTGAGGGATGAGAAAGTACATATACAGTACCAGATGGAACTCATCTCTGTGGCTGAAGAACACAGACACAACTATACTACAGCCAGCAGCAATAGCAGCTCATGGGAACCACCGCATTATCTTTAAAATAGCTAATTTGGATAGTTGTGACAATACAGGTACAGCAGCATAAAGTTTAGGATGCATTAACTACCAAAGCTGACTTGGCAAGCTTCCTTGTCTGTCCTGGGCTTTATAATTCCTCTAGTAGCATGATGACCAGTCTAGTCCAACACTACACTGGGTGTATGAGAATACAGTCCCTTCAGTCAAGGAGAAATTGGCTTAATGTATGAGTCTTAGTGAAGCTACCTATCTGGTGTAAATTAAATGTCTGGGCTTTCTCTAGCCACGTGGGTTGGAATGACCAAGCACTATTCCACATCCACATACAGATAATGATGTGTGTGTGAAAATACATATCCAGTTCTGGGCACTAGATTTTCTGTGCGTCAGATGTGAACTACTTCTGTGTCTCCATCCTTCATTCAGCTGGTCTTCTGTTTTAATTGAATCAAGCAATAAAGCTATCACTGTGCTATGTAAAAAACCTTAATGAGGCTGCCAACAGGGCAAATTAAGAGACAAAAGGATCCATAGTTTATCACATGGTTTATTGCTGAGAAAAACAGTTTGCTTAGGCTATTATCACTATTACGCTACAAGTTATAACAGGAAATCAATAAGGATAAGACAGAGAAATGTTTGCATTTATCTCTGAGACACTGAAGCACTCCTCTCCCCTCTTTCATGCAAAAGGAAAAAAGCGGATTAAATAACTGCAGTGTCACTGAATGATGTCAAAAACAAGGTATATTACTCAAAAAACAAGCACTGCTGCAACGGGTATTTAGTGGACTTGAATATTTTAAATTAAATCTACTACCTTCACTGGATTTCCTAACCCACAAATACCAGACTTCAGGTAAATGCAGTGTAGGGGCAAATTCTCCACCTAGAAGGAAACCAACCAGCCACAATGCTGACTGGAGCTGGCATCTCAAGCTGCTCACAGAGAGGTCTTACATCTCTTACATCTCTTGTGCAACCATGCACACAGGAGCTGCACTTACATGCGGCCAGTGGTGCCTTTCGCTGTTGTGAAGAGGGAGCCAAAATGCGGCAGTGCCTGTTTATTTCTCCCTAGATCACTGCCTCCCAACTTCTGAAACCTTCTGCTGAATGCTGCCACCTGTTATTATCATAACTACCTGCAGTAGTGCAGCACCTAAGGCATACACCTCAAAATGGAAAGTCAGTTCCTTACCCTCGGAAAATAAAATCTAATAATCAATTTTCTGTAACAAGTTTCATCCACCGGCATTTCAGAGTAGTTCTAGTGAGAAAGTGGGGAACAGACAAACACATGGATGAGGAATGGACACAAGAAATGGATGAGGACATTGAGCATGAAGGTGAAAATAAACTACATGGAGGAAAAGTGAGACCTAAGTAAGAAGAAGTTGAGTGAGAGAAAGACAAAAGTATGGTGATGCAGGCACTAGGTGAGAAAAGGCTCCAGTAGCTTAATGTGCAGAGCTGAAGCTGTTTCTGATTTTCATCATAGGTTGTTAAGAAGAATTTATTTATATTTGATTAGTACATCTCTTTCTGGTTCATCAATGCAAAGGGTCATGAATACATTTATGACGAGTTATAAATTAGTCCAACATTTTTACAGTGCATAAGAATGCAGAAAAAAAGAACTTGTGCATTTTTTCTATATAAATATTGCCTGGTCTAGCAGTTGGCAAGCCTGCCTACAGCAGGGGAATTTAAACTAAATGATCTTTAAGGTCCTTTTTGACTCAGGCCAGTCTATGATTCTGTGATATTTGCAATGTTGAAAAACAGAATCATAAGACATCCTGAGTTAGAAGGGATGGGACCTACAAGGATCAAAGAATTCAGCCCCAGGTTCTACGCAGCACCACTCAAAATCCAAACCCATTGGCTGAAGAGTGCTGTCCAAACACGCCCAGAACTCCAGCAGCTCGGGGCTTTAATGCCCTTCTTATACTGTGGCAACCAATCCTTCTGGAACACTCTAGTTCTACTGAACCAAACAAACCAAACCAATCCCAGTCCTGGAGGTGAGGCCACACAACGTATTGCAAAGCAGATGGGACAGTCTGTCTCCCCACCCAGTGGCAGCACTAGGCCCGGTGTCTGTAACTTCATGCAGTTGGTGATCACCCCACCCTCCATCTTGTCACGATCTCTTTGAAAGGCCTACATCTAAACACCATATTGATGTGTGCTTCACTGATATCTTTCATTTCAGTAACTGCATGGAAATGTTGTAACACAAGAAAACTGACCAGTTAGCATTTCTCAACTGATGCATCTGATTAACGAAATTACATTAATAAACTATTGAAAAGTTATTATGGCATTTTATTCCCCTTTTCCTCCATTACTCAATCAGCCTATTGCTGTTTTTGCAAGTAGAAATACATAAAAAAGACACTGGGCTTTTTCAGACTCTCTCATTGTATTTCCAAAAACTTTGCTGTATTATATACAACATATACAGAATTTTTAATATGAAGCTGTAACACAAAGAACAAAAAAATAGTAGTTCTTCAGGACAGATTCACTTTTGGTTTAACCTTGAGTTAGAAGTGCATCAAATTCAATGAGAAAAAAATACTTCACAATCCTCCTATCTCATATTCTTGTTTACTGCCATACAAAATTCATCATCTGTTTGATAAAGTCGCCAGATTGTTCAATCATGAGTTAGAAATTTAAAAGGAAAAAAAAAAACAGTGAGGTCACTCACGATCACATCTGCTTGATTCCCTCAGTTCCCCCTTCTCTGCTACCACATTGACCCACTTCTACTCCATTGTTTTCTCTGTCCCATACTGTGCACTGGAAAGATAGTAAAATCCTTTCTGATAAAATAGAAGGAAAGGCAAATCCACTTTTGTGGAGAGGCAAGTTCACAGAAAATGTTTTGGATTCCTATTTCTTTTTAATTTCTCATGCATACTCTGTCATTTCAAAGACTCTTCTGTCACATATTACATATATTACCTCTAGCAACAAGACAAAAGCACAGAAAATGGTATCTCGTAGCTTTCAGCTTTTCCACCGTCCTCCATCTCAGACATTTTTGCACACAGTTGTGCATCTTTGAACACGTGCTATGAGCTCTTCAGAGCAATGTATGCTACAGCATACTGATTGACAAAGAGACAGAAACAAAGCAGAAAAAGTAATGTAAACAAACATTTTTTCCCAGAGAGCAGGGGAAATAAAATATAGGAGTGAGGAAAGATGACAGACCACAGGGGCTCAAGGAAATTCCCTTACCAAAAATTACCCTTTATGCTACAAAGATTCTGATTTTTGATGTGAGATTTAGGGTCATATATGGTGCTTTCCCATACCCATTCTGAACTGGACAGCCACTAAATGAATAAATATTACAGAGTTGTGTAGCAGTTCTTTATAATTTTAGAGTCATGTCAACTTTTTTTTTTCCTGAAGAAAATAATTACAGTTAATGGCAAATCAGGACAAGTACTTACCATCAAGTTTATCACTGAAAGGAAATTAAGAAAACGCTAACATACTGCAATATGTGAGCAGTTAGGGGATGCAGACTTCTGTTGCATGAAACCAATCTTACTATCACCTTGGCATAAGATCATTCTTAAATGGGGCAGTTTCCTCAGGATGAGCCGGTAGCTCATTGCTGACAGAGAGATGACCAGTTTTACAGTCATGAAGTGGAATGAATTTGAAGGTGTCACCAACTCTGTTTCATTTCACTGAGACATTCCTCAATGACAGAAAAAAAAATGCTGAAAGATGGCTTCAGGAAATATCAGAACATGTGCCTTTGAACCTCCAGGAAGTGTGCATTTCACTGAATCTCCCTGTAAAGTTTCCTTGTGTCACCAGCACGTTAAGGCAGTGCTGCTAATACTTTCCCAGCAGAAAGATCTGTCACCTCCACAATCTACTCTTAAAAAAAAAGATGTTTGAAATTTACTTTTTCCAGACTCTTTTAGGAGTGCTACCTCAATCTTTTTATTAATAATAATAATATATTGATACACTAATACCATCTCCAGCTAAATTTACAATGAGCTTTTTTCCAGAGTGATTTTCTATATTCTACCTCAACACCAAGCTTATGTTAAGTAAGAGTTAAAAACTCACAAAGTGGTTAAGCATAGGCTAAAGATGACTCACAAAGCCACACCAAATTTGAAGCATGACCATACTGGGGAGAGAGAGGATGTATACAAAAACACTCCAGATCAAACTCAGAGATCTATGCATGATAGGACAAAAAAGTTCACATGCTTTTCACATAAATACGCATCCTCCAGAGCCAGTGGATTTAACAGGATATATCTGCTGTCCTACAGCTACAGGTTTTGGGGGACTGACAGGCATGAGTCTCAAGATTATACACTTCTAAAGTTTTATGTGAGGCTTTCTTTAGTAATGATGGACGAATTCTAGTGGTTTCTTTTGGTCTAAAACTTGCTTACACGTTCTGCAGGAACTTTTCTAGTGGAACAACTACCTACCACAAGATAAACAAGCCTTTGTTTATAAAAGTACTATGCATCCATGACAATATCATTATTTGAACCACTAGTGTAAGCATTACTGGCCTAATCCATCAGTCCAGTCCTTCGCAAGACCCTAGTTCTACTGAAATCACACAAGTTACAGTGTCTGAGTGGTCCCAAAGTTTGGAAAATTGACCCCTTGTTTGGAGGTAAGAGTGGTGGTAAGTTTTTCAACTCAACACAATAGAAACAATGATAGTGATGCAGATGGAGTGTAAACAGGCTTCAGCATAAAGATACCTGAAAGTCTTTCTAAACATAAAAAGAAATACTCAGGCTTTTATTACAGTCCTACTCATTCCTAGATCACAAAGTTTAGTAATACCAAACCTATTTCGCTATTCTGAAGAAGTGGAAATAATGGTCATGGTTCACCCTGCAATGACTTGAAACTTTCATTGAGTATGTTGTCAACTCTAGCTGCCAGTACTTAGAAACACACTCTATGATCTCCTAAGTGTGAAGATTTGACAGTGTTTCTTGGAAACAGTCACATTTGGGCAACTGGTTCACATACATGTTTTGAATCAGTCCCTTGTTTCTGCATGGACACAATAAAAATCTTTGTATTATGCTCTACTGAATGTAGCTCAGTTCTCCTTTACGGTAATGAAAACAAGTCAAATAAACTGGTTTCTTTAAAACTGTCATTTATCGTATTGTGTAAATGCTTTCAAGAAGAAAACAAATTCAGAAAACATCTGTTTCTAGGACAGTAATTAAAATGAGCTTAATGGTACTGAAGTCAGTGAGATGGAAGCACATGTTTAAGCGTTGTTATTCAGGGTCGAAAAGTAAGTCTTTTAAGAGGTTTAAAAATGGTTGCTGGAAGGAAGGATGCACTCTGATGGATAATTTTACTCAGTGTAAATCACTGGAGTCAGTGTTCTTGCCAACTTTATTCCACTTAAGCTAGCATAAAATCTAAGAGGTGCAAAGCTTTAGAGCTCACATTTTCTAGCTCTGACACTAAACCACATCAATGGGTTGTATGTGCCTGATATTTAAGATTACCGACATCACCTCCACCTTCTGCAAAAGAGCACAAGGAACAGAGAGATCTATTCCTTTATCATAGAATCACAGAATTGTAGCGGTTGGAAGGGACCTCTGGAGATCGAGTCCAACCCACCCTGCCAAAGCAGGCTCCCTGCAGCCATGAAACTGTCTTTTAAAACAGTGTGTATGTATATCCTTATTTCAGTCAAACTTTCTTAATGATTTTAAGCCTATGAGAGTTTTGCTTGGTGAGTTATTTTATAAGTACGGTATACTTGAAGTACAGACTCTAATATTAAATATACAAAGAAATCTGACATCGAGTCAGCACATTTATAAGCAAATAGAATTTTAAAGCTGGCTTCTGTGTGAAAGCACATGTCTGTTTGTCAATTCTCACTACTGGATTTTTAGCCTTCTAGCTAATTGGAACCAATCTGAGAAAGGGGGAGAGTTTTTAAGACACTGTATTTCTACTCATTAAAAGCAGGAGGACAGATAGAAGAAGAAACTCTGGCAACACTCAAAAATGTTGCAGAACTGGAGCACCCTGATCTGGCAACAGGAAATCTATATGGATTCTCATCATAAAGATGAAAAACGATTAAGAAACCATGTTCTGTTTGTACACTGCTTATATAACAACTTCGTATCACTCTGAAAAGCGTTTTAATAAAGTAAGGATCCGGAAACCTTATGTAGGTGTCCTCTGTTGGTTTTCAACCACTGCTGTTTGCTTGCAAAATACTACAATATTCATGTGCTAAAACTACAGTTAAAAGTGCTAGTTCTGTATTCCAGAAGGGAATAAGAAACAAAATGACTAGGAACAACTTCCTATTAGTAAGGGTCAGGTTATCAATATGTAAGATGACCATTTTCTATAAATATACCAAGAAGTCAATTCCAAGTAGAAAGAACCACCCAAACTAGAGGATAGTGATCTTCTAGGAGCAAAGGGATGTAAAGTTGGCACAGCCATTATTACAGTCAAAATTATAGCAAGGTTGCTAAGCTGCTTTGGTGCAGCCAGAAGGTCTAGGACTAGCACATAATACACTACCTTTCAGATGCAGCTCACTTGACCTCTGTATGGAAAGTTGGACTGAGGCAGTACTTCCAATGCAAGATAAGAAAAGGACAATGCAAACACTCTATAGCAAATAAGTATGTGAATTTTAGCAAAGGTATTTGTATGAAAAGTGAAATGTGAAGTGTCATGAATTATGCTCTCCATCCCCCCAGCTTTAGAATCAAGCAGAAAAGACAAGAAACTGGGATGGCTGAACAAGGACCTCTTGGTTAAACTGAGGGAGAATAAGGAAATGTGCAGAAGTGGAATCATGTCTCTAAAATATGAAGATATGAAGCATGGACTATTAGGTGGTCACAGAATTGGTTCAGTGGTTGCAGCAAGAGGGTTGTGGCCAACAGATCTATGTTCAGGTAGAGACCAATCAAGACAGGTGTATCACTGGGGTCAATGTCATTTTTGGTGCCCTTCAACAGCTTTAGCAGCAACCTAGACAGTGGGATCAAGGACACCCTCAGCAAATATGTTGATGGTCCTTATCTGAGTGGTGCAGTTGTTGCAATAGAAGGAAGGAATGCCATCCAAAAGGACCTGGAAAGGCTTGATGAATGGGCCCATGAGAACTGAATGATATTCAACAAGGCCATGTGTAAATTGTTGGACTTGGGTTGAGGTGCAGAACCCCAGATATGTGTACAGTCTGGGAGAATAATTCATTGAGAGCAGCTCTGTGGAGAAGGAGTTAGTGGTTCTGGTGGAAGAGAAACTGGACATGAACCAGAATTCTGCTCTTTCAGCCAGGAAGGCCAGCTCTATCACCACCTGAGGAGTGGTCAGCAAGGAGAGGGAGGGGACTGTCTATATTTACTCTGTACATGTAAGGCCCCATATTGGAGTACTACATCCAGTCCTGGGGTCGCCAGAATAAAGATGTGGAGCTGTTGGAGTTGGACCAGAGGAGGGCCACACAGATGATCAGAAGAAAGACTGAGTGAGTTGGGCTTGTTTGGCTTTGAGAAGGCTCCAGGGAGACTTCACTGCAGACTTCCAGAACTTGAGGGGAGCTTATAAACAGGATGGAGTTCAACTTTTTACATTATCTGATTTTGATAAGGTAGAATGGCTTTAAACGAGAAGAGGGGAAATATAGGTTTGATGCAGTGTGTTGAGGCCCTGGCACAGGCTCCCAGAGAAATTGTGGATGCCCCATCTCTTGAGACTCTTAAGGACAGGTTGGGTGAGACCCTGGGCAGCCTGATCTGGTGGGTGGCAATCCTGCACGGCAGGGGGTTGGAACTAGGTGACCTTTATTAACTCTTAGAATCATAGAATCATCCAGCTTAATTCATTCTATGATTCTGTGATTCCATGATTCTATGTTAAGAATACTGCCTAGCAGAAAATTGAATACAGTTCTGTTAACACATGAAGATTCATGCCAAAGGAAAAAAAAAAAATGCTCCTTTAGTAGAACATAGCACTGAACAAAAAGGTGTGAGAAGCGAAAGACAAAATGGGAGCAGCAAGAGGTACTAGGGGCCCCTGGACAGAAATGAAGGACGTAAATTTTTAGTTATATAAATAAGGACACTTGTTTCATTGAAGAATGAAGTGGTAGAGGGAGAGAGAATATAGGTGCTGAGATCCTACTCACAAAGACAAAAAAAATTAAAAGTGCATGACAATTTAGGGAGACTACATGCTTGTGAAATAGTAAAGACACTGACTGCTGTGATCTCACAGGATTAAACACATATTTACACTTGTTTCTGCTCCTGACCCACACAGGTCTCATAATTTTTAAAATCAAGTCAAAGTACAGGACAAGAAAGTCATCTATCAATTGCGAATCTAATGAAGACATCAAGGAAAAAGAAATACAGATGTAAGAAGAGAAATGAGGATGTCAGCTTTTTATTTTTTTAATGCCCATTAGAAGATTTCAGGATGCAGACTAAAACTGAGATTCTAAATGCTATTATCTTCACTTCTTTTAGTCTGAACAAGCTTCCCCACAGCAGACCATAAGATGATTGATACCGAGATTCCTTAGTTTAGACTAAACTGAAGTGAGGTTTTTTCAGAGGATCAATGATAAGAAAATCAGAGCGGAGGACAAATGGCCACTGCTTCTCCAAATCACTATATCCTGCATACACTATGCATCTGCCTTTGCTTTTCTCTTTAACATAAACTCAATAATAAGAACCAAGGAATTCTTGTAATTGTTGGTTTGTATGTCTTGGTAAAGGACTGCTGAAAGAGACCAAATAATTCAGTCTGACATTCCTACTTGTGACAGCATTTGTACCAAGTTCCTCAGAGGATGACTTAAAAAAACATATGTAAGAGATTTCGTAATACTAGGTAACAAAAGAAAAATATTTTTGATCTTCTTTTTCTTTTAAATTCCATTTAGAATCATAGACTTAGAAACATTCAGTCAATTTAATGATAGTTTCTATCCAATTTCATTCAGGACCAAGTTCTGCACTTGGAAACAATTGTGGCTATATCATTATCTTCCAGTGCACATGGTTAAATCCAGAAGTGTCTTAGCATTGCTCAAACTTATTAAATCATTTGCCCCACATTAGATGCAATCAAATACCTTTCAGAAATATTCCGAATCAGATCTTCTATCAACTGAACTTGCACAAGTAAATTTACTGTGCAAATAAATCTTTATAAGACCTCTATAAAAACACTGCTCTTCGGCTAAATTGGGTTCCATCACCTATTCCCAAAGAAGGCCAAATAAATAACCCCACCTCAGCTTTTCTGTACATTGTTATTTATACACCCTTTCACTTCTGCATTTCTATTCACTACCTCTTCCATGCCTTTCTTTTGTAGTTTGTTTACTCAAATAAAAGATGTCTCACTTGTATAAAACAAAATAGCAAGACAAAGTTTCCATTGGATGTCTGTATTTCTTTACAGATTGGATTTTTCACTTATCAAATTCTAAAGTCTTCCTAATATAACTTTTGAAAGACAATTGATTAATAATTATACAATTTAAATACGAGCTCTTTGTGGGAATGGAAGTCCAACCTTGTGAACATGTTTTTATCACTAGTAGATGGAAAGAAATATCAAGGGCTGAGTGAGAATTAGCTAGCATCTTTTCTTGAAAAAGGATGAGAAAAGGCATGCCAATCTACAATATATGAACAGACCCAGGTCTCTCAGCCTTTTTTGATAACAGAGGTGCTCCAGGCCCTTTACCATCTTTGTGACCCTTCGCTGGAATCTTTCCAGGAAATCTGTCTTTTTTTGTACCATGAAGCCCAAAACTGGACACAGTACTGCAGGTGAGGCCTCATCAGGGCAGAGTAGAAATGTTACTTACATATATGTTCTGCTTTAAAATGGGGATTGCACATTTACAATCTTTGATGGCAAAGATATACATATTATATCTCCATTTTTGGGGTACACAATTACTCCAGACTCCTCCTTTCATTCATTTCTCTTGATCTTTACCATTTCCAAGATTACTCTTCTTCTATGACTCTTCATTTCTTCATCTATGGGTTTGAATTCTATCTGAAATACTTATAACTCTCTGAGAAATAAAAATGTTACTCGATGGGGATTTCTGCTAGTTCTCAATACTCTGTTCCCACTGAAACTGCTGCTAGTTTTACCATGCCCTCCACTGGGACTAGTGCTCAGGCCTGATTTCATGTTGCAGTACTTCCATAAATGGACTTCTAGGTATAAACAAAATCTATCTTTTAACACTTAAACATGCAATAACATCACCAGTGTGAATTTGCTCTATGGCTATATTCCTGTTTCTGAGGTTTCATAATAACTGTTGAATCTGTTGGCTAAACTGAGGAAAAAAGCCTCTAAGGTATTACATTTCTGTTACTTTGCTGAAGACAGGCTGGAAAAAGGAGGGATACTAATGCCTCTCTGGGAAAAGAGAAGAAGCATGAGCTTTATCCTTACTGGTCAGCAGGCAATTCAAAGGGAGAAGGTTACTCTATGCTTTAACACTGGGAGGTTTTGAATGCAGCTCACGTTGCATAGCACAGACTACCAGCAAGGTACAAAGCCCTAAGAGATCAGGTTGCATTACTTCTGCTGCTCAAAGAATTACATTTTATTTAAATTCAATATACTAAATAAAGCTTAAGCCTTAACACTGTAAGATCTGGACATTTTATATCTGTATTTAGAGGTTTATTTTGAACAAGAAAATGCATTTTAAAACAAATTATGAATATGTGTGGAGTTACGTACTTTTTCCTTGATTTTAGATCTGCCAGCCAACAAGGAGAAATGATATCTTACAAATGATTTCTCATGAATGGTAGAAAGCCATCAAATGTATGACATTCCACAGTTCAAGGTTCTGGAACACATGTAGAAGTCAGTGACTTCTACTATGAGGCACATCCTCATTACAAATATCCTCCATGCCATTTGCTAAACTACTACAGAATCCAGCCTGTCTTCTATGTCACCAGAGAAATGCTGAATAAAGACTAATTCTCAGTAGGGTGAACAGGGTTTATAAATCCTGTACACACCTCGTATGTACATCTTTTTGCATGAGGTCGAGAACAATTGCCGCTCGAGATTATATTTTTGAAAGGTCAGCCACTGAAAAAAAAACAACAGAGGGATTGATTCTGCCCTGCTCCTCCTCTGCACATCTTTACAATCTCATCCTATGAACAAGCCCTGAGCTGTTACCAGGTGGGCTGTTGCAGGCCCAGGGAAGAAATCTGCAGGCACAGGTCTCTTACTCTGTTATGTTCCAGTGGGTTCAGTCTGAATGAGGGAAAAAGGGGAAGGGGGCAGAGGATTCAGTGACACACCATAAGACAAACACAACACAGCCATATTCAGGTAGTAAAGAAGGTAAAGGGCCCATAAAGTATAGATTCATATTTGTACTTCTGTTCACATACAACTGTCCATTCTCAAGTTCACAGGGATGATACTACAAGATGATTAACAATGGCCTGCATTCTGGGAGCCAACATTCACCCCCTCGACACGCACACACCCTTCCAGTACTTACAGATCAGGTTCAACTCCCTCAAATGTACTTTATACAATCACAAACTCATAGAATCATAGAATGTTTTGGTTGGAAAGGACCTTTAAGATCATCTAGTTCCAACCCCACTACTACAGGCAGGGACACCTCCCACTGGATCAGGTTGCTCACAGCCCCATCCAGCCTGGCCTTGAATGCTTCCAGGGAGGGACCATCCACAACCTCACTGAGCAACCTGTTCCAGGGTCTCACCACCCTCATGGTAAAGAATTTCTTCCTAATGTCTAGTCTAAATCTACCCTTTTCCAGTTTAAAGCCATTTCCCATTGTCCTGTTGCTACATGCCCTCCTAAAAAGTCTCTCCCACTATCCTGTAGGCCTCCAGGTTCTGGAAGGTTGCTATAAGGTCCCCCCAGAGCATTCTCTTCTCCAGGCTGAAGAGTGCCAGTTCTCTTTGCCTGTCCCTGTAAGGGAGGTGCTCCAGTCAGCAGGCATCACCAAGAGCCGTGATCCCAGCTCTTGCCAGAAACCTGCGACAAATCTTCCATGAGTCAGAACCTAATGTCAGTATGAGGTCAAACCCTGCCATTAGCAGCAATAAATACTGATCTCAGTTGACTTCTGCACATATAAAAAAATTGCTAACAGAAGATCTTGTACAAATATAAGCTGTACAAATCTGTTTAATAAATGTCCATGATTTTGCAAACGGGGAAGGAAAATCTATTCTTAAATCTGCTCTTATTCCAAGATCAGTGCCAACCCTCCCCATTTTATCACAAACACAGTGGTAGTGAAGGTATTTCTTGAAGCTCACACTCCCAGAGTGATGCACTGCTAACACCTGCTAGCCAGAAATAACCAGGATAATGCCATTGTTCATAACTCAAGAAATCTTTAATCTTATCCTAAGATGCAACAGTTTGAAGAGTTATAACGCTTCCATTTCTCAACGTATGATAAAGACTGGCATATTTTCAGGCTCTCCTCTGAGCTTGCTGTGCTGGTGACCTAGTTGCTTGGACTTGCTCTGTGCTATGTGATAAAAGAATGTACAAGCAGAAGGTAATTCATCTTGCCTGAAGACAGACATCTAAAACATTCAGGATGAACCATTCTCTGCAGGTGCTCTTCTATCCCCCTCAATTACAAGGGAAGATTAAAAGACACCCAGTTTTTTAGACAACCAAAGTTTGCTAAGACAGTTTTCTCTATCAGCTATATTTCTGCCTCATAGAAGTACACAGAAAAGCAGAAAGAATCTGAATGTAAACGTGTATAAATCCCTTAAACACAAGGCCAACGCACACTCGCACATATCTGCATACAGACCTGCAGCCAGAACCCATTAAACTGACTGCACTCTGTGTCTGCTGCTCTGCTGTGGCACTGGAAAGATGGACTGATTCGCATCACAGCTGGATTTAGAGTTTCTAATATGGAAGTCAGATATGTATCTTTAATTTTAACCTGAGTTCTCATTTTCACTCTTCTGACTTGCTTGTTTTAAAAGAATGCTTCAAGATACAAATGTTAAGAAAATATTTGTCTGAAATTAAATATAGCTTAGCACAAGATATAGCAACTCTGTCTGCTCCCTAGGAAGATGAGGTATATCTAGTAATATTTAAAGCTACTTTGTCACACCATATATTTGTTCCATATTCTGAACTTTATAATTTTTAAGATGAGAAATCTGTGATAATGAAAATGATTATTTTGACTGTGGTTTGCATCCAGCTGCATTTGGACAGAAATCAGAATTCAATTAAAATATGCGAATCCCAGCATTTTAAATAGTTCTTAGTTAAATAAAATTACCTCAATTGTGTTGAAAGCATCAGAAAAAGAACAAGCATAACATGTTTTGCATTCAAGTGTGATTTAGTAAATAAAGGAAATACAGTCTATTAATGAATTGCCACTGCCCCTGTTTACACAGTGGTACCTACATTTACAAAATGATTAATGGAGTTCAAAATAGAATGTACTGAAAATTAAAATAGTTCTGAATACATCCGTGCAGATATGTCCCTATCTGTATTTTTTTTGTGTTTTTCCCTGCATTCCTGTCAGACGCTTAAAATTCTTACAGTTTATAGGTCCTGTTCAGTACTTACAGACTGAACTTACAGAAAATGAGCGTTCCCATTTCAGTTCTGTTGTTGTGGGGTTTTTTCCCTTCTTTTTGTAAGCCCAAACTCATTTCTCAATTTCGAGTCAATTATGAGAAAAGAAAACAAAAATTCACTCTGCATTTGCCAGGAAAACTGAAACCATGAGTAACTTAAGTAAAATTTCTGTACAGCAACAATTTAAGCCTCGGACATTGAAAAAATGCCAACACCAGTACTCAATCCATTGCGAATACAGACAACACAGGCAGTTAATGAGATATGGTTGCAAAATGTGAGATGATCTCAAAAGATAAACATAACTTTCCAATTCCATGTGTAATTTAAAAAAAAACAGCAATAATACCAGTGGTAGAATTTCTAGTTATCTAATGCCTCATATTACATTTTTAAATACATTGCAGTTTATTTACTTCTTCAAATATGCTGTCATGATTTTAAATGCATTTCTTCCTCAAAACAGACAGCATGTTTTTTTAATTAACAGTGTTTTTTATCACATAATCAAAGCCTACAATTAAAGAAAAGCTCCCTCGAAAGGCAAACATGAAGAGAAATAGCAGATTGCATAAAATGTGTGCAGAATGGTCCCCAGGACATGGCACACCCAACAGCCTTCGTTTTCTGTGAACAGATGTAAACAATACAAAAAGTAAACAGACCTCTTCAATGCCTTTAACTTTGTCAAGATGACATGACAACAATTCTTCCAAACAACACCGGTTTTAAAAGATTTTCACTGACATATAAAGTCTGATGATAGCTGAGAACAACACATTTATTATTGTCATATAAAAGTTTTATGTCCAAACAGCTCTAAAACTCCAGAAGCAGAACAGTGTGACCCGCTTTTCTATGAGGGCTGCTCTGAAAGAAATGCCTCCTATTTTATGATGCTGGCCAGTGATGTCAGAAGTGGATGTTGATGGTATGGTAGTAGAGGCTGAACCTTCCCACCAGCATTCTGTTCTGTTTTGTTGCTGTGTGACAGATGGCAGCAGAGACATAGTCTGACAAAATGGTGTCTGACATGGAAGTCTTGCACATGAAGCAAAGGTGTGGAATGGAATTTCTCCAGGAGGAAAAAAAGGCACTTATTGACATTCACTGATACTTGCTGAATGTTTATGGAGACCAAACAGTGGATGAAAGTACAGTGAAGTGGTGAGTGATGCATTTCAGTCATGGTGACAGTGACAGCGGTGACCTCCACCAGTGCACATTTTTATGAGCACAGCATGCAGGTTTTTGTTGATCACTGGTGAAAATACACAGTTCATGGTGGTGACTGTTGAAAAATGGTGTTTTGTCACTGAGTTTTCTCTGTCAAACAGTGTCATTGTGCTCTTTGTACCTGCTGCAGTTCCCATGGAAATAGAAGGCATTGCTTTCAAAGTGACTTTCGCATGTCCGTCACAATAATAAATACTGCACAAAGTTTGTACTGAAAGTTGTAAACAAAAAACATAGTATTTGGACACCTGAATTTGGAGTTAGATTGTCAGAGATAAGCATCTGCTTATTTCCCAAGCATATTAGGCATGAAGAGTGGAAATAAATGAATATGAAATACTTTGCACTGTCTTGAGAGAAGTCCTAACTACAGTGACATAGGAACCTTCTTACTGGCTTCTGATATCATTTAGTCCACAGTAAAGTGTTTGTTTGTTTTCAAAACAGAGGGGAATGGAATGATTTGTATTTTGAAATTATTCTGGCAGGAAAAGTTCACAGAACAAAACACCAATCAAGCCGCATACAGGCTGCATGTTATCTTTAGAATATTTTGTGGGAACATGGAATATTTACACTAGAATCAAGTAATTCTGCACAATATTTTATAACCCTTCCATAGATAGACTAATGGCTAAACACAGGCCAGGAAGTGCCATTCATCCTCCTAGAAAAACAGGATGGTGGAGAAGGTGACAAAATATGATAAGGTCCTCGAATGGATGCTTGGAAGCCTAGGACACCAAAAATCACTCCAAAGAAGACATCGGACTTCTTGAGTTTCTCCAAGGGGAGGACAACTGAGGCTGCCTGAAGCATATTAATTATATTTTAGTTTGGAGGGTGCCAGACCAAGCAGAGGGAGAGAGTCATCACCAGAGTAATAAATCCTGTAAAAGAATAACTACTAATTCACATGTTTAAAATTAGATGGTATCAGCAGCTGCCTCCATGCTGACTGAATGATCCTGACAGATTTATGAGGTACAATACCAAAAACTGTTTTCTCTCATGATTCCTCAACAGTGTTTCTTTGCATACAGAATGGTCTCCAGATACCAGAGCTAAAGAAAGACAAACAAAGGCCTTACTTCTCATGTTTTCTATAATACTCCTTTCTCCTCTGCGAACCACAAGGGAGAAAAGCCATAACTGTTTTATACATGGGTTAGTCAGTTCTGCGCCTTCTCTTCACTACTAAATTTCAAATATGAATCCCTAGTATGTAGATCTAGAAATACCTGTTCATATCGGATATGTGGATCTCACTCAAATCACATTAACAGCTTCATCACAGTTTGTTTCCCCTCGGCAGAGACCCCTAAAATCTGTTCTGGTAGGAGAAAGATTCAGCATAATGCAGAAATTAGGTGCTAATTAAGCTACCTGAACTTTTGCTTCAGAAAAGCTGTAGAACAAATTAGTATTTTATTTACTAGTCACTAGTGGGAGGTGAACAGCAGCTGAAATCACACTGCACTAGTAAGGTCACAGTTACAGTAAATTACTTTTGTATAAATGGGGTACAATCACAATACTTATAATTGCATTATTCCAGATCTTGGAAGTAAGGTAAGGAAAGGGTCTACACCTAGCACTGATCTTCCATTAGAACTGAAAACAATACACAGGGGCACAAAACAACACAGATGTGCCTCACTCAAGGGGTGAGTAGACTGCTGGTCCCACGCTGATCGGTGGGGAATAAAGAGACCAAACAACATCATCTGTTCCTCTTGACAAAAATGGCACTACCTCAAGGAGGAACTGCAGTGAGGCCTGTGTGGTAAGGCATCAGACTGCTTGCTGCCACAGTTCTACTGGCCCACATGGGCTGGAACATCAGCATGACACAGATGAGGCAGTTCAAGGATGGGCAGAAAGGATCCTTAACACACTGTTCAAAGTCTTTATTTTGTGCACTTCAAAATGTTGCAGAATCCACCACACTTCTCACCTAAAGGCACTTTAAATTCCATTTTTCAAATGTCTGAGGTTAATACTGCATGTTTAGTCATGCTTAGAATTTTTTTTGTCTTGTTAAGAACTGAAATGAAAACATCTCTGTTGCCAAGATCTTCTTCCTTTTTTTCTGGTTGCTTTCCTTTGCATTATTATAAGGGCAAACATTCAGCTAAAGATTAGTGAGGGCAGTGTTTTGTTTTCAATATAGTAAATCTGGTGATTGGACAGGTAGTACAAATCTTCAACTCTCAACTGAGGAAATTCTCAGTTTTCTTTTGCTGTATCTTGATGTCAGTAATGAAAATCTGGGGATCTGAAGGAAGGATGAAAGAGGACGAAGCCAGGCTCTTTTCAGAGGTGCCCAGTGGCAGGACAGGAGGCCATAGCCACAAACTGGCACACAGGAGCTCCCTCTGAATACCAGGATCACTTCTGTGCTGCACAGTGACAGAGCACTGGCACAGGATGCACAGGCTGTGGGGTCTCCTCCTTCGAGATCTCCCAAAGCCACCTGGACATGGTCCTGGGCACCCTGCTCTGGGTGTCCCTGCTGAAGCAGGGATTGGGCCAGAGGAACACAGTGGTCTCTGCCAACCCATTCTCTGGTTATGTAAATAATATTTACCTACAACAAGTAAGCAGAGGAAACAGTTTTCTCCTAACCACGTGAGTAGAATAGAAACAGAAGCCCATTAGGTTACAAGGTTGGCTGTCATCCTTAGGAAGAAATAAGGAAGATAGCTCTGGGTATTTCTATTCCTGTTTGGCCAATCATTTTGAAGGCCTTTTTGAACATGAAGTGCTAGAAATACACTGTCAAAACTACAGTGACATGTACTTAATTTGTAATTACTTTGCTGCAGAAGCATATAGGGAAAAAAAATTCTGTCTCTCCTGATAAGAAAAACAAGTGACACTTTTCTACTCAGTCAATATTTTGACTAATGGCTTGCCTAAGGTAAGCTGAAAAGCAATCAACTTGACAAGACTTGACTTTAAGTCCTGCCAGAGTTGGTGATAGTATAAAAATAACGGTAGCATAAGGAAACAGCCATAGGCTGTGGACAGAAATCCTGAGATGAGATCCTTATACAAAAACAAAAGGCAGCACCTGCAAGCTTTAAAAAATACCCTCCCTGTATCCATGGACAAAAAATCCTTTAATCATGCTTCACATGATTCTCTGCTGTTCAAAACAGCTATCCATGGGTCTTCAGCACATTACACAGCTCTGACTCTGCAACAAGAGTGGCATCTCTGAGGATTACAGTGAACAGGAGAGCAGTGGAAGCAAGGCTGTAGCATTTTAAGGACTACCATACCCGAGTAACAATCTCCAATATTTGCCCATGTGTGATGAGTGCTGGGATTGACCCTTTTGCCTTTCCAAGGCATTCAGTGTGCACAAGGCGTATGCGTTGCTCCAATTAATAGGAGGGAGAGGAGGCTTTTTTGATATATGTGCATCCAACAGCAAGATTAAGACACAGCAGGTCAGATGTTAGCGCAACCAGTTTATTACAAATTGTAGTTACTTAGGGAGATGTGGAAGAGAAGACAGGTGATAGAGAAGAGGTAGGAAATTACAGCAAGAAGTCTTTGTAGAAAGTAAGACTGTGAAAAAGTAAGACTAGAAAGTGGTGATAATCACCACTGGGATTCCAGCGAAGCTCCAGTAGCAATGGGTCGTTGGGTTGATGGAGGTTGTGTTGTTTGGTTGAAGAGGTCTTCTTTCCGTTTTCTTAACCACAGTATAAAGTTATTTATAAGTCTAAAGTGGTTGAGTCAGCTCTTTTTGAAGTAACAGCTCCTGGGTTTTAGATCTCAGCAGGAACTCCTTTGTTCACATCTTCCAGGCCTTGCCAGCAGATAAGAGGGAGCAGGGAAATGCCAAATTGTATCTTGCCTTCACAGGATACAATGGTATCATCCCCCAGTCTCCATACCAGTTATTTGTTCACAGGACCATTCTTCTGCCAGTAAGTACTCCTGAGCACTCCCTTTTGAAGACAAACATCTCCAAAGAAACGCTTTCAAATGTAAAACTGTCCACAAAGTGATGCCTGCCACCACATGGTGACACCAGATACCAACCACTGGCTTCCTAGACAAGTCAGAGTCTTATCACAAAAAATGTCACAGAAAGCAAGCTTTGATCCATGAGGAAAAAAAAAAAACAAGTGTTGCCTTTTACACCATAATGTTACTGCCAGAGGCAAAAACGGTGGCAAATGCACGAGGGCTGCACACTTCACATGTGCTGGGATCAGATAAAGGACTGGGGAAAGAGAAAGCTGAAGAGCCGTGTTGGTCCACTGTGCATCCTCCTCTGCATGCCACAAAGGGAATGACATGCATTTGGGACTAGTCCTCGAGATCTACACTGGATGTCACATAAGGATCGCCTGCAGTGAGTGCAAGATTCTTTCCAGGGATACCTGTTTGTTTCCATGTTGTCATACGTCCTTGAATATGCTGCGAGGAAGGCTGTATGTTTCCGGGATGCAATATCACAGCCTGGTTCTGCTGTATGGATCTAAGGACAGACACGTCATCATCATTCCAAGTATGCTGCAAAGCATAGTTGTCACAAAGCCCCCCTGCAACGTCCATTTCTCAGAGGCAACACACAAGGAACTCTGAGGGCACTGTACAGTTGATGTCAAAGAACTGGCTCTGGAGGTTCACCAGTTAACTTGTATAAAAGGAGATCAGTCACATCCACAGTAGGAGCAGCCAGATGGTTACCACACGATGTGAGGATTTTACCTCTTGCTTAGAAATAAATTTTGGCTGCAGCTTTGCAGGATTTAATGAACAATGGAAAATGGTGAGAAATGCATATCGTGTAATCAAGTTCTTCTGCATTATAAATGCACTCCTTAAGAGCAACCCAGATGTGACAGGGCACACCTTGCCCCCTCGCCCAGGCTGGTCATTATGCCCAAGGCCTAGATCATATAACAAGATCATAGAATTGCTCAGGTTGGAAAAAACCTTCAAGATCAAGTCCAACTGCAACCAAACCATACTACCCTAACTTGAACAAGCCACTGCTAATTCATGTCCCTGAGCACCATATCCAAACAGATCTTAAACACATTAAGGGATGGTGACTCAACCACCTCCCTGGGGAGCTATTCCAGTGATTAATAACCCTTTCTGTAAACAAGTGTTTCCTGATATCCAACCTGAACCTCTCCTGGCACAACTTGAGACCACTTCCCCTTGTCCAGTCACCAGTGAGAAGAGACCAGCTCCACTCTCACTGCAATCACCTTTCAGATATTTGAAGAGAGCAATAAGGTCTCTCTTCAGCCTCCTCATCCCCAGACTAAATAGCCCCAGTTTCTTTAGTAGCTCCTCATAGGGCATATTCACTAGTCCCTTCACAAGCCTTGTTGCCCTTCTTTGGACCTGCTCCAGCACCTCAATGTCCTTTCTGTATTGAGGTGCCCAAAACAGTACTCGAGGTGGGACCTCACGAGTGCTGAGTACAGGGGTAGGATGACTTCCCTCGTCCTGCTCACTACACCATTCCTGATACAGGTCAGGATGCCACTGACCTTCTTGACCACCTGGGCACACTGCTGGCTCATATCCAGCCGACTGTCCATCTGTACACCAAGGTCCCTTTCCATCAGGCAGCTTTCCAGCCACTCCTCGCCAAGCCTGTAGGGTTGCATGGCATTGTGATTAAAATACAAGACCCTACACTCAGCTTTATTGAAAAGTGGTCCATATTGAGATGCAAAAGACCTTGTCCTTGGCACCAATAACAATCAAGTTTTCACTGGAGACAGGTAATGGTCACTGTATTTTCTCAAACTGGGTACTCAGAGAACTGGTAACAGATACCTAGTTCAATAGATCTAACTCTAAGTTGTATGAATCAATCATCTTACCCCATAAACAGCAAGCAGCCAAAGAACACCTCTGAGAGTTCTTCTGGCAAGTATTTGGCTGTACACTGGAACCTCTCCTTGAATAGGAGCACCTATCAAGGCTACTTAACACTGGCACAGAGATTCACCTGGAGTGCGGTGACTCCTTGTTGACAAATCCTTGGTAAGTGATTTACTGTTTTAAGCTCTACTCGCTTTGCTAGGATTCACTATGCACCCCCCACCCTCTGTGTAGCAAAAAATCAAGTGTCCTAAGCCATTCCCAATTCTGTTAAGTTACTGTCATTATGTTTAAATTACCATATTTTATCTATTTTATACCAACAAAAAACTTTCTGCCTTCCTCTTATGAATGAAGTATGCAGTGCTTTAGTCTCCATGTGAGACAGCACTGTGAAAGTCAAAGCAGCAAGAGCACAGGCCTACAACCTGATCTAGGATAAGAAACCAGAGTGCAGTAACGTCGGGGCTTTCTATTGATTTCAAAGCAGCAAATTCTCTGCAGGCTTCTGTGATGAGGTTTAAAGTCTTTTACCGACATTTTGATGTGTTAGTGAAATCATTCCTATCAGTGCTTGTCCCTACTGAGACGTTGTGATTAAGAAGCTGTGTTGGTTCATTTCCACAAAGAATCTAAAGGCATTATTACCATTTACTCTCCATTTTCATGCAGCACTGCTGTTACTCATCTACTGAAACAAAGTATTTATCATTCAAGCAAATTCCTAGTTGAAAAATTAAGACCACAAGGGTACAGAAACAGCTTCCAAATTCCTCAGTACATCTGGTCATCAACATTCTGCGTACCTATTTTTATTCCTATTTTATTCCTCTCTAACTACTCTGGGCTGCTGCTTCATCCTCAATACACTTTTATTGTGAGTCACATCGGATTAGAAACACATGCAGCTATGAGAAAAATCATCTGTAACTGATCCAAGAAAACAATAACAAAAACCCACGTATATTACACTTTAAGCCTCTTTAAACTAAAGAAAAAAAATCAACAAGAAAACAAACAGAAACAATACAAGACACATGAAAATACAGACAGGTTTCCTTAAATTCTTGTTTAGAAACGTACTGCAGACCAAGTCTCTTGTAGGATATCCTGTGGATGACACATGAGGTCTTGAGTATAGGAGAAAAACTATCTGGACATGGTGAACCCATTGTAAAATGTGCCTACATACCAAACACATAACTGAATTCCTAAGCCTCTTCCTTTATACTGCATTCATTCATATAAAGTATGAACCAGACCCCTCTGCAGTAAGAGCTGATGAATGTTTTTGCCACTGATTTCAGTGCAATGAAGGTCAAGCCTGTTATTTTTCCACTTCTTTGTGGACCATAGTGTTTAATAAATATTTTTATAGAGTTTTAACTACAGCAAGTCCCAATGCACAGGGGGGCTAAAATAAATTGGCAGGAAGTTCACACAGAAGGTATAAATGCGTCCTCCTGCCCCAACTCCAAATATGCACAGCTATGACTGCCAAAGCAGAAATTAGGGATGTTGGCCTTCACAGCGTGGGACACAGATCAAAAAGGAAGCATGAAACTGAAGATTACTCAAGTACAATAGGAAGCTTGAGATCATGTAGGATTTATCCACTACCAAAAATACTAGAGCCAAAGCCATGCTCCCAGAAGAAAATCTGTACAGTTTGACACTGTAAACAGGATGCTTTCTTAGCTTTCTAAACAGGAGACTGATTTGAAATAAACTGCCAAGGCACCTAACCATTCCAACCTGTTAGCCAAGAGATCCTCATCAGAAGCTGTGATATACGTGGCCTATTTTATCCAAAATGTCATAAAACGTAATTACCCTCTTAAATATAATCACCAGCTTTTTCCAGGAACCTTTGGATACTGTTTGAATCAACTAAATGAAAGAACTACTACCAAAATTTCCTGCATTGGTGGGCAAATTCTTACCACAGAGAATACCAACACAGGACCTTCATGACATTTCTTAGGACACATTTAATTTGTTTTAAGTGTCAAATCTCTAGGTCTACAGAGCAGGCAGAGGCAGACAGTCCCTCCCAAGAGCTGGGAACATGCTACTGACAGCTGATGGGTACCTTAAGGTTTCTTAACTGGGTAAGCAAAAGTTAACACTGCTACATGAGGAATTGAAAGCAAGGAGAAGGGACGCAGTTGGGCACAGAGCTGTGGGAGAACAAGATGCCATGCTCCTGCTGCTGCTGTGCATGAAGAAAAGGGTAAGAGTGGGGGAAAGGGAGAGGGGACAGAAGAGACGGGACAAGCAACTGCTTCTTGTGGGGGAGGGCATATCCCATCCTTCCTCAGCCCACCACAGAATTACAGAATGGTTGAGGCTGGAAGGAACCTCCAGAGGTCACCATTGTTGCTTCCAGAGCAACAAGGAGCTGAACATTATCAGACAATTTTGGGCTCTGGTACCTCAAGCAGGTGCCTACTTTTCCTGTGTTCACACTGGACTTGTGACATATTTGCTTTTGAAGAAATCAGCCTATAATTTGGTGTAGATATATTTTAATATAAAGAACATAAATCATATGAAGTCTGGAGCATAAAACATTCAGACTTCTGCTGCACCTTTTGTACAGATGCTAGTATTAGAATTATAAAATGAAAACCATTCCCTGTCCTGCTCATTTACTATTTGCCAAATGGGCTTTTTACTGTACAAATAATACACATTTTGTAGATTTGTTCTTTTTATGTAATATTTATATCTTGCCTAAGAAAGGTGTGACAGAAATGTAATGTAGTTGATTTGTACATTATTTTTGTTGAAAGAATTTCAGTTTTTGACAATCCTTTCCCCTATAAATTCCTCCTTAAATAATACAAAAAATTATCAGCACATAAAGAACTTCAGAACTTCCATTTGCAGCCTGGACAGTTGATAAACACCTTTAAAAGTTAACTGTTGGTTTCAACTCAAATTCCACAGACGATATGGGTAGTGGCAGAATGCAAAGAGCACCTTAATGACATGGAATGGTTTGGCTGAAATTTCTGTCCAGCAGTTCATTGTCCAACTGGAACTCTGGAAAGTCACGTGAAACCTACTTTGGATTTTTTTTTTTTTTCTAAAAAAGGTTCCTGGGTACAATATATTTAAATTTATAATGCTAATTTGGTAACCAATTACACTGTGTGCTCCCTTCTCATGTTGTCTGACCTATGTACTACATACGTGCATATATGCTATACAGTAAGTAAAAGGTACAAGATATATTTGTGTATGCATACACATAATATGACTCTGATACATAAGCACAGTATGTATATGTTCTTACGTTAACAGAATATTTGACAAACTGCCAATAGTTGTACTCTTGCTTCATAAGATGCAGTTAGTTTAACTGCACACAGCCATATTCTCATATAAGCTATTCAACCTTTGCTATCATAGAGTACTGTAGAATGCAGCCTCCAGTCCTTAATGGATTGACACAGGTACACAAAGCCCACAAAGAATGTTACTGCACTAATGATTCCCCACAATTTTACTATTCATTCCTATTCCTACATGCTTTACAAAATACATCTCCATGGGATCACAGTTAAAAAACATTATTTTCACAATTTTCGGAAGTGTTTCATTTCTAGGAATCACAACACAATTATCTAGTTTTCTCTGTAAGCCCTTTAACAATTATCTGGTTTAATTAGGTTTCATAAAGTAAATTTATTAAAGAGAAGCTAGAGACTGGCTGGAGAGTTGTAAGTATAGCAACTTTTACTTTGTGATGTCCATCTACCTAGTAAAATACATTTCAGTGTGCAATTGGGGAACTCCTCCAAACTGCTTGCTGCTGAGTCAGGGTTGCAATTCTCTTGTAATATCCTTTGTTACTGTTCAGCCCAGGCAGTTAATTCTACAGATAAGAGACATCATCAAAGTTAAACAATCGAAGAACAAGTTGTGCTACTACAGGCAAATCACAATTATTTTTTATTTTATTTTTTGGCAGTCTGAGGAAGCTGGAGAGGTATATTAGTTATTTTGCAGTTGACACAATTTTATGTTAGCAGATACTGCTAAAAAAGAACATGTGTACCATGTTTTTTGTGCTCTACGCTACAGAAGAACTGATTAAATGTATTCCAAAACTGCAGTTTCTATATCACTAGTGATACAAGAACCATTCTTAATTAGTGTTAAAAAATATTCTTTCATTTCTTCTCCCAAGAGCAGATACCTAACGTCTATCCAGTGAAAGAACACAGCCCAAGTTTTCAAATGCTTTTCAAAAGTGGAAGGTAAAATTAATGGCATATATACATCTGGACAGACAAAAGCCACTGCCATTTCTCCAAGGTGGTAAAACATAAGTTTTCATCATATTTCTTTGGCACACCAGCAATCTAAGGCTTGAAAGCTCCTATATATTTATTTTTTTTAATTCAAAAGAAAAATCACACAGCCTCAGAAAAACTTAAGTTGTCTGATGTTATGGATTTTCAAGTCCATTTCAGGAGGTAGATTCCATGGTTTCCAGTTGTTTACATACTAAAATGATCTGACACTATGCCTTTTATTTAAACTTTGGATTTTAAAGTTGAAAATATGCATATGATGCTTAGTATGAGTACACAGATTAGGCATACTTTCTTAGACTAAATGTTCTTGCAGATGTTTGCTCACAACAGATAACAGCAAACAACTGATGTTTCAGCTGGAAACCATACAGTAAACATTATTTAGCACTTTTCATCTCCACTTTTCATCTTCAAATACACATAAACAACCAGAATATCAGACTTCTTATGATTAGGTAGAATTATATGCAAAACACAGCTTGGTAAACTGAGGTAAAAGAGGATAACGGTATTGTTTCACAACCCTCTGTGCGTAATGCTGACAAAATTCAAAGGACTTATCACATAATTATATTAATAAGGACTTAAAATAAATACTATTGCATGTGCTTTAAGTGTTGTTGGCATCTCCAGAACACTTTTAAATATTGATTAGTACTACACTGGACAGCTGAATCATCAACGCCTGTCCTTGCACGAGGACAAGAGGATGTCTTATAAGCAGATTATTTATATTTTTAATATCTTCAGCAGGAAGTACAGGCCAGGCTTGGTAATCATTAGGACTGATTTTGTATGTGTTGCCCTTCATCTATTGACTTCCTCCTAAAACAATCTGTCTGCACTAAGTGCAATTACAAACAGGCCAACTTCTTTTACCTGGAAGAGGAAAGACAATCTGGAACCTTGTACAGTAAGAAGTTTGTTTTGGCCAGAAGCAAAACCAAGGCTCCAAATTAAAGCTCTGTGTATTCAGTACCTCTGGTTTATCCTGCTTAGACGTAACAGAAAACTGGAATCCAAAGGATTGTTTTCTTTTATAATAAAATGTGCAGGTGGTCTTGGACGTGCCAAGAGAGAATAGTTTTTTTAAAGAGCTAAACAGATCTGGCTTCCTTTGCAGTATCTCTCTTAATTCCACAACATAATAATCATGATCATCTAACAGAGGACATAATCTTAAATTAGTTTTTGTACTTGCTGTGCATTTTGAGAGAGAGACTGTTGGAACACATTACTCCCAGCATATTGTGCACTCTTAGATCTTATTCCATATCACTATATCTGCAAATACTTACAATGCAAAAAGCACTGTCTGCCTCACTCAGCAATGCAACCCACATGTCTTTAATGCAATTCCATATCAGTACTTCAGACAAAAACAAAACACTGAAACTTGTAAAAGACAAAAATACTTTTGGTGGCGTACAGCCAGCTATGGTCTGAACACTTTGCTTGTGAGCTTTTCTCATGCATGCAATATTTGGAACACAGCTCATAACCTTTGGCGGCACAAATATAGGTCTTTAGTCAACAAGCTCAAGCAACAGTTTGGTTCACTGGAGTAAAATCAGGCCTGCTGGCAGCTGACCTGCTTTAGACGCTGTGAGCAGATGCCCACCTCATTGGTCATGCCAGAATGCCATGTCCTCTGCAGAGAAAAAGGAGAATTCCTGAGTGCAAACAGAGAGCAGAGAGGGTCTAAGTGAAGGACGGAAGGCAGTCTTCTTTAAGGTGTGTTACCCACTTGCTACATGGATAATGCCCACTAAAAGGCTGCAGAGCTGTCTCACCTCTTCATCAGCTCACTTCTTCCTGTCCATAGACTACCAGCCTGGTTACCATCCATACAACACAGACAGGCCAGGTAAGAGTGATATGCAGCTTCACAGAGATCGAGCATTTTTAAGCAGCCCACTGCCTGGTACCACGCCTGGTACCCAGAAGGTTCAGTCACCACAAGGTGTAAAAGGCAGCTTTCAGGGTATACAGTTTAGCTGCAAAGATACATGACCACAACTGGGAAAAAAGTAATTAACCAATCATTTCACACTGCCTTGCTCTCTCAATCACTCCAAAAAGAAATTTCCTTACAGGAAATTTTCCTCTGTGGAGTAAAAGACAGATCATACTGCCAATAACTTGAAAACTTTATTCATAATAAGTAGTACAGATTTTTTTCTCTACTGAATACAAAGATCACAGTAAAACATATTCTAAGTTTGAAGTAGATCAGCTCTTTTGAGAAGGTTAAGATGGCAGGCTGACAACTCACGAAGCTTGATAAAATGCACAGCCATGTTAAAGAATGAAACAGAAATAATGGATGCGGGCTTTTATTGTAAAAAAACATTTGCATTGGATTAAATTTGGCTTCCAAGATCCAAGTAACTGCAATTTTGTCTTTTTTCCAGTTTTGCTATCTCAGTTTTAAGAAAAAGTCTCTTCACCTCGTCTACGCCACCATGTACTACCAAGGAAAGGTATACAGAAGATTACTAAGTTCAATATGGCTCCAACGCTGAACCAAAAACATCTCCCAAAGTCAACTGTATACCCATTACACACACTGTATACATGCTGAAAAATAAACACTGGCAAATGCAGAGTACAATCTTGGACGTAACTCAAGTAAGTGGGTTCTTAAAAAGGATTTACAAAAAATCTAAATGCTGGCAACTGAAGGACATTAACTTGAAGACTTGAACCATACTCTGCTCCTTTTCAGAAGAACATCTTGTATTTCTCTCAGCAAAGAGACACAAGCAGGAGCACATCCTCTCCCACGGAGCTGGAACGCAACCTGCTGATCCCATAGCAGAAGCAGAAGCCCTTCCAAAACCCTAAGACTTGGTCTTCTTTCGTCATGAGCAAGTGGTTTCCGAAGGTGAAGGTCATTTGTGTCAACGCCTTGCAGCCCCGCAACCATCCCCCACAGGGCCACAGTATGGCAGCAGCCAGGTGGACGAGACCGTGGTGGCTCAGAGCAGGCAACGCGCCCGTGTGTTCAAACACGAAGCCTGAGACCACTGCCCCCAGTGTTTGATAGCCACCAGCCACCCTCCCTGGTACCCACCATCGCTGGGTGGGCATCACTCTGCCGTCGGCGCGGTTGGCACGAAGGGCGAGTGCTGCCCCACAGACCTCAGCGAACAGCTTGCCTCGGATCCAGGCCCGTGTGTCAAGGCTGCCCTCCAGCAGGAGGAACGCTCACCACGCGCACCACGACCAGAGCCCACCGTCCCGGGGCCAACGGCCGCCGCCCACCACGGCGGCTAGGGCCGGGCCGGGCACCCCGCGCCGCGTGCGCGCTGTCCGGGCTGCAGGGGTGTCCCCAGCAAGTTGTCCCGAGGAGCTCGGGAGCAGCAGCCGGGCACAGCCGCTTCTCCGCCCGTACCTCCCTCCCCTCGCCCGGCCACCCGAGCTCCGGGCCGGCAGCCCTCGGGGCGCGCTCGGAGCCCTCGGGGATCAAGAAGGCAGAGGGACACTCACCATCCCTCCTGACGTTGGAGGAGCGCAGGGCTCTGATAGATCCGCTCTGGGCTGGGGCGGTGGTGCCCTGACGGCTGCAAAAGTTCGCGCAGACGACGGAGTAGAGGAGGAGGAGGATGAGCAGTTGCATTGGGATCCGCTGTGCACGGGACCGCGGCTCTGCGAAGAAACGCGGCTGTGCCCCGCCGAGCTGCCGCTCCCCTCCCCGGCTCTGCTGCTCGTGCGGGCTGCCCGAGCGGCTGAGGGAGTTGCGAGCCGGGCAAGAAAATGAAATGAAATAAAAAAGAACACATAAAAATCCCACCCGAAACAGCACTCAGAGCCGCCGAGTGACACCCCCAAACTTCCTCCTCGCTCAACTCTCCGCCGCGTGTCTGTGCCCGGCCACAGCGGCAAGGTGAGCAACCCCCGGCGGGCACCGCCGCCCCCTCCCCTCCGGCGGCCGCGCCGTGACCCGGCTCCAGGCGGAGCCGCGCTCCCCTGCGGCCGCCGCGGCGGAGCTCCGCGCCTCGCACCGCCCCCGAGCAGCGCTCCGCCGGGTGTGGGGCGGCGGGGCCAGACCCGGCGGCTCCGGGGGACGGGCCCGGCGGAAGTGTCGGGGGGTCCCGGCAGCCGCGGTCCCGCGGGAGGGTTGTGGCGTTGGGCGGGAGCCGAAGAGTGGAAGCGTGTTGAGAAGTAACGTTAGCTGAAGGAAAAACAGCACGTGTCTCTGGGAGGAACAAACGGACTCCTCTGTCATACTGAGCACTGTCCGAAGCTTTTCAGGTTAGTTCGTGCTGATTTAGACCCTGAATAAGCTGAGTCTGCCTTTGATTGTATTACAGCCTTAATGAGGGTAGCTCTGAACCAAAGATCTGCGAACTGTTATAGTGCTCCTTTTCCTTCCATTAACTACAATGTAGTGAAGTGCAGACAGGAAAAAGTTGGATTTGCACTGCTCCCTAATAAACCCTTACCTGCTCAGGTTATTCCTCACAGCACTTCACACTACCCTGGCCAGTCTGACAATTGGCAACACACTGCCAGACCCTTGAGCATGAAACACCACCTCTCTGACAGCAGAAGTGTCCGTGCAGGGCAGAACTGGGAGCATGGGACGAGGCCTGCCACTCACAGCGGGTTCCTCAGGCTGTGTGAAACATTTTCTCCAAAAGCATGCTAGTGTAACAATGGAGCTGAAACATCTTGTATGTCTTAAGAAGCCAGTAGGGTGCAATTCTGTTCTGCATAGTTTGTGGTTCTTACCCCTTTCATGTTCAGCCAAACTGACAGCAAACCAAACTCAGCTCCCTTCTGGAGGGCAATGGGAAGGTTCCAAGAGTGCTTTGCTTGTGGGCAGTGCGAAGCTGCAATGCAAGGAACGTGCAGAAAATGTCAGTTGGACGCCAACTACCTGACCCTATTCTGATTGCAACCTCCTTCTAAGATGAGGGGTAATGCCACTGCCCTGAGCATACGCAGTGCATTGAGTAGTCCTTCCCAGTGCCCTCAGGCTCTAACTCAGCTCCCTGCAGTGTCTGGCTGCTTCCTCTGGGACATGTGGTGGCCCTTGGGAGGTGGCCAAGGAGGAAGAGGAGGAATGTTAGATCACCCTTACCCAGGACAAAAAGGCATTTGTCACTATCTGAACACTATATAGCTCAGTCAGGAAAGGATGCTGTTTCCAAGGCTCTACTTCCTGCAGTCGTCTTTATCCATATAAATTTGTATAACATAAACTCATACCTTTTGGTCATTTTCTATCCCCACATCCCCAGACTGGCTGTGCAGTTCAACTTCAACACACAAGGAGCAGGCTTTGGCCTAAAACACCCCGCATCTCTTTGATGTGCTAGTTGCCTTAAGTCTGAATTTCCTCAGGCTGATCAGTGTACATGACTAAGGTGTTCAACTATTTATATGTATGATTTTTTGAAGCATAGATACTTCTGAGGTGTTTGAGATGAAGTTCCCATTCGTGCAGCAGAGGTACTGCTGAGTGTACTTGTTGCTTAGAGAACACTCCAGAAAAACAGCATGGGGCCTCATAAATTAAACAGTGATGAAAACAGTCAAGTGGATTCCAGCACCCGTGGCTTTGATATATCACAAGAGGAGTTGTGTATAACTCCTATCATATTCTCATGGAACAATTCTCCTCCTTTTGCAAAGCATGGGGTGCCTCCGTCTTTGTTCTAAAATTGAAAATATTTTTTTGCAGCAGTAAGATTTGAGTCTTTTTCTCAGGTCAGAAAACATCCAGGTCGTGTTGTTTGCCTTGCTCTGATTGGGTAATTATTTTAGTCCTGGTGTCAGAAATCCCTGGTTTGTCCATTTGATGTACAGGTGCACATCAGAAGGATTTTGGAACAGAGCAGCAAGGCTGGCAGGCACTAGTGGGCCTTTGTAAAAAGAGTCTGTGCTACACTGGCTGATGCTACAGTTTCTCAACTCACAATGAAAAGCACTAAACCCACTACAACCTAAAAAAAGTATCTTTATAGTGAAACGTCATAGAATGTCACCTAAAAGAATGAGAAGTTTGGTTCATGCTCAGTTTTGAGAGCAGGTCACTGGAGCTTCACCTCGTGGAGAACAGCCCAGTACATTGGCTAAACTCTCTGCTAGAGGTCGGGGAGAATTTGGAGTACTCTAAAGATTTCTTTATGAGGATCTACAGTAAATCATGTTTACTGCTTAAAAGGACATATAGATGTGTGAGTGTGATGACCTACATGATTGCAAATCTGATATTACGACTGAAATCCTGGTAAAATAGTGTAACAGTTAATATGAGGTTCAATTAATACAGATAAAAATGTATATAATTAATGCTAATCAACCTAGAATAACTTAGCATGCTAACTTTGAAAACTGGTTGACAAACAGTATAGCATGTAATTACAGCTTTCATACAGCATTTTACTTGGTATCACAGTGCAGATCACATGAAATGAAAGGCTTGCATACCAAATGTTTTTGAGACCCATTAAATGACAGGTTTAAAATGTTTGATAGAAAGGAAAACACTATTAAATTGATTATTTGCAGGAGGGCCCCACTTTGGCTCATTTTTGGTTCTGAATTGATTTGTGTTTTCAACAATGACCTGGGGAAAAAACAGTCATTACTCATGATTTTTGCAGATGACAGAACTCTTGGCGGGAGCAATAGACTAATTTATATTTGATGGTGTTATGTGGAGAAAGATATGTAGATATGGTAGAACTGTAAAGCTGAGCACTGGAGTTGCTGATGTTTTAAAACAGACAGTGTCAGGTCTACTCAGTGCCCATGGCATCTATCTGACCTAATTTTATTCTTCTGGATATGTGTGGGGTAAGCTGGTCCCATAGGTTCTGGTTGTCATAGAGAAGATGGGGTGTTATCAGAGGGCAATTTAACCTATCAGTTTTAGGCATCTGTGCTGGGAAGGGATTAGCTGTTTTCTGGTATTTCCAGTTTCTTTCCACTGGCTACAGAGAGAGCATGGGGAATAAATACATTTATCATTACTGGATGAAATTGTTAATCCTAGAAAACAGTGATGGAGGAAAGATCATGGGGATGGATTATCAAGGAAGTCAATGGGCTGCAGCACTCACTGTCACCACTTACTGGCTGGCAGATGCTCTTGTGTTACACAGTTTGTTTGTGGAGCACTGATGTGTTGCATGCCCACCCCTTAAAACATGGGCAACATGGTGAATAAACAGCCAGCCCCAAGATCTTTTTTGCATTACCACATGAATCCTTTGGTGTTTATTTAAAGAGAGACCTACTGTGAGGAAAGTTGGGTCTGGACAATTATGATTAAAATTAAAAAGCATGCTTTAAAGTGTGGCAAGCCATGGAAGTATCAAATTTGTCATATATATTCTTCTTTGCTGAAAATTTCAAAGTCAAGATTTAATGTTTTTCTAAAGCTAGATGAGTGTTTACAAGCTGTATTTAGGAAAAAAAAAACACAGATTAAATTTGTAGTTGGTTCTACAGTTATTGAAAAATGATAACTGAAAATATTTACCTCCAGGGACTGGTTCAGGGCAGCACTGTGGCATCTGTTGTAAGAGGGCAGGCAAGTGGTGACAGCCATCCCATCCCCCTGTTTACAATCTCTGAATGATTTAAGAAGGGGTAGAGGTGCAGGGAATAGCATGGAGAAACATCTTAATATTGCTAAAAGCATATCTGAATGTAGCTATGATGGCAGACCAAAAGAATGCAAGGAAAAGGTGAACCAAAACTCTTGTATGCCTGAAAAAAAGCAGTGAGGGCAGGGTGATGTGTCGATAAGATAATTGTAGCACCACACAGGCACTGGGACACCAAATGAAGTGCAGTACAGTGATGAGTGGCCCAGATTTACTATCTGAACTATAGGCAGCACTTCAACAATATATAAGCAAAGCATACTGTGAAACTGAACAGTTTGAGTGTGGAGTTTATCAAGCACAGGCTCAAGCAGTGCTTCCTGGTACCACCAGCTACACACCAGGAACTTAACTTTGATTGACAGCAACTTCTTATAACGTTCTTGACGTTAGATCTGTGCCACAGACCTGTACCCAGTGCTGCTGTTTGTTCTCCTTCAGTAGCCAACTGTGGCTGCTCATTTCTCTGTTCTGCTCCTGGCAACAGCTGCATGCAGCTTTGGTTTAAACAAGCTTTTGGTCTTATCCCATGACTACACTGCTGCAGGATGCTGTGCCTTCACCTCTTTCTCTCTATCCCTACTTCTCTTCCCAACTCTTAAATGACTTTTGCTAGTTCCCCACTGCAACTGTTAGGGGCAAATACTGCACCATTGACACACATACATAGGGAGGAAAGGGAGCTCTGATGCAAAACATGTTTGTTAATTACATTTTGAGGAATTGCCATATCATTCAGACTCTGCCACTGGTACATGGTGACAAAGCCAATGGGTGCACAATGTGCAATGCTTTCAGAAAATGAATGTGAACCACAAGAAAGAAAAAATGTTGCCCTCCTAAGTTTAAATGGGATTTTTTTTTTCCACTTATATCATTAAAGCTACCATGTAGATTTAAACTCATGTTCAAAAACAATGAGTTAAGTTTTTCTTAATGAGAAAATAATACCTTCATAAAGACTACATTCTTTTTCCTTTCTAATTCCCAGGTTCATAGATTTTAGGGATAGAAGAGATCTTTATCAGATTACATAACCTGATTTCTTCCACACATAAACCAAAGCATTTTGCTGTCTGAACTGCTTTAATTTCTCAAAAGTTACTTCGGTATCTTTTAGAAGGAAATGCAATTTAAGGTATCTTGAAACAGAGAATACTGTAATATCATTCATAGGCAATTCAAGACATTAATTACTAATTAATTTAATTGCAATATTACTAATATTTTTTTTTCCTCTGGATCTTGTACAGTGTATGAGCAGTAAGTATTTATAAGAATCCTCATCTTGGTCTCTTAAAATATTTGGATACAAGTAATCTGAACCTACTGCTTTGGATTTATGAAAACAGCGATCCTTCAGCCACAGTCACTTCCACCTAGCCATCCTTGCTATTTCTGTTATTTCCATTGTTATTTCTGTGATCAATTCATTTACATCTGTCAAACTGAGGTCAAACAGATTTTGTTTTTCTTGGATATAGTTTGAACGAGAAAATCATCGCCTAGAATTTTACAGAAATTCCAGGAGTGTTTCATTGCTGGCAGCCTAAGACCTCAAGAAAAATAGGTTTCTTGTGAGAATTCATGTTTTCTGTCTGACCATTGTAGATATTTTTTAAGAAATAAAGTATCTAGTGTTAGTAACACAGGGAAAAGTGTGCTGTAGGTGCCTTTGATTGATATTCTCTCTGGTGACAGGTAACAGGATGAGGGGAAATGGCCTTAAGTTGTGTCAGGGTAAGTTTAGGTTAGATATCAGGAAACTCCTTTACAGAAAGGGTTGTTAAGCACTGGAATAGGCTCTCCAGGGAGGCGGTTGAGTCACCATCTCTGAATGTGTTAAAAAAAGCATTTGGATGTGGTGCTCAGGGACATTATTTAGTGGGGGGTCGTTACAGTTATGGTAGTATGGTTAAGTAATGTTTGGACCCAACGATCATTAAGGCCTTCTGCAATCTGAGTGATTCTATGATTCTATGATTCTATTCTGTTCAGATATTTAACTCAGCTTTTCTGTGTTCTGTCCTCTGGGACATGAAGGAGAGCCTGAGCTTGACTTGAGTCTTTTCCTTCCCAGCACATTTGCAGCATAGCTGGGAACACACTCAAATTCTGTAAATTGTTGTTTTGTGGCTAATCAGAACATACCAGCTAAGCAATTTTGTAAAGACTAAAGTGCATCTCACTGCTGAACCCTCAGAGCAGTAACTCCTCTTGGATTCACAAAGATGGAATGTGAGCTTCTTGTCCTCTACTGTTGTGCAGCATGTGCTCAACTGAGAATATATACCAGCAATCAAATTTCTTCCATTTTGATTAAGGATTCCCTCTGAGTTTCCTGAAGGTTGGAGTTCTGAGGGGCCACCACAGGATGTGAGGCCTAGACAAAGCCCTCCATTCAACCATCTATATCTTAAGAATCTCAGGATTTTCTAAGAAGTGAACCTTCTAGATAAGTGAAACTTTTCCTCATCCTTCTGAGTTATGTCCTGATTTATGTCTTACTAGTTAGAGCTTGTCTTTCATTCTTTGCAGTTTTATGGAAAAATTTATGAACCACTTACTCATCTTGTCAACAGTTTTGAAACATCTGAGCCACGATTCTGGGTTTTTTTTTTGTTGTTTTTTTTTTCTTTCCTTGATGGGTAATTTCATTCCTCTTCGAAATCTGCGTGTCCTTGTACAATGGAGGTACTTACTAATTTGAGTGTTGAAAAACTTCAATTTCTGTTTTTTCTGTTCTTCTTTCCAGCTCAAGGGTTTTTCAGCGTCATCTTACAAATAAGGAAATTCCTAGCTTGCAGTAAGGAATGTACAGCATACAATGGAGAAACACTTTTCCATTGATTAACAACTTAGTCATGTATATGGCTTTGTGCTTGAACAGAAATTCTGTCACATCTGTATCTGTTTCAGATACAGCAAGATGAGACCTTCTCAGTCATTTCACAATCAAATAGACACCACTAAATGGACAAATCCTGGCCTGAGGGTCATAAATGCAAAAGTGAGGATTCAAACTCTTCAAATGAAGTCTGTACTTACAGATAATTTTTTTTTCTGGGAAAGGAATTTTGCATCATGCCAAAACTAGAATGAATGTAGAAAAGAGTACAATGTATATGATATACTGAGAAGAGAGGGTTTCAGGGAGACCTCACTGTGGCTTTCTCATACTTACAATCAGAAGGGTTGACTTTTTACACAGTGTGATAGTAGTGGGATGAGGTGGAAAGGTTTTAAATCAAAAGAGGGGGGATTTATCTTAGATACTAGGCAGAAATTATTTACTCTTTAGTGGTGAGGCACTGGATCAAGTTGACCAAAAAAGTTATGAATGCCACATCCCTAGAGGTGTTCACAATAAGATTGGATAGACTCTGAGCAGCCCATGACTGGAGGTTGGAACTGGATGATTTGTAAGGTCCCTTCCAACCCAGCCATTCTGTGATTCTATGATTCTATGATATAAGAATCCAGATTTTCTAATGAACTTGATTTGTAAGTACTGAAGAACATACGTTAAGTAAATCTTACTTTGTTGCTTTTAAATATATGCAGTTTTTAAATCAGCTTGTTAAGAAAAAAGTTGCTTTCAATCAACTTCAGATGACAATACACAACAGTATGAGTGTCATTGTCTTAGGAGCAGCAGTGGGAATGATTTACCACTGGTTTCAAATTAGTGAGAATACATTCATGCTGCCCAAATCTTTCTTCAAAGCACATTGCCATAAAAGATGGTGAGTTCACAGTTTTATGCACACAGTACATTAACATAAACTAGTTAACCACCTGGCATTGGTTAAGCAGAATTTATGCTGATACTGCACTAATGACCTACCACTATCATTAGACTAAATCATTCTCCTGAGGGAGAACCCAACAGAGCATACTAATTCAATGCATTCCTAGGACGTAGCATGTACAGTAAAATATATTTTGTCATTTATCTAACTCAATTTTCCTTCAGAAGTACTTTGTAAATTAAATATCGATACCTCTCCAGAGGAATGAAGGAACCAGATAAATATATGCATTGAAGGGAGACAAACAAGAGAATGATTTGAGCAGTTACAGTTATTGTGAAGCTTTTTCAAGCGAAGTGTAGTATTTTAACAAGTATAGGAAATACCTGCTCTAAATATAGGCTTAGAAAAATACCTAATAGAGTAAAGAAAACTTGGAAGGTTAGATTTGATGCAGGCACCAGAGGTTCCCTATATAGCCTGTGAGAGAAAGAGGATGCCACCAGAGGGTGTTTCATCTAACAGAACCTTTTAATATTTATCTCAGCCTGTGTTGCCCCATCCCACCCCCTGACTGACTCTCACTTTTCCTGCTGACTGTAAGATGGCTATGTGTGATTAATACAGACTTAACTGTCTAGCTTAAGGAAATGTAAGTTAGAGTAGATGAATTCCAGCTTGAACAATCACAACAATCAGAAAAAAATCAGAATCATAGTTTGGCCTCCTTTTTCGTATATAGGATATATTGCTCTAATTATTAATATGCAAATCTCCTTTTTCAGAGGATTCAGTACACATGAGGGCAGAAATTAATCATGACTTTCCAATAAAACTGAGATAATCTTTACAGCCTTTACTTCATCTATTGCAGTGTTGAAAGTTATGGAGTGAATGAGGCAAGAGGTGGTTGGAAAAGACAACTAAGTCCATGAGGCAGTTGTGGGTTTCTTCGCCTGCCTGTTTGTGTTGCTACACAGATGACGTAAACCAGATTTCTCACAACTGACCTCTAATGCTGTGTTTCTCATTTTCTGGAAGCCCAGCTGGAGACAGTAGTGTCTGACTTGAAGAAGTGCAGATCATCATAGCTGTACTAGAAGTTAACAGAAGTTGTTTCTTGAATACGTGTAGTGCTACATAATGCTAAGGTTTATAAATCTTTGTATCTAAAGCTAGTAGAAATTCTTTACCTTAGTCTTTCAGCACTCCATTCCCATTCAAGAAAGGGGATGATATACTATACACTGCAGCAACTACTGTGTATTCTGACAAAGAAGATCCTGTGTCTAACCACAGCCATGTTTGTTACACAGACAAAGCTAACAATTTTTGAATGAGAGTCACATGTGTAAGATGTCTAAGAATAAGCCAAGTTGAATTCTGCAAGAGCCTTTTTTTCTTTTCACTGTCACTAAGGGAAGTACAACAGGATGAGTTTGGGTGCAGATATCAGGGCTGCAGACATCTGAAGGAAGGCCAGGTAAACCCTGCCTTCTGTGGTGCTCGCATTTTGGGCACTGAATGAGTCAGAGGTTGTAAGAGAGTCAGTCTGATCATGGTGTTTATTGGATGGCTTCATAATAGATAGGCATGAGTAATGAAATTAAGATTGCACAGAGTGCCTTTGGCATGGCAATCTTAATAGCAGTATAATAGTTATCCTCCGGGAGTGAAAAGCTGTCTGCTGAGGCAGACACTTGGAATGCTGCATTTAAGTTCAAGGAGGGAAAGTCTGAAAACAGTCTTCTGGTGGGAAAGGAGGCCAAATAAGTGGTTGTACCAGCTCTGCCTGAGAAGCTTGCAGCCTCCCTAGGTTCAGTGGCAGGCAGGTAGCCCTTTAGGCCTGTGCCCATCTCAGCTCCACTCCTTTGTTCTGCATTCCTTTGCAGTTCATAACACATTGCATTTTCAAGTTTTTATTAAAATAGCTCATTCATCAGAGCCTTTCGCTGGAAGTCAGTTGGGTGCTTGTTAACATCCATGCTGCGTTATTTGTTCAGTACTATTTGTCCATTGTCATGTGGCACAAAATTATCAGCTAACAAATAGCAACCCAAGTGAGTGTTTTAACTCATTGGGCTAAAATACTGGTCAAAATTTTCTCTCTAATTCTTCCTGATAAAGTTGAACTGTACCCTTGTACATAGTGCAATGACTTTGCATATCAGTGTTACAGACTTGCAAAAAGAGAAAGGGACATTAAATAAGTAAAACTACTTGTACAATACTGTCACTTTAAAAATCTCAGGCAAAGCAGGGGGATAGCATGCTCTGGTAGGAGGTGGTTTCACCTCTCCACTCAGTTCCTCACACATACTTCAGGTCAAATTATAAGGCACGTGTCATGTGTCCTTCTAGTGTAAAAGTCTTAGGGAATATTGAATGAGCAACAAAAAATCTCACAGTTTCACCAGGCATTAGCTACCATTGTCTTTCCTTCCTAACTTCCTGTTATCCACACTGCCCTGCATGGTGGAACTCAGTGAGAATAGGCATCAGAGGCTCTGCTGTAGGCTCACCCTGGCTGTATCACAGTGGAACTCACATTAAGCAAATTGGAATCTTGAGCTTCTTATGAACCATTATGAACCTGCTGAACAGTGTATGAGAATGTGGTGAATGTCCTAGGCAGGACATTAGCATCTAACATACTGGATATGGGCTTTGGAGACACAATTTCTAAGGCGACTTGATTCAGTTTGCTGCAGGATGCCAGAAAACTGATTAGGATACGTATTTCAAAAAATGCCTACTAATTTTGGAAACCTTATTTTCAGAAGAGAGCACTGGCTGTGGGCACGGTAGATATTCAGGCACTGCAATTGCACATGCATTGCAATTGCAAATTTACTTGGGAAGGGAGAGAAGAAATGGACCATGAATTTTTTAGTATTTCCATTAACATTGATCAGTTCAGCACATAATTAGGCATATTTGCATTATCACCATTCCCTATTCTCAGTTAAATACAGGCTTTGGGACTGCTCAATGTGTTAGAAAGATGTTTCGAAGAGATCTCCTGTTCATGTGGCTATCCTGCTAACTGCCCTCTATCAAAAGTCCGTAGAGATGGACATAAGTTTTGTTTATCAGTGTCATCTGAATTAATCAAATGCAAATCTGCACAGCAGTAAAAAATTCACAATCCTCCACAGACCCCTACTGCACACAGACAGCTCTTTTAGACCGAGCACGTGAAGTTGTTGTGCAAACCTTAGACACCAAGCAAAAACTCTGATATAGAAACCTAAGAAGGAAATATCCTTGCTTAAATTTTCAAGATGATAGAGTCTGCTGCAATGATCTTCTGTCAGCCATCAGCATAAACCAATCTGGAACAAAATCAGATGAGTCACTGAAATCTGAAAAGAGCAATTTGTAGAGGGCAAAATGGTCAGGTTTCTTGCTTGGATAAAAAGAGATAAAAGGGGTTTGCTGCAGATTTTATGAAAGCATTCAAACAATGTTGTCTGATCAAACCTTACAGTTTTAACAGAAAGAGACAGAAAAGGAACTTAAGAAACTAAAAACAGTGCACTTATCTTGACTGTATTCTCATAGCTGACACTTATTATCTACATAGTACTCATTACTTAACTGTTTCTTAATCTGTTGTATGCTCTTGCACACACACACTTTGCCTTCTAATGTATTTGCAGAAGAATACCCTATTTCATGTTCATCGTCAGATATAGTCAGAGGTGAAGAGGAAATCAGTTCTGGTAACCTAGCTCTGTGACTATGAAGCAGGTAGCTTATCTATAATTTACGGTCTGATCATTTTTGTATCAAATTTTCTTAGTGCTTTCATATATGAGGTAAGGATAATGGCTCACTACAGAATGAGTAATAATGCATGCTTCTAAATCCTTTTGCACAGGGTACAGAAAAACAGTAAACGAAGTGTAAGGGGCAAAATCCCTTTGCTTGGCAATTCCCTTATAAGTCTGTAACCTTTAAATAGTGTGAACAGAGATTTAGAATTAAAAATGAGTGAAAATGAATGAAAAGTGCTGCTTCTATGTTAGGTACTTGAGAACCATGAAGAAGTCATATCCAAGGAAGATTTTCCTTCTTGGTTTGGAATTCAGTCTGGAATAGCAGTGGAAGAAGCTAAGGTTCAAAGAACTGAACCTCAAATACTAGTCTGTTAATCGTAAAAGTAAACAGTAAATTAATTTAATATCTTTACTTTGTGTCTATTTTAAGATGTAGTTTCCATGTGATTGCCAGCCATGAGCTGTAGTCCAAGCAACTAATCGTTAATGTTTTTTGAGCAATCATGCACAGCTTTTATGGATTATTTTATCTTTATCCTCAGTTAGATGCCCAGAATCATCAATTTGTCCCCTTGTTTGTCCACACCCATTCGTGGTGGAAAGGTTCTTAGGTTTATTTGTGCTCGGAATGAATTTGCATGCAAGAGTTTATTTATAGTTTTTGGTTAGTCTCCTTTAAGCATTATTCATTTAAAAAATGGAAGTCCATACTTTTAGACATGCTACTTTGATAAGAATATTTCAGTTTGAGTAGAACAAGTTCCTGGGAAATTACACCATTGGCAGCTTTTCATGAGTACTAGCCCTCAAGTGGCAGTCTCCCTGCTTGCAGGAGAAAGTAACAGTATTTTTCACACCTGCCAGGTTACTTTTAGGTTCAGTCTATAATCAGTGATTTGAGACTCTGTGTAGGTCATACACAAGTGTTGAACTGAGCCAGAGAAATCAAAATCCATTTGTGCCTTCTTTTGATTTATATTTCACATTGCTGTCATTTTCCTCACACTTTCTAAATTCACATTCTTCCACTTTTTGAAGCTGTTCTTAAACTCTGTTATCCACATTTTAGGTTTTCTGAAGGCAAGTATATTGGCCTATGCTGTAGCAATCTTCTTTAATTGATTTGGGATGTCTGCCAGTCTCTTTTATTATTCTGTGCTGATATCTTTATATGACTGACTTTTATCCAAGTGCCATCATCTTTCTCATTTTCTTCATCTCTTTTTGTGCTGAAGACAATATTCTTAGCCTTTAAGGTGCTCCTTCATCCCTCATATTTGCAGTGGAGGAGGTACAAAGGACAAACTTGACAAGTATGAAGATCTCCTTGCTTGGCCTCTTTGGTACTTTCTCGAGCTCTTTCGGTTAAGACAGTTGCATGGCACTCATCCACTAAATAAGATTACACTCAAAGGCTTAATGTATTTACTACCACTTAGTAGTTTGGTGAACTTTTTTTAGTCTTCATTTCTTCTTGTCTTTTACTTAGTTTTGCACACTATATTTAATTCATTAAGGAAGAGAAAGTGACTCAGAATCAAACACTGGCAGCATCATGTCCTCATAAAGTCTTTTCATGAATATCCTGATATCTGTAAAACATGCTATAAAAAAGGTAATTTATAACAAGCTTTAATGTAATTGAAATTCAACTTGGTTTTATAATGGGGGTTGTTTTGTTTCTGTCTTCACTGTAAGGTTCATAATCTATATCACTTCTTTTAGATTAAAGTTTCAATACTGTTCCTAGACAACTGAAAAATTCCTGCTGTGGATATGTTTGATTGCCTTTGTATGGTCCCCGTCTGTCATTACCTGCTGAAAAAAAATGGATTCTGCTCTAAAAAGCATGGAATAAAAGTAGCTGTTCTTCAATATCTTCCTATAAGATATCAACAGTAACTTATAGGGGAAGAAATAGAAGTCCCAATTGCAATTACATTCCAAGACAATTTAATATATATAATCAATTTAATCAATGCATATTTTGTTATCCCTTTAATCCAAGTCCCATTTGAATCAAAGAGATTTTTTTTTGCTCATTTCAGTGGAATATTAGGCTGTTAGTCCTTGGATTAGTATGGCAACCATATCCAGCAAAGTGCATTAACATTCCCTTAGCCAAAAATGTGTAGCTAATTCAGTCAGTGGAACTAATGGGATTAGTAACAGACCCCTGTCTAAGGTTAGCATTGATAGATGAAGCATTTGCTAAAGAGAGGTCTCAAAAATTTTGTTTCTGTGGATTTATTATCTGATTAGCCAGATGCCCATCAGCAGCTTAATGAAGACCTTGTAGCTATTCTCTCCTGTCTTCAACCCATGAAATCATCAGTGATTCATCTCCTATTACCCTGAGACCTAATCTTTTTGCATATGGAGAAACTGTCATGGATGAACCCAGCTGGACCCCAGTGAAAGGGAAGAGACAATTTATTATCTTCCCTTCATAATCAACATTATGATTTTGGTGACTATGTTTTTAGGACTGTGGATCCGGAATACATATATACAGAAGTTGGAGAATTGATAAACGATAAGGACTGTTATCTGATTTCTTTAGAGGTGATATCATATGGATGTATTTCAGAAGCATTACAATTTCTTTTGAATTATTATTCAAATGTTTGTGTTTACAAATAACACATTGTATCTGTCTACTGTTTTCTGTTGTTGTTGTTGTTAATATTAAAATAATAATGAATTCTCATGCAATTAGTATATTTTACATAATATATTCTACATCTATAAATATCTGAAGTGCAGGAGGCAAAGGGATGAGACTGGACTCTTCTCAGCAGTTTGTGGTAATAGGATGAGAAGAAATGGCCACAAACTGATGCATACATAGGGAGTTCAAAACAAATGTGTATGGGAACTTCACAGTGAGGGTGACGGAGCAGTGGCACAGGCTGCACAGAGAGGTGGTAGAGTCTCCTTCTCTGAAGATGTTCAAGACCCACCTGGACGCCTACCTGTGCAACCTGGTGTAGGGAACCTGCTTTGGCAGGGGATTGGACTTGATGATCTCTAGAGGTCCTTTCCAACCCCTACAATTCTGTGGTTCTGGGATTCTGTGATACTCTGTGGAACTTATATAATTACAATCAGTAATATAGAGTTTTATTCCCCATTTAAAGTAGTATCTGAGTAGCTCATCATCTTCAAAATATGTTCATATCTGTAACACCTTGTTAGACATTATTAATTATAACCTGCCATCGTTTTGCACAGAATCACAAAACTGTGTGATTTTATAAAAGGAGGATTAGAACAATTGGTTATTATTACAACATTTCTTTGAAAGCAGTGCTGCTTTGAAACCAGATTCACCATCTGACCATGCAGTTCACTACAGGGAGTAATGTAAGGGCTAGATTTTGGGTAAACAAGCTGCTGCACACAGCGGGAAAATGTCTAGCACCTGCTGCACTGTAAAGTGCACAGAAAGGTACCCTTATCTGCGGTGACAGCAGATTCACTGCAGCACCACATGCCAGGCCATTTTCATATTTCTTGGCTGTTTTTGCAGTGACATCATGGGACCAATACAGTATGTACAAGAGAATCTACAGTTCTTCTTAGAAGGGACTGATTTACCAATTGCATGTGGAGGTGGTTGCTTGTAAGGACAAGGTAGTCACCTGGAAACAGGTCTCAAGAAAATATGAGTATGTCACAATATTGTTGCGACCATGCAGCTCAGGTCTATTGGTGGACACCATCTCCAGGACTCTGTAATTAGCACCATATCACACAGGGAGTATGAGGTGAAGTAGAAAATTAAATTCTCTATTTCTATACCCTGGAATAGTATTATAGCTCTTGTGCCTTTGTGCTATGGAATAGTTATACATGCCCATCACACAGCACTATCTATATTTAAAAAGCAATATAAAGATTAACTAGTGAGTGTTCAAACTGTTCCTAGAAGGCAGGAGATGATTATTCTATATATTAAGGTCTTGACCCTGAACCCAAAGGCTGCAGTGTTTAAATAATGCAGATTTTAGATTTGAGTCTTCTGTTCAACTTGAAATTCAGAACATAGCATCACAGAAGATTAAGTCTTTGCAAGGTCTCTACAGATGACTCAGTAGGCTATTTTGCCATCTTGTCCTCTCATTACCTACAGCAAGTGGTAAGTAACAGGGATTTTTAAATCATGGCTTTAATGTTCTTCTAAAACAGATACAAGGTATCTAGACAATCTGCCTGGCTTTTTCTTCTTCAAAGGCACCTAGAAACTTGGCCTCTGAGTACTACTAAGCAGATTTAGTCCCAAAGGGCATGGGATACATAAAAATTAGTCTGGGCATAAGTAGAAATGGAAAGGGCAGATTGGCAGCATTGCATAGAGAAGACAGTCTGTTCAGCATAAAAGAGGAACAGAATATGATACCAGGTTGGGCTATCTCTTAAACCTCTTTAGACCTCAGATGACATTAATAAACTACTTAATCTTTCATGCATGTAGCATTATTATGTACAAGAGAAGAATATTCTGCTCCTGTGTATAATTTATTCTGTCCCCAATCTGTAGATGCCTTTTTTCATGCTCTGGGGATAGATTTGAGAGTTTGTTTCCAGATTCTCTGAACTTTCAGAGGTGCCAGAGCAAGCATAGTTGCATACATGCAAATAATTAATATGATACTAGAAAGAGCAGATAGGAAAATGACCTACCTCTATAAATCACTGGCACAAAATCTAATGAAGCTAAGAATTCACGACCAAACGGAGAGCTCTTGATGATTTATGAGTAATTGGGTCCCCAGTGTTGAAACAGTCAGAATTGAAACCAAACCCAATCCAAAAGAAGTAACTGGAAATACTCAGTATATTCACATATGATGATAGGAACAAGAGAATATCTCTGCATTAAATTATTTCCAACTTATATTTCCTCATAGGAGATGGGGAGACAGTATGCTGAGGAGATGGAGCTCATTCTGTAAATGAGAAGTAAAGACTTCTGTGGTGTAAAATAAAACTTTCATACTTGCATAGCTGCATGTATTACAGTTACAACCTTTTATCTGATATGCCTGGAGTGTTAAACAAAAACTAATTCTAATCATAGTGTGATTCTTTCCTCTGCTAATTTTCTAGTATGTATAACCGTGAAACACTCTTTGTAAAATTATTTTTATTCTCTTTTTAACGACTGGGAAATATGAAGCAAGGTGAAGATTAATTACATAATGAGAACTGGTGCCTAATAGTCTAGGAATCAAAATGGAAGTTATGAGCTCTGCCATGTGTTCCAGTTTTAGTTACAGTGAATTGATACTTGGTTTCAGAGACTCTTGAATTCATTTCCACCTACTGTTATTCATTTCTGAATTGTACAAAGACTGAAACAACTTAACTGGAGCAAAAAATATTAAACGTACAAGTATGTTTCCATGTTCAGAATAAAATCCTGTAATAATCACAGAAGTGGGAACTTCTATCACAATAATTTCTTCAAAATTTTGACATGTCGTGTTCTTCACTGATAGATTCATAGAGCAGCAGCATGATCCACCAGAAAGTTTTCAAAGTTCAATATATAGTGTCATCTCAGCCTTTTCCAGTAGCATGTAAGATGCCTTGAGCGTTAAATTTTCTTTCTTTCTCCCAACATAGCTTCTACAGTATTTTTGATGAGGACATTTGTTGTGTGCTTTATTTTCTGTTCAAGATTTGAAAGGCTGATGAATTTGCTCTGTTTTGAGTCAAAGATAGTTGCTTCTGTTGATGTATCCATTTATTTGCTATTAGTATTTGGAACTGAGGTGACACTTCTGCGAAGGTAGGATTGGAGTCTAAAAAATAAGGTAAAAGGACTGCAGAAGGTCAGTTGGTCCAAGCTCATGCCCTGAAACAGGATCAAAAATTCAGTGGTTGGAACTAGTCATTTATGAGATATTTCTGTTTAGAAGTAGCTCAGATTTAGTATAAAACAGAACATGCAATGAAAAGGAGATCAAGATAAAAATCTATTAAATTGCTGTTCCTGAAGTTGAGGTTCTGTATTAAATCCTTCTCTACAGTATAGCATGACTGCTATTCTTTGGAAATAACAGTACCACGCTTAACAAAACCACCATTGTCCTGGTCGTGGACTATACATTAGTAAGTGCCTAAGTGCAAGTGCCATTCTATAGCTGTATAAAGCTTAAATGAACATACAGTTTGAGAGAGACATTTTTAGAGCTATTTGGTCATCTAATTGTCAGTCTTGTGCTTTAGTATGTTTCTGAATCCTTCAAGCACTTATAATAGGAAGCTACTTTGAAAATATTGATTATGAAATTCTCAGAGCCCAGTGAATTAGGAAGAGGGGCAGAGTAGTTGGAAGACCATGTAGAGGGAATGAACTTAGGGTTATCGGTTGACACTCGGCTGAAGATGAGCCAGTAGTGTGCCCAGGTGGCCCAGAAAGCCAATGGCCTCCTGCCTTGTATCAGAAATAGTGCTGCCATTTTCTACAGGAAGGTGATTGTCCCTCTGAATTCGGCCCTGGTGAGACTGCACCTCGAGTACTGTGCTCAGTTTTGGGCTCCTAACTACAAGAAAGAAACACTGAGAGTCCATGGAGTTTATCCAGAGGAGGGCAATGAAGCTGGTGAGGGGTCTGGAGTGCAGGTTTTACGGGGCACGACTGAGGGAATTGTAATTGTTTAGTCTTGAGAAGGCTCAGGGGTGACCTTATCGCCCTCTACAGCTTGAACGAAGGTTGTGGTGAACTGGGGGTTGGCCTCCCATCTAACTAGCAGTGAGAGGAGAGGAAATGGCCTCAAGTTGCACCAGGAGAGATTCAGGTTGGGTGCTAGGAAACACTTCTCTGAGAGAGTGGTCAGGCACTGGAACGGGCTGCCCTCGTGGAGTCACTGCCCCTGGATGTGTTTAAGAGATGTTTAGATGCTGTACTGAGGGACATGGCTTGGTGGGAAATATTGCTGATAGGTGAATGGTTGGACTGAATGATCTTGTAGGTCTTTTCCAATTTTGGTGATCCTATGATTCTATGATTCCGCTTCTTGTGCACTCCCTGAGATTCAGTACACAATGTTCTCCTAGAAGTTAAGACAAACAATGTATAGATACAAACCCAGTTCTTAAGGCGAAAGTGGGATTTTTCCAATTTTTTATTTTTTTATATTAGAGTTTATTTCAACTTATTAATTGTTCAGGAATATTTTTCTATTTTTTGGTAATCTTTATTTTTGGAGAGAACAGAATATAGCATCATTATCATCATCTGGGCTGTCAGGGAAGTGATGTGACCAGCACATTGCAGTCTTCCTCATCAGCTTTGGTTAGCCTTGAAGTGGTCAGGCAGTGTGAATGGATGATATCTGAAGATTATTTCCAAATGAACTGTTCTATCCTTTTCTATTTTAGAGATGTCTTGTATTGCTAACTCTGTTTTATGGATGGCAGCGAGAATACATAATAAAAGTTAGAGATGGCAAAATTCATTTTATTTGCAGAAAAATAGTAAAGAGAAAGATACTAAAATCTATTTCAATGTGTAGCTTTATAACAGATACAACAGATTACCTCAGTTGCAAAGTGGCTTATCATTGAATACTAAACTGCATTTATAGTGTTATAAATTCTACAAGATCCATAAGTAAATTTTATGCTACAGATTTTAAAATTTTCTGGATAGACACAGAAAAGCCAAACCTAGTTTGTTAAAAGAACTCATACATGTTGCTGAGTTAGCATTAACTCATGGGCTGTAGTGATTTGCATTTCATTAGTGATTTCCAAGACACCTCAGTTTTCTCACTTTATATCCATTCAGTGGAAGCAGAAATTCTGCAATGGTAGCAAGCCCTACAATTATAGAAGTTTGTATATAAAGACCCTTCATCATCTTTCCTACTTTTCCAGCCGTGCTATCTGGGTTAATAAAACGCATTGACGTTACTTACAGACTTTTCCATGCCTATGTTCTTAGGCAGTCATGATTACATTACTGCTGGAAGCTCTTCTGTGGCACTTTGATACATCATACATAGAATATGGTAAAACTAATGAGGCCCTGAATCTAAAAGATGTCTTTAGCTTTATTTTAAACCCTAAAGCATCTATCTTCAAATGGAACCCCCTTTCAAGCCTAATTTTAGGCACAAAGTTAATTATTTTGCTGAATGGGAATGTTAATGAGACACAGTGGCACAGGATAAGGAAATCTTGCTAAGGTATTTTAATAGTGCTTTGCTTGTGTCCCACCTTCTCTGTGTATTATGACATCCATGGTGTAAGTAAATGCTAAAAATAAAAAATAAAAATAAAGAAAACAATTAAGGTAGAAAAAATGTTTGAATATAGGTCAAAAGATGAAAAATAAATGAAGAATAAAGTATCTAGAGCAACCTCTGGTAAAAAAAAAAAAAAAAAAGATTAAAAAGAATGTATAATAGTTACTTGTTTTTTAGAAATGGTTTACCATTATAAAAAAAAAAAAGATTAAAAAGTATGTATAATAGTTACCTGCTTGTTAGACATGTGTTACCATTATAAGAAAATAAACTATGAATTTTACTATTTACCATGACAACTTCTAATGCCAATAATGCATTTTTATGGCATTTTGTCAGCTATTGTTATTCTGTATTACCATAAAAACGCAAAACCATTTACACAGCACCATATAAAAAGCCATATTTCTATGGACTTTCATACTATTTTTCAAACTTTATCATTAGATAAAGTTTATTTCAAGTTTATTAGATAAAGTTTGAGTTTAAAAGAAGAGCACAGATAAGCAAGCACATGCAGTGTTTAGTACAGATACTGGGAATCAGTAGATCACACTGCAAATTGCACTGTGGGTACAGTGAGTTCAGTAAGATGTTTCAGAGCATGTCTGAGAGATGCGAGTTCCTCACAACTCAAGCCCACATCTCTGATCTTCCAGGAGACTGTCTGATCTAGAGAAGAAGGGGCGTGAATTACTGCCTGATGGAAATCCTCTGAGGGAAGTAGAACCCAAAATTCACTGCTGAAATCGCTGGGGCACTCAACAGGGTAGTAAAAGCCTGGATCTGGACTCTACACCAGGACTCATTTTTTACACTCTTCTGCATCCATCAGTTGGAGGTACAGCAGCTAAGAGAAAAGGAGAGACTAATAGTGTTTTGTGTGGTTTGAGGCTGTAGGGTGAGAATCTTTGTTCCATTCCCTTCACCAATACTCCATTCTACCTCCCCTATCTCTTTGTCTTGTGCAGTCACCAACCCTTGGTCCACCCTTTCCTCCAGGCCTCAGAGGACGGCTCCCTGGACTCATATTTAACTACACACAGCCACTCACTCACTGCCACCTCTGAGGAAAGCAAGAGAGAATTGAAACGATAAAAGTGAAAAAGCTAGTGTATTAAGATAAAGTGATTTTAATAGGTGAAGAAAAAACTGCATGCAAGCAAATTGCAATCAGGAATTCATTCATTTTTTCCTATCAGCTGGCAGATGTTCACCCATTTCCAGGAAAGGCTTTATTATGTATAATGCTTATCTGTGAGGACAAATTCTATAACTCTTAACTCTTCCTACTTCTTTTACTCACTTTTATTGCTGAGTGCAATGTCACATGGTATGGAGTAACCTTTTGGTCAGCTAGGTCAGCTGTTGTGGCTGTATCCTCTCCTGTACCTGGTGTACCTTCAGCTTGCTAACAGTAGCTAAAACATCAGTCATCAACACTGCTTTAGACAAAAATCCAGAACATAACACCATACGAACTACTATGAAGAAAATCAGCTCCATCCCAGCCAAAGCCAGTATGGAGATTCATCAATTCTGGGGAAGTGAAAAGAAATAGGACCTGATCAGAAATGTCTGAGGAGTAAAATAGCCAATCCTGCTGTGGAAGAGGTTGCAAGCAGCCTACTAGCTGTTCCCAGGTGGTTCCTCCCCATATAATACTGATATCTGTCCCCCAGGAACGTGTCGAATGAAGGTCACATGTAGATCACAATAAAATTTGCCCATTTACTTAGCTGCATTTCAATAGCAGTTTAAGTGCAGAAGACTCAAAATCCATCAGAAGCCCATTCTCTTCAAAACACACACAAAAAAAGACAGAACATTGAAAATAAAGTTGTCATTTTCATAATTATTTGAATCATTTTGCATTGTCATACTTTACAAGCAAGAGAACAAAGATTTTCTAAGAAAGGAAAAGTTAGCAAGTGCAAAATGGTGGCACAAAAAGGTTTCATGAGTAGTGGAAAGCATATTATAGAACAATTTCTTCATTGTCACTTTTATAGAAAGGGACGACAAAATGTGCACAGAATACTAAGTATCATATCGTCAAATCCCAGAGACTTTCAGTCATGTGGGATCTATATTCTGTTTATATATGCAGGCTGAACTTATTATTTCTAAATATCAGTATTTTTTCAATGGAATGTCATTATTATGGATCTTGTTTTTATCACTGCTGGTCAGAAATAATTGATATTTTAGAGTACTTCGGGTACATAGTCTTTTAAAAACAAGAGACTTATCTTATGGACCAGTGCTTTTATATGCTTTGAACTAACTGCTTCTTTTGATCAGTTTGATTTATATTTCATAGAAAAACTGCTCTTTCTCTTCCTTAAATCAAAAATCAAACTGAGTAAAGAGAAAGATATCATGGTTTTAGCTACCCTTAAGAATATGTATTTTAACTGTTGAATTCACTGCAAAGCAGACTCAAAATTGAAGTAGCCACATCCAAAGAAGAAAGAAAAAAGTTTTTGCATGATTGTAACAGCATGTATTACTGAATTATATGCTGGCTAGACAGCAATACATACTGAAGGTTGAAAAAAGAACATTTGAAATGTAAGCATTTGATCATTGCCTCCGAGAGTGGATAGCCTATGCCAAGGCATAATTAACAGAGCAATGGTCTTTTTTCTACCATTGCCTTTGTGATCAAAAGAAACAGCGAAAAGATGTGCTGGGTAGAACAAAAGGTAAAAAGTTCACAGTGTCATTTTAGAGTTAGAAAATGAAAAAGTGAACACAAGAAAAATATTCCTAAACTACAAAAAAATCATGTAACGGTACAATATTTCAAGAAGAACCACATCATCTTCAAATGCAGTGTGGAATTGGTTGAGTGGGTTTCCTTTTGGATTATTACAAATGTTAAAGAAAATGCATTAGGTACAAGAATGAAACTTGGAAGTTATACATAATCAAATTGTAAAAATTTTTTTTTTTTAACAGCTGATGTGTACTACTGTTCTTTTCTTGTAGTTTTGGTAACTGTTAGATAATGGATTTTTGTGCAGGATCTATTTTACTATATGAGCTTTCTATGCCTTAAGAGTAAGAAATATTGGGTCTACCTGATCCAATATATACTAATATATTACCTATAAAAGTCAGCTACATAGAGGAGTTTTGTACTGAAATAAGGGAAGTTCTACTACTTTATCTGTATTCATGATTAAAACTAATCAATGCATTCCCAAATGACGCTATTTCATTGACATTCTNGATTTAGTAGCTTAGTGGGTAGGGATGGTGATAGGAGGATGGTTGGACTAGATGATCTTGTAGGTCCTTTCCAACCTAATGTATCTATGAATCTATGAATCTACATATACATAATATTGTAGTTATATTAAGACAAATAGTGAAATCCCTCAGGATAGAAGTTTACTCAGGTGATATACATCATACAGTACAGGAGGTAATGGCCTAATCAACACTGTGAAATTGTACCAAAAGAAGTTATAGCTACAATGATAAAATGGTTATATGAAACAAGACTTTCTCATCAGATTAGATGGGAAAGTTATTGCACAGTTCTGGGACTGCTGGATTCAAACTAGACCAGCTGAAAAAATACAGAAGATAGGAGATGAATATCTCATTTGCTGTTTAGAGAAGTCATTACACTAAAGAGTAATTATAGTCTTTCAAATCCAGTACTTCAGAAATTACTTTATCTCACCATCATATCAGAAGATGAAAATGATTGCTTCCCTGTTATGCCCAAGGTTTTTCTGAGTTGGAGTATAGCTGACAGTTAACACTGTGCAGGAAATTATTCTTAGATATTAACTTCATGGCACGAAGACCATACTAATGTGAAACCATTTCTCAAGTAGGTGATTGAAATAAGTAACTATCTTCATGCTACAGAGAGAAGAAAACTTCACAGCTGAGCACAGCGACATAGAATTAAATGACTGTGAATACCTTGCCACTTCAGAGAGCTTCTAAGTGCATTATAATTAACTTTTTGCTTCTATCATTAATTTTAAGCAATATATTTTCTGACCAATTGAACTGTTTCCCAAAAACATTAGTTCAGACACAATACCCCCATGTCTGAAGCTGTTTTCACATCTGTATGTTTTGAAGCCCTAAGCATGACAGAGGCAATATCAGCTACATAACAGCTTGCATAAAAGGGATGCAGTTTTTGCTTTGTTTGATCATCTTTTAGAAAAATATCTACTCCTAACTGGAATATATGAAATTTTGATGATATTACCTGCACAAAATACTTGCCTTTAAAATAAAGAGATATTAATTTTTTGGATGGACCTTTCAGTGAATAAGGAATTGCCTGGATGGTCACATTCCAAGTGTTGTGGTCAACAGCTTGATGTCCATCTGGAGATCAAGGAAGACTGATGTCCTTCAGGAGCTGGTACTGGGACAGGTGTCATTTAACATCTGTACTGGTGACATGGGCAGTGGGCTCAGGTGCACTCCCAGGAGGTCTGAGGCTGCCTCTAAGCTGAGTGGTTCAGTCAACATGCTAGAGGGAAGAGATACCACCCTGAGGGACATGAACAGGTTGAAGAGGTGAGCCTGTGTGAACTTCATGCAGTTCAGCCAGCCCAACTACAAGGTCCTGCACCTGGGTTGGAGCAACCTCAAGCATGAGCACAGGTTGACTGGAGAATAGATGGAGTGCAGACATGCAGTGAAGGACTTGGGTTGCTGGACAAAAACAGACTGTGAATATGTACGAATATTTTTGTCCCAACAGTTAATTACTTCAGTTCAAGCATTGGTTCTAGTTTTCATTTACTTCTGTCTTCCACAAGCTTCCAGTCATTGAGTTTCTGTAATGTTATTTTTTCTCCCCTCAGATTCTGTATATTAAGACTTTCAGATTACTTACTTTTTATTTTTTTTTCCGTAAAAATAGACCAAGTTTATCTTTTTAAAAGTAATTCAGGTTTTAATAACCTTCTTCTGCTGTCTTTAAAATTATCCAGCATATGTTTTTAAATGAAGATGTTCGTGGTCTTTCACAAGTAGTCCCTTCATCTCCAGACAGTAGGAAAATTGTGTTCTTAATTGCTACTGCCAGAGCAGTAGCAAGAACACAGATATAGTTGATATTTGTCCAGCTTTATGCTGTAGCACTGCCTTGGTATTATACATTTAGTAGACTTCAGTGACTGATTGTTCTTTTATGTTTTATTTTTTTATTTTGTCAGAGTAGTTTCATCACCTTAATGAAAAGGAAGATGACCTTTTAAAATAATTACATCCAATAACAACTCAATTTTAGCGTGATAAATGCTCTTTGCTCCTTAATTTGTATTATTTGATTTGTAGCAATGCAATAGCAAGACAACTAAATCTAAGTTAATCCCCAGTGCATATCATTCAAAGACTGAATAAAATGTATATTCAAACACTTGGAGCAAGATGTCAATGCAGATAACCCTATCCTCCACAGCAGATCTTCTTCCTAACCCTAACTAATTATAGGCATAGAATTTAAAGAAATCTGTATTCAGTCATCTGGATGCAACCCCTTTCACATAATCTGTCATTTACTGACTCCTTACCTTGTGAGAAGTGTCTGGGTGGAGATCCTTTCTCTTGCCAGGCTCACTGCAGCCCGTGGCTGCTGCCTGCATGGGGAATGCCCAAATGAAGCCTTGTGAAGTCTTCTGTACACTAGCACTTAACAGGCACTCCTACCAAAAAAGCCTCAGGAAGATATTTTTTTACTAAAGTCAAAGAGTCAGAGGGCACGCAATGGCTTTCACTAGATAGCTCTTCTCTAGACAGCACACATCTGTTCTCTGCACAGCATATTCATAAATGAGCTGGCATAGAGTGTGAGGTCTGTGGTGATTAAAGTCTTCTGATGATACAAAGTTATTAAAAGTAAAAAAGACAGGAGCTTACCATGAAGAACTACATAGAGATCTTATGAGAGTGAGTGACTGGGCAATAAAATGAAAGATAAAATTCAGTGTAGATAAATGTCAAGTGATGCATTTGAGGAGAAAGACTCAGCATTCTGTGTAAAATGATGGGCTCTGAGGTGACCATTAATGCTACAGGAATGAGACCTGCAGTTATAATACAGGGCTCGGGATAGATCCTTGAAAAAACCAGTGCTTAGTACTTAGCAGCTGGCAAAATAGGCAATCAAGCAGATAAAAAACAACCGACAGAGCAAACCCTGGGGCTTATAAGGGTTGTTAGTCCATTAGAAGGCCTGTACCTAGCAGAGTTCCCCAGGGGATGGAACTGCATCCAGTCCTGTGCAACACCTTCATCAAAAATTTGAATGAGGGGTTAGAGTACATCCTCAGCAAGTTTGTTGATGATACAAAGCTGAGAGGAGTGGCTAAGGAGTGGTGAGTTCACATCTGGAGTACTGCATCCAGTTCTGGGCTCCTCAGTTCATGAAAGACAAGGAACTACCAGAGAGTCCAGCAGAGGACCAGAGAAATGCTTTGAGGCTGGAGCATCTCTCATATGAGGAAAGGCTGGAATACCTGGGACTGTACAGCAGGAGTGGAGAAGGCTGAGAGGTGGTCTTATCAGTGCTTATAAATGTTTAAAGGGTGAGAATCAGTGGATAGGATGCCTCTACTCAGTGGTGTCTAGCAACAGGCACAAACTGGAACATAGGAAGTCCCATGTGAACATGAGAAAAAAATATATTTATTTTGAAGTAAGCGTACTGTAACAGTCTGCCCAGAGAGACTGTGGAGTTTCCTTCTCTGGAGATATTCAAAACCTACCTGAGTACTTTCCTGTGCAAGTTGCTGTAGGGAACCTGATTTAGCAGAGGTTTGGACTCAGTGTTCTCCAGGGATCCCTTCCAAACTCTATGATTCTGTGATTCTGTGAAATGATTCAAGAAAAAAATATATATATGCCAGTGTACCAATCCAAGGGTGACCCTCAGGTTGAATACCCAGAAGCTGAAACTGAGAATTACACTGAGAACTGTGGTATGGAAATACCTCTGAATAAAGTAATATAGCCTTTACTTAAATTTCCTAGGAAAATGAGGCTGAAACATGTATCTTTTTGTACAGATGTATTTAACAAAATCTTAGATTAGATATATATTACCATAAATACAGATATATGTGGGAATGCTCAATATTTTTATTTCCCTAGCTTGTGTATACATGCGCACATACAAATACACACATATGCAAGCTCAGATAACTTTTCTGCAAGATAAGCCTTTCTTCAGGAGAATAAACAGTACACTAAACTTCGACTAGTGACAATTGATATGGATGAAATTTATGTACTAGTGAAAGAAACAGCAGACTGTGTTGGGTGTTACTTGTGGAGTAGAGATAGACAGTGATTGAAGAAACCTGTAAACGGCTTTTTGTTCTGTGGCTCCAGTAGTTATGAATATTAGTTCCCAGATTCCTATTTTCTATGTATTTCTACATATTGATCAAAGATCAATACTCAGACATGATTGGTGGATAAGATAGGATCTTCAAAATCTCTTATCTGATCAGGAACTTGACCAGAATGTGATACTCTGTGAAGAGAACTTGTTTTATACTACACACCCATTCCCAAGGATTTATGGAACTGTATCCATTTTGAAATGAAATATTAAAGAGAAAGATAAAATATGTATTCTCTGTGGTCATTCATGCATGTTTAGGCGATAAAATAGGTCAAAAGGCAAAACCATCTCATCCCCTCAGTGAAACTGAACAATTTTTTTTAAAGTTTCCCATCAGAAGATTTATTCTCATCCCTTCCTACCACCTGACCCTTATAACTTAAATTCTTTACAGGGCTACTAAGTAAACAGTTTGCGGTGGAGAGCTAGAAACGTGCATCTCAAGAAAGTCTTCGTTCCTCTTTTAGTCTTTGCAAATGTTTAGATGATTTCTACAGGACATATGAACATGAAAAAACTGTTGCAATCTGTAAATATATTAAAAAAAGAAAGAGATCAGATTTACTTCAGCAAGGAAAGGTAACTTATAGAATTCTGGTTGTCAGAATATTACTGTCACTGTACAGAAATATAGTTACCCACTGTTTCAGAGAACACATAACGAACAACAGCATAGGAGTTTGTTCTTTGCTAGAAACTTGAAAATGAATACACCATTTGATGTCAGTCAGATATTTCTTTTGTTATGTAATAGTCTCCTGAACGGGCACTAGATTAAAGCCAGGGGAAGAACTTGCAGGACAAAGAATTCAGTGGCTCAGATTAATTGTAAAACTAGAACAAATGATACTTGGATGACACTTATCAATGCAATGAGCTAGTATTGTGCTCACTTGTTGTTTTCTTTTCCCTTTAAAAAATTGGATTTTTCAGGGAAGAATAGGAAACTAAATGAAACAGAATTTTAGAATCCCAGAAGTATTTAATGAATAGAGGGAAAATTAAGTCTTTTTGATTGCCTATATATTTTTGGCCTGTAGTGATGTGCCAGCACACGAGGGAACAGTGTGGAATAGTGAATAATAGGGAGCTAGATAATAGGGAAATAGAAATTATTAATTACATCTATTGCTAGAAGCACGGAATGTCTTATCTTACAAAGAAGGAAATGCATCTAAAGGGGGAAAGGGTGAGAAGGAACAATCCTAAACTTTCCTTTGGTTCTTTGGTTTACATGTTACTATCTTTATCACCTTCTTTCTTACTTGATCCTTATTTCTCTATTCCCTTTTCCTCTGTTTCTCTCTGTCACTTCTGGTGTCTTCAGCATCTATATCAAGGTCCACTAGTAAATGTATCTGCCAGCATCCTCTCATAAGGCTGCATGAGATGAATTGCAAGGAGCTGTTCACAAGGTGAAGAGCTATTTTGTGCTAGCTATTTTGGGCTACCAATGTTATGTTGTGTTGCGATTAATTGATAAGATCTTAATTGAGAATGTTAGGAAATGGCTTAACCTGGAAGAGAATCATAGAATAGTTTGAACTGGAAGGGACCTTTTAAGATTGTCTAGTCCAGCTCCCCTGCAATGAACAGGGACATCTGCAGCTAGATCTGGTGCTCAGAGCCCTGTCCAGCCTGACCTTGACTGTCTCCAAGGATGCAGCATCCACCACATCTCTGGGCAACTTGTGTCAGTGCCTCACCACCCTTATTTTAAAAAAATTCTTCTTTATATCCAATCTAAATCTCGCTTCTTTTAGTTTGAAACCATTACTCCTTGTGCTGTCTCAACAGACCTTGCTTAAGTGTCTGCCCCTTTCCTTCTTATACCTCCTGTCATAGTTTTATGATTTTTCATTGCTATTCCACATCGTAATGTCATGCAGTGCACTGGGAGTTAAGGAGTTAATGCAGCAGTTCTGTGGATTGACGCTTCATCTCAGAAGAGAAGAGTGAAGTACAACTCCCAGAAGACTTCATTTTTCCATTTCCGTTTTCTGTTTGGAGGGAAAGTCAAAACTGTCTGGGACTCAAAAGACTTCTCTCTTTTCACTCCCTGGCTGCTTTGCATATAGCAGTAAGGACTTCAGTTTTGGAAACGCTCTCTCACATTTTATTTTATTTATTGGCTTCAATTTCAATCATATCGTACAGTATTTCATTATCTCACATTCTACTACTGTATTTAGTAAACTGAATTCTTTTCCTTTAACTTGTTGCCTCTGTTTTCTCCATCTTGGCCACTAGCTTTTCTTGTTCCCCCCCTCTCCCACCATTCCCAGGGCCTTTTACCTCCTTGTCACAGGACCCAGGCTGAACCTGTGACACTTCCCTTTTAGAACCTGGAAGGCAGCTCTCAGGTCTCCCCACAGCCTTCTCTTTTGCCGTTTAATCAACCCTAGGTCTCTCAACCTGTCCTCACAGGGAGGTGTTCGATTCCTTGAAGCATATTTGTGCTCCTCTGGGCATGCTCCAACAGGTCCATGTCTCTCCTGTGCTGAGGACTTCAAATCTGGACTCACACTCCATGTGAGGAAATCTGGACTCACTNCTGAGGACTTCAAATCTGGACTCAGTACACCATGTGAGTCCTCACCAGCACAGAGCAGAGGGGCAGGATCACTTCCCTCACCTTGCTGGCCACGCTTCTTTTGATACAGCCCATGATACAGTTGTCTTTCTAGGTATTCTAGGTATATCTGGGTTTCACATACCTTTTCAACCTCCTACCACAATGGTGCTTCCACAGTAGGGCTTGGTACTTGTCTCAGCCTAATATATGCAGAAAAAGTTTGGGCCCACAGTGTGTGCCCGGGAGAAGGCAAGAAATTTTTGTGACCCATGCAAACTACACTCAAGTAGACTGAAGCAAAAATGTGGACTTACGTTAAGTAGGAGTGATACTATTTCCCATAAATTATCTTTAATGTCTTTTGTATTTAGTTAAAATCTGTTTGGGATACGACTATGTTTTGCTAGAGGCTACACAACGTATCTGTGAGCCTGATGTTCCTGAACAAGGGAACAGGTGCTGTGCAGCAGGGAAGCAGGCTCTACTGTGACATACGACATGTACCATATCTGCCAACATATGTGGGAAAGATCACAACAGATAAGATCTGTACCATGTAGAATGATACTGTGTCTGTACAGGGAAGAGGGAGTCCTGAATTTTCTTGATGCCTGGTGAATAACATAATGCAAATAACGGGGAAAAAAAATCTTGACATATTTGAGAACCTAAGAAAGTTGGATTTGGATAATCAAAATAGTGATATCTGAAAAGCGATCATACAAAAAAAAAGTCTGAAATTATACGCAACCAAAGATACGAGATAGCTAGCACTGACACACATCTTGCATTTACTGTTAAATCTGTGTGAGTGGAATCTGGCATCAAAAGCTTGGAACAGGTTCTCGGAAAGTTGTCCTATGACAAGAGCTTGATAAGGTAAGAACAGTAGATTTGGCAAGCCTGAGAAGCAGTTCTCAGACTTTGCATTTGACCTTTGCATTCACCTTGCTGCTGTGTGAAGGCAAATAAAGCAAAGAATTTCAGAATGAAGCAAAGAGGAAATCTGTTAATATTAAAGTCCTGACATGTTCCCTTCCTGCTCTGATTTTAACTTGAAAAATAGTGTTACATCATGATACAAGAACTCAGGGGAGCTATAAAGATGGTAACGATGCCTTTTACTGTTTAGGCCTCAGAGTCACAGTAGGGTAGAAAAGAAAATGTTGAACTAAAATAACAACAAAAACAGAGGGTTTAGGCTACTGTTTGTATGTAGTGAAATAACAAGACTTATTTTACTCCATCAGTTTTCTGAGAAGGTGCCCCAATCTCCAGGTTGTGATGCTAAAGAAGCATCCTTTCTCTTTTGGAACAGATATCTTTAAAATTCTGTTACAGTCAGTGGAGAGAAATAGGAACATTTAATGGTGCTATACATCTTAACAGAAGGAGTCTTGCACTGTAGAAGTACTGATCTCTCACCACTCACTCAATTGCCTACACATCTCTGGAGACAAACAGCTCTGTAGATGTGTCAGTGACGGTGATACTCATGGTTAAAGGAGACAATTGACATACTAAAAGATTTTGTTGATTCTCAGTGTTAAGAAGTCAGTATCAAATAAATGATAAACACTGTATAATGACAATTATCACAGAAATGCCAGAGAGGAAAATTTATTCACTACCTTGGAAGAAGGTATTACTGTCCAAAAACAGCTGGTAGGGCTGCATACTGATGTCAACAAAATTGACATTGATAGTCAACTGAATGCTATTTCCTCAGAAAAATAACTGACGATATGGCAACCAATGTGTTTGGCAGACCAGATCCCCCAGCATATCTGAAGTGCACTGGACACTTAACCATAAGCAAGTGAATTATTCTGTTCAAAGGTGTTTATTTCCTGAGAGATAAATATGCAATGTCATGTGTAGTCATCAGAGGTGAGACCAATCTCTTTTCATTTGGATATGCTTTATGCGAATTTCACACCTTCTGAAGTAGACTTCCTTTTAAGTCAGTAGAGAGAAATAGGGGTTTTTAGGGATCATTCCTTTTAGCTGCTTCAGACATTGATTGTGGATGAAATAAATCATAACTTAGCGTACACCATTTTTTTTGTCAGTGATGATAGAGGGAGTCTTGGGTATAATTTGGATATAATTATGAATGGTGCAGTTCAGTGAAATGAATCCCAAGCTAATAGATTATGAGGAGTATACAGGAAGTTCTGTGTCTCACACATTTAAGCCATTTTTTTTACCCTTCCTTCTGTTATTATTCAGATTAACACTTCGACTGTTTTATGTTGAGCTCGAGCTGATCTGAATGAATTCCATAAACTAATGCAAAACACTGAACTCCATTAAAAGAAATGACTGCTCTGGATTTGCTACGATCTCCCTACATATGCAGTTTTGCAGACTTAATGCAGAATACTTGTTCCAACATGGGCTCTCCTAAGGCTTATGGAGAGTATCTGTTGTGGCACCTGGAGCATCTCCTTCTGTCCTCTTCCTGCTCACATCATTCCTCTTTTCCTTCTTTATTGTCTGAGGAGTATCTCTCACACATCTTTTCTTTCTTTTTCCACCTCTCATGTTTTGTTCTTTCATAAATTTCCTCAGTGATACCACTATCATCACAATTGGAGCTAGCTGTTCCCAGCACAGGGCAGCCCCCACTGCTAACACCTCAGCCTGTGATCTAATCTCCATTTATTTTTCTTCCTCTTGGGGTGTAGCTAAAAAGAGAGAGGAATTTGTCTCGTTTATATGGCACTGGCTGCTGCTCTCCAAATCATGTGAAGTCTCAGGTGGGAGGGGTTCTCCTCTGAAAGCAACTGCTCGTGATCGGAAGGTCGTGTTTGATTAGCATGAGCCACGGCAATATAGCAGTGGCTGAAAGCTTGAAGAGGGACCAAACCTGAGAAGAGGCAGGAGAAAAGATACTCTCTGTGGGTCTGGGAGATGCCTGATTTTGTTTGTTCTCACAAATCTGGAAACTGTTGAGCTAGGAAAAGCCTGGATGACAATTAGGGATCTCCTTGGTGTGTGTGAAGTGTCTCTCCTAAACTACTGTACCTTTTGAAGAGAGAGCAAAGAGTCAGCATCTCAACAGGAATTAGATACCAGTCACTCCATGTGCCCAGAAGTGTGACTGATCTTACCTTTTGTTGTTCTAGACAAGAACTGCTATTGTCAAATGCCCCATACTTTAATGTGACACAGCTGAAGTTCTTGAGATTAGGAGGATACTCTCTGTGTGGTGCTGGGCATTCAGTATTGGGCTACAGCCAGGTGAGGCAAGGCATAATGGTTGGTTTTCTCCCAGGTTGAGATAGCAGGATGGCTTCAGCTAAGCATGAGTCTGTGGTTTCCTTCCTCTTTTCATCTGTGGTACAAAGGTGTTAGCTCCCCTTGAGCTAGCTCTTGCTGAAGAAATGAAGGAGGTTTAATCAGTTGCAGCAGGCATCTGTTTCTCAAAAGCATGATCTAGTCTCAAACAAGACTCCAGCCAGAGAGTTTAAAATAACTTCTCAGGATTTGATCAATTTTAATAAAGTTGTTCTGAAACTCAGTTATTCCTATAAAAGTATTCAAATCAAGGCACAGTCAATGTTTTGGTCTGGAGGATAGCACAAATGAGAGCACTTGGTGCCCACCCCAGGAAATCATTTCTTCCACTTGAAGCAGACAAGTTTTCCTTATTCACAGTGTGTTACAGGTCTGTAGGGAGCTTCTTTGTTTATTTCTAGCCAGAAAAATGGAGTTTGAGCAGTGTTGAGTGTGTGTTGTTTCCAAGAAACCCTGTCCTGACTCTTATTAAAGGATGGCCAGGGCACGTATTCAGTCTGCAGCTGATGTAGACTGGCTGCAGCTTGTAAGAAATCCCTTGGGCTTTCTTAGCCTAAGGACATTGTCTTTTAGCAGGGAGGGCAAAACCACATGTCATAAAAGCAGAGGAGTGTTTTTATGGTGCCCCATGCACTTGTCTTGCATAGCCTTAAAAAAATTGGCATTCCTACACACACAGGTTCCTGAGGTAGCAATACATGATTAGCATGCGTAGATTGATCACAAAATGAGATGTGAATAAGACAAAAATGGCAGTATAAATCACTGAGGGAACTATGTTAGTAGAGAAGTATAATACTTAGAAGGTTACACCGGTATGTCTTTTAACCCAGTAAAGCAAGGTAAGATGGTTTAGAAGCACTGTATTAAATAGACAAGGGGAGAAGGAACCAAACAGCTATTGGTCCAAAGGTGGATCCCAGATATAAACAGGGGTTTATGATAGCAGTAGTAGGAAGAGATTGAGTTTATTTTCATGGTTTGAACCCTTAAAACCTTGGTTGGAAACTCAGCTGTTTTTCTCCTTAGTCTCTGAAACTTTCCGAAGGAAGGAGATTTTTATTTTTTTGCAGGGAAACATAGCAAAGAGCCTGTATCAGTGAACAGCCACACCGTATGCATTTTGACTGCCAAAAGTAGCTCTGAATACAGGGAAAGTAGGTAATGGCTCACAGCAGTTGCCATTCTGGATAAGATAATATCCATGGCACTACTGTTTACTTAATTAGTAACAGCGGTTTGAAAATCAGGTTAACAGACTTCCTTATCCCACTGTTGGAAATGCCTTAGAGTAACATAACCCATATGCAGGCATGTCGAATACACATGTAAACACAGATGTGTTCCATTCATATACATTCAACCAGGATTTATGAGGTCTGCTCCAAAAGTAATACCTCCAATTTTATGTTGGCCCCTGATATCAGAGGTGAATGTTGATGGTATGGCAGTAAAGGCAGATCCTGCCAGTATTCCATTACATTTTGTTCCAGTGGGATGGATGGCTGCTGAGTGGCCATCTGACAAAATGGTGTCTATCATAAAAGAGCACATGAAGCAAAGGTGTGGAATGGAATTCTTCCACACTGAATAAATGGCACCCATTGATATTCATTGACACCAGCTGAATATTTATGGAGACCAAACAGTGGATATGTGTACAGTGAAGCAGTGGATGGTCCATTTCAGCAGTGGTGATATGAAAGACAAGCCATGTTCTGGATGACCATGCAGATTTTTATAAGCATAACATGCAGGCTTTCATTCATTGCTGAGAACAATGCATAGCTAATGGTAGTGACTATGATTAAAAACTGTGTTTTGTAGCTGAGAATTTGCTCAATGAACTGGTGTTATTGTGCTCTTTGTATCTGTTGTAGTTTCTATGGAAATCAATAAGTGGCATTATTTTCATAGTGAACTATGCATTCACCAATTTTTTTCTTTCAGGTGAAACAAGGCATTTGCTTAATGAATATTCACAAGTGCAAGGCTACAGGGAGGCACATTTCAAACAAATAAGGTACAGCATTGTCCTGCTGGGGGATTTTTGGTAATGAAACTGAAAATAATCTGGAGTAGGAATCTAACAGTTTTCACTGCAAGATTGATAAGCCCCCAAAATAATAGAGATTCTCTGATCCAATCCTTTGTACTCAGATATGTCTAAACGTGGTGGTCTGAATCCATTTTTTTTAAAGGCTGCGTGGAAAGTTAAGTTTCAGCTGTCTAATAGCTATTTAAGCTATTTTTATTAAAATCTCATTGATTAAGTTTTATGCTATAACTGTATTGAATAATAGGCTCAGATTTTTTCTGCCACCTATTTCATCTCTTAACATGCCACTGTGTGTTTTATCTTTTTCTTCATACTCATTTATTACAGTTTCATTCAATGCAGAAATGATTTAGTGAAAAATTGATAATGTGTCTTTGTTGATACTGCATACTTGCTCCCCTCCTGCTATGAAACAAAGACTCATAATTCATCAGAAAAAAATGTAGATTTCAAGACGGAGTGTTTGATGCCATCAGCATCAATAAACTATGTTTTCATTTCTTTGTTGCTGGCGTATTTTTTAGAAAAGTCATAGGGATTATTTTATGTTACCATTAGAAGATCAAATATATCTTTAAATATTTCACTTCTTTTTTTTTTTAATATCTATTCAAAATTACTGATGAATTTCTTAAACTGTTTTTGGATGATAGATGTCTTTAAAAACTATTAGTAGGACACACATAAATGTGTAATATTACCCAGTAGATAAAATTAGTATATGATCCAGTTACGGATATTATAAACAAATGAAAAGCAAAACACTGGAAAAAACATCTTCAGTTATATTATTATAGTCTAGAGAAGTGTGTCTAGAGAAGAGACGCGATACTCTTAAAAACGGAAAATATTGCAGTGAAGAGATTGTAGGTTCACAGTGAACTTGGAAGGAAGAAAATGAATGGGCAGAAACAGCAATGAGAGTGGTTCACTTCAGAAAACAGGAAATGTTTTTAACTATAAGAGAAGCTGAACTGAAAATAGATTGCTTGGGGAAGCTGAGAGATCTTCGTCACTGGAGTTTTTAAAAGCAAGATAGATTAATGTTGGTCAGGAATGATTTATGCAGAAGGAATTGTACTGGAGGACTGGAGGATGGACTTCATGCCTTTGGTTTGGGAGTTACGTCATTATATCTGAGGGCCTTGGAAGAGTGCAAGAATTGAGTCTTAATCTTATGAGTTACTGGTTCAAAGGTTTATAGTAAAATGGATTATATAAGACTAGGGGCCAGTCACTAGCGGGGTTCTGCTGAGTTCCACTGTATGGTCATAGGGTGATTTGGGTTAGAAGGGACCTCTAAGATCATCTTGGTCCAACTCCCTGCTACAGGCATGGACACTACCCTATAGACCAGATTGCTCAAAGTCCCATCTGGCCTGGCTTCTCTTTAATGTTTTCATAAATGATCTGGATCCAGGACTTGAATATGTGCCAAGTAAACTTTCAGACAATATTATGTTAGGAGGAGCTGTTGACTTCCTTAATGGTAGAGAGCCCTAGCTGCCCTTGCAGAGGAATATTGACAATTTAGAGGCTTGTGTGATCACAGACCACATTAAGTTTAACAAGAACAAATGCTAGATCATGCTTCTGGTGTGAGCTTACCTGGATAGTCATACAGACTGGGAGACAAGAGGTTGTAGAATATATAAAAAACTCAAACAATTTCTTATATTTCATAAGCACTTTGGAAATGATGACTGACAATGTACACAAGAAATTAATTTGAATGTTTGGTCCCCAAAGAGTAGATATTACAGTATTTTTTATATCTTTATAAACCTTTACTCATACTGTATTTGATCTAGGTTTTCAGTGATGAGACTCATGAGATGCCTCGGAAGCACTATTGGTGTGATCTGATGACCACCGATAACAATAGAAATCTTTCTACTACTTAATAGATTTCACCTCAAGCTTTTCATGTGGTCTCATTTTTTACTAGTAATAAGTATCTGGTGTGACAAGTTTTGTTTTTAATCTCATCAACATTTTTTTTCCAGTTCTACACTTAGCTGCACATGGCCAACACTAGGTTCTTCGGTTGTATTTAGAAAAACTATTAAATATCAACTGAGTCAGATCTGTTCATGACTATAACTATGTCTTTTAAGAGGCCATGATACACCTGATGAAGAGACAGGTTGTGTTATCAAAATACTGTTAATCACAAGGAAAATAAATGAAAATCTCACTGGCTAAAATACGTCTTGAATAAACTTAATGATGATTTTTACTCAGATGTATTTCAGAGCACACACACCTCTGCCTGACACAGACAAGTTTCTTAATCACCTAAAGGACTGTAGATACTCAGCTAGAACAGGTTGCCCAGAGGGGTTGTGGATGCCTCATCAATGGACGCAGTCAAGGCAAGTCTGGATGTGGCTCTGGGCAGCCTGGTCTAGTGGCTGGCATTCCTGCGCACATCAAGGGGCTTGAAAATACATGAACTTTAAGGTCCTTTTCAACCCAAGCTATTCTATGTTTCTATTAGCATTCATTATAATGAGACAATAAGAAGCCACAATTAGGTGTCTGCGAACACACAAGTGCTTTCTTTTTATATATAAATATATTTTTATTATTGCTAAACAAAAGAACATTGATTGTCTCCCTTCCCTGTCTCCCTGATACTGTGGATCATTCTTTTTCTTTACTCCTTCTTCTTCTTCTTCTTCTTTTTTTTTTCTTTTTTTCACAAAAGAGAATACTGTAACTGAATTTTAAGAACTAAGAAGATCTGTTCTATCTGCATTATCAGAAAACACATAGGAAAGAAGTGGGATTAACAATGGGATGGAAATATAAATATCCATACAAAACACAACAATGTCTTGACAGGGGATTGGAGAACTATGAGAATGATCACTAGAGAAGTTATAGTCAGGATGAATTTGAAGACAGATTGTTTCAGACTGCTTTAGTTCTAGTTTCTTCTGTAGTTTGGCTCAGTTCCATGTCAGTTTTCCACAAAAAGTAGGAAAATTTGACGAAATGACAGATTTTCAATTAGTAGCCATAAAGCCACATTTGTCCCATTCGTCCTGACTCTAATAACAGGCAGCTGAGTGATGCCTCTTTGAAACCTGCAAAATCCAGAGGTGCCTGAAGGAGGAAAAACCAAAGATGAGAAGCACCTTTTGGTTGCTGGTAGTGCTGGTGATTGCAATATGAGTGTTTTGGAGCTCCTTCCCTGGTGAGACCAGACTCTTTTCAGCAGTGTCTGGAGACAGGACAAGGGGGAATGACCTGAAACTGCAGCATAGGAGGTTCCACACGAATGTGCGCAAGAACTTCTTTACGGTGAGGGTGACGGAGCACTGGCACAGGCTGCCCAGGGGAGCTGTGGAATCTCCTTCTCTGGAGATATTCAAGACCCACCTGGATGCCTACCTGTGCTACCTGGTGTAGGGAACCTGCTTTGGCAGGGGGGTTGGACTCAATGATCTCTTGAGGTCCCTTCCAACCCAAAGGATTCTGTGATTCGCTCAGGGAGCCCTAATGGTTTATGTGGCCACTGCTCTGGACATCCACCTCTGTATTTTGCCTTATCTGCTTGCTTTTGCTGATCATTTGTGCTCACTGCTAAACTCAAATTTCAAACTTATTGCAGTAGTTAAGTAGGTAATTTAAGATGTTAATTACAGTTTAAGAACAAACAATGAAAAGGAGACACCTTCAGAAAAGGGTCAGTATCAACAGTGCAGGTGAGGGACAACAATCAGAATACAAATGAAAGCCAACTTCATTTTAACTTTTTTCTTTATGATCAGAAAGGTGATGAGTGGCTGCTACAAGCTGTTGCGGTGGCAAGTTCTTTGTCTTTTTATTCAGGTACAATCTGGATGTTTTCTGCTGAATGTATTACTTTCAAGTAAGTAAGTGAAAGAAATATATCAGAAAGAAGAGGCTGGATTAGGTGATCAGTATAGTTTCTTCTGGCTTTAACTAGTGTAATAGCTCTGTTTATTGCATGCTGTAGTTTGCCTGTCACCCTGAATGTAAAGTCTCCCTACAGCAATGCCTACTAGAGTGAAATACACTTAATTATTTTATGTTTATCAGAAATATATTCAGCTTCTAAATATTGGAAAGGTTGTGCCTCAGTATGTTGGAGAGAGTGCATCTAACTATGTCCAGCTGGTTTGTCAAAATCATCTACAGCATTAGGCAACAGTTGTTTCCACTCAAAAGCTTCTGCTTAGCTGTATGATGTCTTAGACATCCTTCTGTAACTGATTTCTTAATACTTCTTCCACTGAATCTACAATATGATATAGGATCCCTTTAAAACAGATGTTACTTTAGTGATTCATCCAGCTCGAGTTACTGATAAGAAGTGGCTGAAATTCTTGCTTGCTTTGTGGAAAATTTCAGCACAAACCGAGACACAGAAAGTGATTCTGCTTGCAAAATAGTCTTGTTTGTCTCTTGTAAAAGAGAAAAAAATGCCTTGGCACCTGTTATGCATAGAGGATTTATTTTATTTTGTTGGTGGTTCTCTTTTTTCAAATTCTTTTCATTGTTTCAAGCACCTGGCAAAGATTCACTTGAGCTGCTTAGAGCAATAGAATGTAGCCACAGCAACTCGGCAGATACTGAAAAGGACTGGTTCCCAGTATTAATGTGTATTCATTTACTGTCTCTTTGCTGAGACATCTGAAGAACAATGACTTGTGGTTTGACTTGGAGGTGGGAGCAAAGAGTAGTGTGCTGTTGCTTTGCCCTGGACATGCACTGAAAAGGAGCCTTTGTGGCTGCAGAAGTATCATGGCTCTATGATGAGAAAGATGTGCTCTCCATAGGTTGGATGACACTTCTCCCAACCAGAAGGCACAATACACCCTCTTTGATTCCACTTTTAAAATAAGTTATTGTAAACTCAGCTTGTATTATAAAATTGTAAAATTAAAAAAAATAATCAAATCCAAAGCAAAACTGATATGTTTCTGTCAGAATCTGTTCATTTTTTGCAGATGAATCAGTTTTATTTCTTTTTCTGACATGAAAATTTGCTTGATACAATTTTTGTCTTCAAAGTGAATAAAAATAATTTTTCTCCCTTCATTCTCATTCACTAAGAGAAATGTTTTGAAGAAAGCTAGCATGAAATCTAACAAAGCACTCAGTTCTCCAAAGTGCAGACTTAAAGTGCCTGTGTTCAGAAGAGCCTGACAGCTTTTCCCATGTCTCCTGCATACACCACTTTTTTTGTATTTGGCTTATCAGGAAACTGAGTTTCGTGAAGATGCTTCAACTACTGAAGTCGAGAGCTGACAGTAACCAAGCAGACAGACTCTTTGCTCAGAGAGCAAAAGGCAGCTTCTCAGGTGAACTGTGATTTTTATCTTTTGTTGGAAAGGCACATATTTCCAAATAAGATATCTACACATGATCGAAGTACTGGAGGGGAGAGTCAGCTTAGCTCAACTGAACTCATGGAGGAATAATCTCTTCATGGATGTTACAGTGTGACAGAAAAATGCCCCTGGTCCCTGGCTCAACTCTAGTTGCTAGTTTGTACTTATATACCAGCTTGAATTTTTAATGTCAGAAGTCCATATCTCACCCAACAGCTATTTTCAGATTCTCTGCATGGGGTAGTGTGGGATGTTGAGGCTGTGAGTTAGTCTCTAGAAGGAGGGAGGTGAAAGTAAAAGGGAGCTTTGTTCAGAGTTCTAGACTGAACAGTAAATGACAGGATTAAATATTTCTTAGTACAATGACCATCAAACACTTTATTTTATACACTGTGCCACACTGAATTCAGTGAAAATAAATCCAGAATTGCAATATATCGTAACAAATCTTGTGATTCTCATGGTGAATTATTTGTTGTTGTTTTCAGAGGTTTGTCACTCAATGCAGGATAACCTTGGCTACCATAAAGAAGGAGACCATGTCTACTTAACAGAGCTAACAAAAGAAGCTGTAATATATACTGTATACATTAACAGTGACTAAACCACACATGGTACAACTTTAAGAATGAACACTGATGGACTTTAATCTTTCATTATGATTAGAGTGTATTTTTCTTCTCTGGGGTTAGAAAAACCAGGATACAAGGCCTCCATCTCTTAAATGTGTAAATCTAAATGAAGCTTCCCTGAAGCACTGAGATTAGAAGACAGAAAAAAAAAAAAAGAAGAAGAAAACAGATGACTAACATAATGGAAAAGTAAAATAGGAGCTACTAGGAAAATGGAGAGTGTAACTTGGAAGTATTTGAGAGAAATTTTCTACATTGGTGCTATGGAACTTGGGCTAGCAGAAGGCAGTTGATTTCACCACCACTGCTGACACACATCCCACTTCTCTCTTCCACCATAATAAGCTCAAGAGTACACATGTGCATAGGAAATTTATTTAACAAGAAAGGAAATAATGCACTTTGTAAAAGGAAAGGTTAAAGCATTTATCTTTCCATTACTTTTCTCCAGAGGATTTGTTCTGTAACATGATAATCTGAATAACTGCTCTTGGGTATCCCACAGACTATATCCGTGAAGAGAAAACCAGTCTCTCAGATATAGTTAACACAGTTAAACAGGAAAAAAAGTTATGGCATTTTGTTACCTGTTTTCTGAACGTAGAGTAGGGGACAATAACTCAGAAACACCACATTCTTACAACTCACATTGTTTCAGTTGAAGAAATTAGTTCGGATCATTCAACTTTTGGTACAGCATTCCTCAGCTCCGGGAGATACAATAAAGTCCCAGTAGGGTTTCTTATAATATGAAAGCCTAAGTACAAGCTCCAGAGGTGCCGGCAGTATTATTTGGTAGAGCTGCAGCAGATCCATTTCAGAGAAGGGTGCGTGTTGTAACTACCTGTTTTCCTGTGTTTGTTTTTTTTTTTAGTGGGAAGGTTTTTGAAACTTCAGACAAAAAGGGAAAATTCCTTTTCGATCAGATGTATGCATATTACCTCTTATGGGAACTGTTGATTCACAGCCTGATTGATGACCTGAGGCGAGCACTCAGGTGTGGGAGCACAGGTGAAAACAATTCACCCGTGTGACCAGAAAGGGTGGAGTCTGACTCCACCTCTCCTAGACTCCATTTAAGGGCTGACCACCACTGGGGAAAGATCTCTTGTTGGTAAACTCCTTCACGGAGTTTACCCCTGTGAGCCTTAATCTTTGGAAATGGATGAGCATTTCCTTTATTATCAATTGTCTTTTTGCCCCCTTGATAACCTTTCTAAATTGCACCATCTATCAAATATCTTGACTGATAATACCATTTGATGTTATTCATTTTGTTTTCCATCGTACATACCTCTAATTAAAGGGAGTATATATGAACTACTTAAGATGCAACCAATGTAGTTTTGCTTAGTTTCCTTAGAGTTACTGCTGAAATGGGAGGGGGTGGGATTGAAGCAGGTGGGAGAATCAAGTTAATTCTGACTGTTATATACAAAGTGAAGCTGCTGTAGCCTGTGAAGACATAACAGTATGTCATCACACACAAGTTGGTGTGTAAGGGATGTCGCTCCACTGATTCTGTCACTCTAGTGAGTGAAAAACCACATTGTTATAGGCCTAAACACTCATCTTAGTAAAAAGACTATTTTTATAAATTCTAGCTCTAATTCCATAAAGGCTGAGACCTTATTATAATCAGATAGTTGAACCAACTCTCAGTTGTTTGCAGGAATAATGCTTAAGATGTAGCTAACAAGAAGTTTAACATCATGTTGTTATGAACGCTCTAACTTGCACCCAGAAATGACATTGCAGATCAACACTTGTAAAATGCCTGTTTCTAATAGTGTAGTCTTGGATGGGCCCTCTTGAAGAGAGGGAATACTTTCCTTGAAGTGCAGCTGTTTTGCAAAACATTCTTAAAATTCCATTCCTACACAAACCTCACCTCACAGCATGCTTAGCTATGCACATGCAAACATGTAGGTGTTTCTTTTACCTTCACTTGCTATTCAACAGTGGCATAGTTACAGGTTTAACTTCCACTCTCACGCTGACACAAATTGCCTTATTGCCTATTTTATTTTTACAGTCATTCCAACCTAAAATTTCCTCTCAGCAGTGTGGTTTTTTATTAGCCCTTTGAAAACATCAGATCAGAAAATTCAAACTATAAAGCAACCATTACCTGGTTATTGATGCTAACCCTCTGATATGCCTGGGGAAGTCAGGTACGTTATGTCCAGGACTTAAAACATTTTTTTTTCTTTTTCATTTCAGCATGCAATAACATCAGAGACATCAAGCTAATCTTTTTGGTTTCTAATCAGTATTGTGGATATGTTTATCTCAGAGACTGAGCCTCTCTGCAGCTATTGAGAATTTCAAGTTGAAAAGTTAATGATTATAAAAATGTCACTGAAATGACAAAATGATCCTTTCTTCTGCCTACTGTTTTGCAGAAAAACAAGGTAACTACAAGTAGCACTTGTTCATCCTGGTGAAGTACTATAGTTCTGAAACAAATTTACATGCAAAAAATGACTTTTTACAAAAGAAGCAATTCGAAGTACTCCTAGTCATGCTCTGCATAGTTTGATCTGTCCTGGTCAGGGCCCTCTTTCATCATCCTCCAGACAGAGGGTTGGTCTGATGTTGGAGGATCTTGTTACCAGTTTCCTTCCTGGGCGTGTTTCCATATGTGAGAACTCTCAGAACTCAAGACTAAAATTTTCCTATGTGATTATTTTTACTTCCCTTGAGAAGATACCTTTGCTGTCCACCAGCCAGTTCCCAAAGAGAAAGCTGAGAGTGAAAAGAACTTAGTTGTTCTCTAAACGAGTGTGTTGGAAGTCAGGAATTCTTAAATGATTGACCTTGGCTTTTTTGTTTGTTTGTTTGTTTGTTTGTTTGTTTTGTTTTGTTTTGTTTTGTTTTGTTTTTTTGCATTCCTCCTTTCTCATGATAGAACATCATGAGATACCATGTCCAGCATGCTGAGGAACGTGATCCTGCTCTCTGTACTGGTGAGACCTTGCCTGGAGTATTGCATCCAGATGTGGAGTCCTTGGTACAGGAGAGATATAGACCTGTTGGAGGGAGTCCAGGGGTGGGCCACAGTAATGATACAAGGGATGGTATACCTCTCCTGTGAGGACAGACTGAGAGAACTGGGGCTGTTCAGTTTGGAGAAGAGAAGGCTGCGGGGAGACCTTAGAGAGACCCTTCAGTATCTAAAAGGGCTGTAACAAGAAAGGGGAAGAACTCTAGCAGGGTCTGTTGTGACAGGCCAAGGGGAAATGTTTTCAAACTAAAATTGGGAAAATTTAGATTGGATATAAGGAAGAAGTTCTTTAAAATAAGTGAGGCACTGACACAGGTTTCCTGGAGATGCCATATCCTTGGAGACATTCATGACCAGGCTGGACTGTGAATGCCAGAGATTTGGACTATATGACCTTTAAAAGTTCCTTCCAATTTGAACAACAGTGTAGTTACTAGAAATTAATTGAGTTTGATTTCTGAGCTCCTTGGAACAGTTAATGGTCATATTGCGAGAATCTACCTCCCAAATCTCCCTTTGTACAAGCCAGGATTTTCACATAAGTCTATAACTCCTGAAATTCAGGCTCCAAAGAGAATATTAAAACATGTGGTGCAGGTAGTCAATACTGCTTTTTTTAATTTTTTTCTTTATTTTTATTTTTATTTTTCGAGTAGAGATGTTCTCTGAAAAGCTTAAAAGATTTCTTCTCTTGATAAAGAAAGCCACCCTCTTCCACACACAAGACAACCATGGAACAGGGTGAGAGGAAGACTGCTACTGATGCTTGAGAAATTTAAATGAGCGAGAGCAGTTTTTCCGTGTCCCTTCTCCTGAAGGAGCAGACACTACTAGAAATGAAATAAAATAATCATAGGTCAAGATTTACGAATCTTTAACCAAACTGTTATTGATTTCAAATATCGGTCAAGTCTTTTTTTGCTATGAATTCCTGAGTATTTCAGCACCAATGGAATTTTCAGGTATTTTGGCCAATTTGTGTGCAGTCATATATACAAAATGAATTTTCAAAGTAATGCAGGATTGCACCAATGTTGGTCCCCCAAACAATTGCAGAATCCAGTATTTTCACCGATAATTTGTACCTCTAAAAATATTTATAATTTACTAATCACATCTGCAGTCAAACGCAGATGTGAAATTACTATTTATCATTGTAGTGCATAATCATTAAGGCACAATATGCGAAGACTTGGGGAGATTTGTACCCATCCTTTGCAAGACAGAAGAAGCAACAACAACAAAAATATCCTTCATTACACTTCTGTATAGAAATTGCTAAATAGCAGTTGATTGCCTAAGAGAATGTTCATTAGAAAGCAGAAATAATAGTATAGGTTATCCACCATATCAGAGCTCAACTTGATTTTTTTAAACTCTGAAGCATTAGCCTTTAACTGAAGTTTAGAAACTTCTTAAGTTTGACAGCATAAACTGATATAATGCCTCTAAATAGGCAAGTTCTCTTTGTATCAGTTATTTTATATTTTATGAACAAGTGAAAGCTGAAAATCTTTACTTATGGAAATTCAAGTCAGATTAAAATCAATGAATACTGGTGTTTTGTCCTCTTTCCTTCCCCACTATATATACTGTGCAGCTGAATCTGTTTTAATTTTGCTTCCTCTTCTCTTTCTATATGAAAGATGTGTTTATTTAGTCACCAAACCTGGACTTCTATATCATTTTAATTGAAAGACTTAAATTTCTCAGCAGCACACTTTCTTTTATTTCACAATTCTTGTAGTAATTGCAAAGGAAAATGAGTGCACAGATCTGAAAATCATATTGATTAGGCCTGATGTAAGCCATTGGCAAAAACCCACAATGGCAATAATTGTTATATAAGCAGAGGCAGGGCAATTTTCCGAAGCTTACGTGATAAACCATAACCCACACAAACTGAATCTGCCTGGATTCATACTTGGGTCTTCTATTTGTGTTCTTACAGGCAGACCTTGTATTTTTCCTGAGATGTTTACTATTGGGTGCATTGTATACCATCACCTTGTTCCTGTTATAATGAAATGATCCATTTCAAGTGCTTTAATTATGTAAATATTTGAACACAGTGATGAACCTTGCCCCTCAAACATTTCTGGAGATACTTAGTCTTTCACTGTTACAACTTAAATATTCCAGCCTTTTAAAGTAAAAGTATTAGCTCCTTCTGTTTTCTTTCTTGTTTTTGTTTTTTTTTTTCTTGGATTTTTTTTTTCCTATATGTGTGTGCATATGGATTTTACTTTTAACATTTGTTTTCTTCTAAATTAGGTTATGCTTTTATGAATAACTGACTAAACTTTCCAAAATAATGTCTTCCTTCTCATATTTGAAGTGAAATTAAAAGTCAGTACTAACACAAATGATAGTTTGTCAATATATGCAAACTACTTTGGCCTTTCCTGGCCCCTTCTAAGACAGCTGACTCCTAAAATAAATGACAGAAACATTTTTAAAGCTGCTAAATAATTCTGATCCTACTGAAACAGAGACTGTGTGGCATGAAGAATCTTAGAACTGGTGAATCTGAATAGACAGAAATAACTGAGAATAATTTGCTGTAAAAACCTTGATAAGGAGCTTAAGATAAAAGCGGAAATTTATACTGAAATAGAAGCGTACAGTAGCAGATAGATTTTATTTGCTCTGTCATGTAGTAAGCAAAAAGGCATATAAAAGTTGGGTAGACAGATTTGACTTGTAGATCAATACTCTGTTGATCTCTGCCCACAGAACAATTAATCTCTGCAGTACAGAGCAAAAGTAAAGGGGAATTTAATGTCAGATTAGTTAACCACATTCTAAAATCGAAAAAAAAAATGTGCAGCATTGGTAATGATGGTTAACACGAGATCCTCCTAGCAAGTGACAACAACAGGTGCATTCACTGCAATGTATTAATTACATCTGGCAGTAAGCATCTCCCACACTATCAGCACAGCATCAGTGTCTCCGGCATTCTGTTTAGAACTATGTTTTTTTTAGCTAAGCTTCTTGGAGAAAAAAATTAATTTCATCTACCTACTATAAGTTCTGTATATCTACACAACTTGCTTTTAGCTGGAAACACAACTGTTAGGGAAATAGATGTTCCATTATTATGTTAATATCCTTGAAACTTCCACTTGGAAACCATCAACATCATCTTGTCTTCAAACATCAATCAGTAGCCTTTTAAACATATCCATTTGGAGTTAAAAGAAAAAAAAATGTAGGGAAGAATAGCAAAGGGGAGAATACCAAAAAGGAGAGAAAAGAAGTAACTAGGTAATTAAAGTCTTTCAAGTAAAGAACGCTTAACAGACATGGACAAAAAATGCGCATTCAATGACTATTAAATGACATCAATTTAAAAAATACTAACCATTTTCTATGAGTAGTGTCACTGCCTGTGGAACCAATTCTCCTCACATGTTGCTCACAGGACTGGCTCAAATACACTTCTGCTCCATGTCGGAGCAAGACTTATCAGTATTTCTTATAAAAGCTGAGAGAAACAGACACACATCCCACCATGTGCTTGGGCTTACTCTAACTGATTGCAGGCAGCTACCTGAGCCATGACTGACAAGTACCACTATAGTTCCAGTGCCACCATAGGTCACACAATGGCCTCCCTGTACAGCACTAGGTCAGATCTCATGTCCTACAGACATCTATGCCTTATATTAAGGACCATGGATGTACATTTCTTTGTATTAGAGGGACAATTAAATAGCTGTCACTTCTGATATTAACAGCTCTTGAAACAAACAAGACATACAAAATATTATTTCAAGATGGATGGGAATTCAGGAAGAAAATTAGTAAAATTTTTGTTTTTCAAAACTGCTTCCAATGTACTGACTAGATTTGTCCTTAAAGATTAATGAAAATTCTTAACCCATTACCAACTTATTATTTATATACATAATCCAGATTGAGTAAGAAACATAAAATATAACTACAGAGAGGATAATTTAAGTTTGTAATGAAATAACAGTGGAAAGGAAATAGAAAAACAGACAACTTAGGTACATAAAAAGACGGTACATTCCATTAGAAATCACTTTTCGAAGGATATCCTTTTCAACACAGAATAGTCATGAGACAAAGGTGTATTCACTTAACTACAGAAAGTATACATATACAGCTTCACTGGGAGAAGTATAGAAAGAGATTTCTAGTGCCTTCACCTTGATCTGCCATTATGGCCTGAATAGAGTTATTCAACTTCAGCAAAATTCTTCCTGGATGAATCACTGCACTGAAATCAGGGAAAAACGGTTTAATTGAGTTCACTGACACAAGTACTGGTAAAATCCAAATCAGCTATTTCTATCAATTAGCCAAAAATGAAATGAATTGCTCCTCTCAAGGATCCTACTGAGTAACTGCAAGAAAGGAATATTTTCAAGTGGCTCTTGCTACCATGGTAATAAAATGAGCCTATTTCCATGGCAGAAGCACTTAGAGCTGAGCCCTTTTCTCCATCTGCTTCAAAACACCAGGAGTGGTGCTCCTCCAAAGTGTCAGAGCAAATGTTACTAGGCACATTCTGGAGTCAGAAGCAGAATACATCAGAAAGACAGAAGAATGCAAGACAAGTTATCTTACTCAACCAAAGAGCAATACCAAACCAACCATCTCCTGTTGGATCATCAGTGGTGGCTCATCAGTGGTTACTTGTGGCATTGTGTTCAAAGCAGTTATGTCCCAAAGTCTGGCAAAGGCACTTTTGACTCAGGTGTTCACAGGGAGTGGTCTGGTCTCAGTAGAAACATTCAGAGCAAACAACTCAAGATAAAACTCAAAGCCGACATTTCAATTTTAGACTTGATCTGATTATTTTAATTATTTGCACATCTTCTTTGGGGTCACAATGTGAGCTGGAGATGACAAAAACCCTGGATATTTTTAAAAGCTCAGTATAACTACATGATGGACAGCTGATATTTGTTCTCACAACTGTGTAACAAACTATTCAAACATTTGGAGTTAGGTTCCTTGATGCTGTTAGCCTGAATTGCTGTAGTTAAGCACATGGAAGGGTATCCATTTGCACCTGTAAAATAATCTGAACTCCTTTGGTGATGTGTGTTTTCCTGCATATCACTCAGGTCAGACTCACTTGTCTGTGTTTTCCTGGTTTCAGCTTTTTAATGGCTGCACTCTGCCCTTTTAACCAAAGGGATTTAGTAAGGGAATGAGAAGCATTATATTATTTTTGAAAATGAATCACGTTTATGTCCCATCCGTACAGCAATCCTTCCTTTTACACTAACGAGCTATTAAAATTTGTGTTAGAGGATCACTAATCTTTCAAGAGGTTAATATGTATCTCATCCAATTCTAACACTTCCGTGACAGAAAGGGAAGTTTGGGAACAGAGCGCTTTTTATTATAATGGAAAGGAAACATGCATGCAAAGAGATGTACTTTGTCAAGTCTTGAGAGCGCCTGCTGTTATTTCAGATATTTATTCTGGAATAAAAGCTTTCACTCTGACCCCATTTTTCCACTGTTTTGCCCTGAAATTACATCAGGCTTTTGGCATGATTACAGTTTAAAAAATGCACAGCATCATAAAGCCAAGGATGGGGCAGAGAAGTAAATGTTAATAGCTGTGAACCACCACAACAGCACCTTGTAAAAGGTATCTGTTGTGTGTCTGCAGGTGTTGGGCCTGCATGGGGGATGACCCACACTAGCAGAATTAGTTAAGACAAAAGTGATGCCTGGGGTGGTTATGAGGTGAGGCTGGTGCTCAGGCTCTAGCCCCAGTCTGAGCTAGCAGGGAGGAAACCTTGCTACTGCAGTGTAGCATCACACTCAGAGAGGCCATGCGGTGCCACAAGGGGAACGTGTATGTGCTCAGCAATTACAGCAGAGTGCAGTGAGAAAATTGAATCCTCTCCAGAGATAAAGGTGGAATGCACCCTTACTTTTAGCAGTGAAAAGGAGTTTTGATCTCCTGCCTCCTCTTCAAAAACTTGCTTGTGCCCTTGGTGACCTCTGCAGGAGTGTTTTTTCAACAACCAGTGACAAACCAACCTCCAGGCCACAGTATTCCACATCAAATCATATGTACAGAACCTTTCTCAGTTGCAGACATTGCTGCTTTGGCTACATTTTAGTCTCAGAGATGGACCTTTACATTTTGGCCCATTTGTTATAGTCACTGGAATTATATACAATTTGGAAAAGGATTCAGGATACCCAGCCATACCACACTTTGTATAAGAAAAATGAAAATCAAATGAAAATCAAATGAAAATCAAGGTTTCTAGTTACTCTGCTCTTCTATCAGCACTGCTTCTCTGTAGCAAATAGCAGCAGCAGGAGATAACAAAATGCTCTCTGCTCCATACGCTGCTGAGACCCAACAGATCAGCATTCCCACTGAGGTATCAGGGAAGCTACCTAAACCCTGGATGGATCCTCTAATGGGCCCAAAAATCATTGGCAATGTTTTTTTGAAACACTTGGAGAAATACTGAAAATGAATGTGGTGATCTCCTGCTGCTTGTGCAGGAGTGCAACTCATTGCAAGCACTTATCAGAAGTAACTGGATATTTCACAGTTTCTCATAACCATCCATAATTTTGCATCTTGGCCTGATTTACACAGAGACAAAATGAACTTATGTGAGTTATTAGGTATGGGCAAGCATCACTTCTAAAGACCCTGGAGGGGAATGGGTTTGGCAGTAAACAGTGAGGTAGAGAGAAACTTCTGTCCAGCTGCTGCCTGTGTGTTTCTCATTCCCCTTTGCCCATTTTATATTTCCTACTAACTGTTTTACTTCTAATGGGACACAGTGATTGTTTCTGGGGCAATCCCATTCCATTAAAAAGGAGCAGGGACATAATGTTTGCAGCTTTCTGTTTTGGTGCATGAAGGTGTGTCAAGCTCCAGCTCAATGCTGAAGTTTGTTGTTCACTCACTGTTAAACTTTCTGTTGCTGATTCTGAACACACATTCCAGAGACAGTGTAGTCTATGTAGATGGAAATTCAGAATATTACAGCACTAAAAAAAGACTCTATATAAAGAAACCTTAACAAGACACTCAACATGAAAATAAGAGCAATCTTCTCTGCTGATGAATAGAACAGTTCACAAACAGGAGTCAAATGGAACTTGCTCTCACTAGATATAGTTAGTGACCAAACCTGTCTTGACTTAAGATGTCTGAAAATATTTTCCTACAGTTTGCTATGTGGTAATTTTGGCTTCTTATTTCTAACTGATGCTAATTTAGGCTTCTTATTTCTATCTTATGTTAATATTGTAACATCATATGTTTAACATAGAATGCAGTCATTGTAGAATTTATGTGTTCATATGTACACATAGAGCAAAATGTGTTAGTATGCAGGTTTTCATGCAGGACAACTTAGACCTTATTTTTCAGTGTGCAGAACATTTACAGCTAGAAGCATTTCCAGCCAATTGAACCCACTACCACTTACAGATAAGTTCTTCATATAAAACTGGTTATCTGTGTTCATACCTCAGTCAAGAAAATGTGACATTAATAAATATTCTCTAAAATCACAGAATTGTAAGGGAAGTCAGGAGTACAACTCAAGTTTCCTGGACCTAAGTACTGTTTACTAAAATAGTGTGAAGTAAAATTCAATATATGTATCTCAAGATTTTTCCCCATTAAAATAAGCAAAACAATAAATGTCCCACCACTATTAATGTGTGCTTAATTACAATACAGTTAACAGTTCTAGGTAAACACGAAATAGTTAAAGTAAGGTATTTTTGGCAGAATTCTATAATACACTGTAAAAGCATTGTATACTGTACAAAATATATGAAGACATTTCCCAGAATGCAGACAATACTATACATACTAGTCACACACAGTGTACAGACTCAGAGTGTCTCATACCTTGTTGATCTAGGAAATTGATGTCTATCGGCATCACCATGGAAATCTCTTGATAATCTCATCCTCAAAGAGTCAGAAGAATAACATCAGTGTTAAAAACATTAAGAAAACATTTACTTTAGACTCTTAGCCTTCATGAATAGCCCTGGTATTTATAAGATGAAGAAATATCACATCATCATAGGACAATCATGAAATCTGAACCATTTATCCTGTCAAATCTGTAGAGCTAGTGAGGTGTTTCCATAACGCATGAAGTAATATTTCTAGTCAAGTCTAATCTTTGAGTTATTAGTGTCTATTTTGATGGAGTTTGCCGAGAACAATGGTCTACGAAGAATTGAGTTGAAACCATCAGCTCCTTCTGAAGCTTTGCATCCAGCTTTCAAATCATTACTTATAGTTCTTCCTATATTGCCTGAGCTTAAGCTGGTCACTGAAAAGCAAGAATCCATGAGTCACTATGTTATACATTGGTTGGAAAGATCTGATTTCTCACACTCTACTTCATGATAAATTGAGCCTGAAAAATTCTTACCTTCAACTTCATGACAAGTCATACGGGGATTCAGAAAGACAGCTGAAGAGTCAAAAGCCTTAACACTGAGAACTGGGATGGCCCAGCCAGGCAACAACAGATTGTTCACTGTCTATCATGTGGTCTTCTCACTCTGAGCAGTATTTCAAGGAACTGTAATTCCAAAAAGGAGATTCAGATCTCTTTAACATGTTGCACATACAATTTAGATTGTTTCCATGTAACTGTTCACACTTTGAATTTCAGAGTTATTGCTGTCATCTTTAAACATCATCAAGCAAGGAATGACAATGAAAAGCTTCTGGCACTTTTTCAAATGTGTTGGTACTGCATACAGGCCTATTTGCAAACCTGGTGTTAAAGAGGTGTCTAAAGTCACTCAGCAGTGAATCTTCTTTACAAGGTTGTTTTGTGCCACAGCAAATTGACATCATGCATAAAATTGTTACCAGTGTTGTTTGTTGTATTTTTGGAGCCTTATGCATTTTTAATAAGAGGTTCACTCCTTGCATAAATCTACACCTAAGTAATTGTGTGATTTCTGCAAATATGATCATGAGTCACTCTGATTAACAGTCTATCTGAAGTGGGAACTGGGTTTATAGTAGTGTCAGAGATGGAGAGAATGCAAATAGATATACTCAGTTCATCGGTGTTGTATTTTTCTCTGTTGTCTGGTCTAATAGTGCACGCAGAAAACTAAAAGATGGATTTGCCAGTCTGACTATGTTATTGGCAAAAAGTTCTGCCCCAACACGAGCACTTTTGCCTATGTAAGACCTACGGACACACAAATAGATTTTTCATTTCTTATTCACAGCAGTTCCAGGGCATCTTGGAATAGCACCTGCTAACTTAAAGCAATAAATAGGAAATAAAATTCAATTCTTGCTATGTAGTTCTTGAGAAGATTAATTAATTGAGATTCTGACGTCATTCCTACTGAATCACAGAATCAGAGAATTGTAAGGGTTGGAAGGGACCTATAGAAGTCGTCTAGTCCAACCCCCTGCCAAAGCAGCTCCCTAGACCAGGTTGTGCAGGTACATTACATACATTTTTTCATGCAGAAATACTTTTCCTTTGTAAATACTCACAGGTCGTGCAAACTGGAAAGATAGCATCAGGTATAACTCTGATGAAAGCAACTGAGCAAAACCAGAGTTTTTCCAGAGGAAAATTGGAGCCACAACATTAATATTTGACAGTGATTGAGAAGAACAGATTGTCTGTCCATTTTACATATTCCATTGAGTCCACAATATATCTGCCAAGAATGTCAGACAAGGTTTGTATAGAGAAAATAGGAAGAACATGGCCTTAGAGTAGTGATAATGGCTCCAGTAGGCTACTGGATCACACAGCTGTTCAGTCTGGGTGCAGCCTTCACCCTGATCACCAAAATTATATAGGTAAGTGCCTTTGTTGAGGTGTCCAACTTTTATAGATTGGTTGCATTAAGAGGTTACATTAATCCCAGTTGTGTATAACCATCTAAAAGTTACAAGCTTTTGCATTGGTGCACATATACATCATGAGTTTGTGTGTGTAATACTAGGGAGAAGTGAAGTGTGATCTCTGTTTAAGAATGTATCCATGTTTAGGTAGTATTCAAGTACCTTTCTAACTGTAACTTTATCTACCAATCCATTAAGCTTGTTCTCATCAATTTGAGTCTTCAGAAAACAGTGAATAAGGACTACATGCTTTGGTTTGCAAGTAACAGTTTGGTCTTGTTTAACGTTTTAGCTATAGTAAACAATACAGTCATGCCTTCATGACTCCAGAGAGCAATTCTGCCTGCAAATTCTCCCCTGCTACTTCAGAACGATTAAATTTTCCTACAATTTACCACAAGCAAGACCTCAAATATTTTCCTAACTGCTATCAACTTAGGCACTGCATCAAGATGATAGAAGATCAGCAGCAGGGTCCTAACCTTATTCTGAATGCACTGGTGAGTTTTGGGGTTTCACAGAAGTCCCATGCTGAAGTGGGTAGTTTCTTCAGATAAGTTGAGGAAAATTATGGCATTACAGTAGTGTCTGGATTCTGTCAATGTCCTGGAGCATATGTGAACACTGCACACAAAATATCCCAATCCATTTTTTGTTTTTCAGTGAATGCCTAGTTTGAACTAGATGCAGTCCGGAGATAAGGAATCAGAAACTGGGTCTGGTCCTCACTGGAGCCACAGGAGATTGTGTGAAGAGTGCAGTAGGCAGGCAGTGCCCATGCCAGTGATAAGGTCTTGGTTCAAACTCTATCCCAAGTCTGTCAATCACTGCAGTGTACCATGGAGCCTGTAGGACAGGGCCTACCAGGAATCTGCAGAGGCTGGGAATGGTCAGGGAGTTAGCAAGGGCCAGGGACCACCAGCCATAAAATGCTTTGATGTGTCCACCCCCCTTTGGTGAGTAAAGGGAGAAAAGTAATGTCATGCATGCATAATCTTTTCACTCAAAGAGAGCTTTCAGAAGGGCACTTATTGTGCGTGCTAAGTGATGCTACCATTAACATGTAAACTTTGGGGTTTTGTTTTTCTTGAAATAAGATATCTAAATGCTACTCATGCCTGCATTCCGCATGCTAAACTACATGCTCTGCCATTTGCCTTGGAGACCAATACTTAGCCCTTTAAAAAGCCATTACAGCCCTATGTTTATGAGCATAATTAACTGATTGCATCATTGTCTATCTGCAAAGTTTATTTCTGTACCAATTGAATAGAAAACTGATATTGAAATCGGTGATCTGAACTAGGAGCAAAATTGCATCTGCAATTATTCCAGATCACAAACTCGTGCACAAATGGGAGATGGTTTTAAAACTCTTGCCTAATGTAGAGGTTTTTCCATCTCGGTATTTCTATCAAACAAAGTGAAATACCTTTAGTTGTTTATTATTATTCGTATTATTTTGCTTATACATGGCTATAGGTTATTGAAAACTTCCAGGAGTTAAAGCCTATAAACCACAAAACAGAATATATATTTAAATGATTAGGAAAACTGTAACTGATATTAATAATTTATTCTACTAACATAAATAATTTGTTTCACTAGAAAATATTAGTTCACCCATGCAGCAGTGTAAGGTATTGATATTTTAATTCACATCTGTAGTATTAATAGGGTTAAGTGGATACTCCTGAGATACTGAAAGAATAAATCAACATCTGTCTGACAAAAATAAAACTATCAAATCCTGAAGATGTAACGTTAAATAGCTTACCAGTGCTCAGAAGAAGGATAGTTAACTGCAAAGTTGGAATGCAGGAAAATGGACATTTTATTAACTTTGCAGAACTTGATGCTATTATTAATAACCCATCCTAAGGGATGATTTAATGGAATTTAGTTAATATCATAAAATGTTTCTGCAGGACATAAAAAATTAACTAATCAATATCCAGAAGAAAAAGAAAGGTTGCGGAGAAGGAAAACACTGAGAATCAGAAAGATTTTGTGTTTTTTGTATCAGCTTTCTTCTTTTATGGTTTCCTCCTCTGTAATATTCACGAGCAGTGGTTGGGGTTCCTTTTATTTCATAGTCATTTTGCTCTGACTGGGATGAATTTTAATGGTATGAATTCAGAGGCAGTAATACTTGCTCAGTTCAAAGCCCTTGAGCACAAAGGCTGGAGATTTAAATTCTTTTATTGACGTAGTTTTTACATCGTTACAGTATGCCACCTTCATTTTCAAAACACTGGACAACTTTACCCAATTAACACTTCTTATCTTACAATCTTTCTTTTATCTTCAGGTACTGTAAAACCAGTTGTTTTGGTCTAACCTACTTTACTATACTGTCTCTCTGAGCAGCAGAGTGATGTCTTCAGAATACCATTTATTCTGCAGTCAGTATTTCAGATAATGAACTGATACTCAGAAGGTGCTTTACCCTCTCTCATTTCCTTTGCACACCAGAGATTTTACCAGTAGCCTTTCAGCTCATATGCAGACACCTCATCATTTTTAGGATGCCCTAGCACACCAAGCAGACTTAACTGCTGGCCATGGTGCAGGTCTCCCCTTGCTTTGGTGTCATATATGCAAACCACGTGCAAATGGCTCTGTTACATTATGGCATCTTGAGTGACTCCAGCTACATTCCTGTCAGTGACTGACCTATGCCGTAGATCCCAACTGATCATAATGGAAGTTGACATGTTTATCTTACACTGTCTCAGATGCTGTATCTTTATTTGACACTCACTCTTAACCAAACAGCTCCTGTTGGCTGATGGATTGGCACTAGTCTAGGTCACAAGTGGAAAATGACTATAACTGTTCAGATACAGTTCATATGCCATCGGGGTATTATTCTTTCAATTCTACTCATAATTCGGTTTTACTCATAGGCTCTGTATGATATAGAGTGCTTGGTCTTGCAGCTGATCTTGTGAAACCTTAGTTGTGCTGTACACAGTATTGGTACCAATAAATTGAGATAATTTTTGCACATCACACAAAATTGAAATCATGGTCAATACAAAATAGAGCAGCGATAGCATAATGGAAAAAATGTGCTGGCTTTTTTAGTTGTTTGTGAAAGACTGGACTAATGGAAACATATAATAATACAATGAGTAGTGAGACTTTTAGAATAATAGAAAAATAGGACTAAAAAGTATTTTTGGGAGGTGTGGAGAAGATGTATTCCACTGTCTCCTCTAAGATGGATTCTAACACACACTTATTCGATTCATTCTTAAACAACATCTTCTCTTCCTTCTTGCAGTCTATCTTAGTGCTTCACTGTCTTTACTGAGGGAAAAAATGTCTTCTAAATCCTCTGTGAATTTTCCTTGATACAATTTCAACCCATATCTTTTGTACTGGCTGTCATTATCATGAAAGAGGTTATTTTCTTCTCTGTTTTGTAGCAATCCTTTGCTATCAGATACCTCCTGTCTTCTCTTTAGAACACACAATTTAATTTTTTCAGTCTTTCTGACTTAGAAGAGTTTTATAGTCCTCTCATCATTCCTGACATTTTCCTTTTACTTTCTTCAATTGAAATGTTTTGCTCAAAGCCATGCTCAGCTTTGCAGCTGCCTCAGCTTGAAAGGTTTTTTTCACTTTCTGTAGACTGTTGTCTTCTCTGTATGACCCAGGGGTATGCTGCTTTTTTCACAAGCATGGTACTATTAACTCACATCTAGTTGCCATCTGCTATAAACTCAGACCCTTCTCTGAAGATGTTTTTCCTAACCAGTTGTTCTCAATCCTGCATTTAAGTGGATTATTCCTGTGCAAGTCTAGTACTTGACTCTTGCCCTGTTTTGAATTTCATGTTATTTCAACATCGTTTGTCCAGTTTGTCAAAACCACTTTGAGTACTCATCCTGTTCTACACCATGCTAGGAGTCACTCTGCTTTTATATCTACTGCAAATTTAATAAGCATAGGCTCTATTCCATAATTCAAATTATTAAGATAAATATAAAACAAACCCAGAAACAGGTGAAACTTCATGCTATAGAGCATTACATTTGATTAATGGAAACAATTTTCAAGACATGATTAAAGAAACAGCCTTTGATAGTTTAATCTGGATGATATATACAGAACTTGAATATGAAAATATAATTTGAGCTACTTTGAGTCAAAATTCGTAAACAAAAGACAGCCCACGTCTTGAGCTGTCTTGAATACCTGATATCGATGTATTTTTGCTTGTAGAAGAAAATGTGATTGATTCAGCACAAACTGTCCTTGACAAATACAAAATGGCCTTTTTTCATCCTTTTTTCTAGGTGTTTGCAGGTATCTGGATTAATGACGTTACATAATTTCCTGGGAATTTGAGTTAGAGTGATCTTTGTATACTTCCTTGTCTCTTACTATTTCCTTATTTCAAAATCAGCACCATTTTTCAATCTTTCACTTCACTTCACTTCACCTCACTTCACTTCACTCCGATCTGCTCCACTCCACTCCACTTCACACTTTTTCCCCTCCATGACATCTCAAAGATAGCCAACAACAGCTCTGATACAGCTTCAGCCATTTATTTAGCTGTATTATAACTATTCCATCACACCCAATGAATCTAGATTTAATACATAATTATAGAGAAGATGGGTAATGTTAGGTGCACTGAATCTTTGAAAATGAGTGTGTATCCCTAACCAGTTATGCTACAAAAATACAGTTGTGCATCTAGAACTTATCAGAACAGGTTTGGTTCTCTTGTTTTGTGAAGAGACAAGAGGGAGGTGTTAAAGCCATGATCCTCTTGAGGGTGTTCTCAAAGGTACTTACACACTTTCCTTCATTCATAATGCAGCAAGTGCACAAGAATATTACTGGTGTAATCAGAATAACTGAGGACCTAATAAAATAGAGGCAGGAAGAAGAAATGGTTACTGTTGACACTATAGATAACTGTAATTATTAACACAGTTATAAGACACATGCATAGGTTTGCATGCTTGGGTCACCAAGACTGTAGATAATAATGTTGTTAGAAAAGCTGCTATGGATAAACCAGAGGTGAAAATCAATGAATTTTGCCAACATGATTGTTTGAGTCAGAGTTTGAAAGAACCTTGACTGACAGCCCTGGTTGACTCAACAAGTTGTAGAAAGCCCAACCCTGATGCAAAAAATATGTTAAAAAATGAGAAAATGAGGAAGAGTTCTCCTCACCAGCAGTGAGGGTAATTAAGATAAGTGATGTGCTGCACATTTATCTGCATTATCAGACATGGGTGGTCAGGGAGAAAAGATCCCATATTGCTCTGTATTACATAAACTGCCAAGCAGATTAATGATTCTTGGAAAAATAATGATCAGAAAAATGATGAAGATTTTTCTTTCCTATAAAGACAGATACAGACAGTTTAACCTGCTATAACAGTGTTGCCAAACAGACAGGAACATCTGTTTGTGCTGGTGTGACAGGCAATGGTTTTAAAGATACCAGGTGCCAGGATTATGTACCACTAAAAGATTCACTTTTTAAGCCCTCAAGTTCTGTGCTGGCAGACATCCAGAGGGATCATACTGAAAGCAAAATTCCCTATGACATAAATGTCATGTATTCATTTAAACTGAAGGTGTGAAACATTCTGGGGCTGCTATGACAGCAAAGAATTCTATTTTCTCTAATTATGGACCAAAGTTTTCTCCCCTGAGTAGCTCAGCACTGCTGTTAAAAGCAAGCTGCCCTTACCATGATGAGAGTTGTCATGCTGCATCAAAGCAATCTCTGAATAAAGAAGAGCCCGTTAAAACCTAGAACAGATGAGTGAATATTTTCCAAAAGTAAGATTACATTCTTGCTAATCAGTTGAAGAAAATGTATGTACAATCTTGTTCATCTAACTCAACTGAGATCAAGAATTGAAGTTCACAGTGCATATCTCTTAGTGAGGTACCACTGAGATACAATGTTCTTGTTAATGGCTAATGATGGAAGATCACAATCCCCAGTGCTTTTACAGTTCCTCCTCACTTTCTTTTGCTGTAATGTGACTGTGAACTTTTCAACCAAAATTTTCTAAAAAGTTTTAGGGAGAAGTATTCTTCCTTTGGGGAAGAGCACTTATTTTCAGTCTGCTCAGAAGATATCTGGAGGTCACTTTGAAGCACAGAATGTCCCTTTAACAGTAATTTTTTCTCAAATTAACAGGTCTTAGTGAACTTCTAGCTAACTGTTTGAATGGCTAAGATAAATGAATTATGAGAAAAGACTAAAATAACTCTGTATGCATTACTTGGTTAAATTACAATTACTCAACCTTTAATAACAATCTACAAGTATTATTTGAGGAGCATATGTTCCTGGGAATAAGATGAATTGTTTGCTGTTATCCAGGGATCTGTAACTAGAAATAAAGCTGCAAGAGTGATACAAAACCAATCACTGGGATGATATTTGAGATCCCTTTAAGTCACTTAAAATTAAGATTCATGCAAAACCAATTTCCTTGACAAGTAAGTTCATCAAATATTCATATCAGATTTTCCTATAAACAGAAAGTATATTTGCATGCCTAGATACTCCCTATACATTTACAACAGCTAAAAATCTGCTTAAAATGCCTTTGGCTTCAAAACCATCCATTGCTGAGACAGAGGCAACAGTAAGTGTCTAGGCAGACACACCAAGCAGCCAACTATGAGTAGGTCATTGTCAAAGTAGTAAACAATGAACACTTAAAGAAAGGTCCTCAGGAAGTGCTAATATAATCCTAAGGAAGACCAGTTTCTAACCAAAGAGAGGAGGAAGAAAGAGACTAGTGTAGGAGGCAGAAATTCTGAATTGCTCTCTCTGAATTCTTTTGGTCCATGATATCGTTCCAATGCTACTTCACTGTTTGACACAGGATTGTTTCAAACCATTCATCATGCAATTGTAAAAGACTGAGCTCTCTTTCAGGCACAGCAGTCATGAACTGACTTATCCACTGGAAACGTCTGTCAGCATTCACTCAAATACGGCTAATGCTCAGATTCCCTTCCCTTCCCTTCCCTTCCTTTCCCTTTCCCTTCTTCCCTTTCCCCTTTCCCTTTCCCCTTCTTCTTCCCGTCAGCCTGTCCTTCCTTCCTCCCTCACTCCATATGGTATATGTCATGATACACTTCACTCATCTTTCTGTATCAGGACTGCTTCGGAAAGATTTAACCATGTATTCCTCTTCAAGATACATATCTGCTTTTGTGAGGGAGACCTGCAGGATTAAAATGACCATAAATTACAAGAGTTCTCTACTGCTAAGAGGCCAATCATTGTATAGTAAAGCAGTCATTAATGTCAGACATAGTGACAACAACTTGAAACCCTACTGAAATTTAATAAAATTAGGATCAAACAAGATTTTGTGTCTGTATGCAAATAGAAGATTTTCACTGTTAATAGGTTTTCAGTTTTTTATATACAGCTACTTTGGTGTAAAATCTTGGATATGAAAGGGCACAGTTACTTTGATACAGTTTCTTGAGTTGTAAGTGGTCTGAATTGCTATGTAATGCGAGTTTGAGTGTGCTTTACAATGACATAGGAAGTTTGTAAAGTCATTGTCATCTTCTTTTTTTAGTCCTTTCTGATAGATGAAAGGGCTTTAATAAGAATGCAGAACAAGAACTTATACCCACTTCAAAGTTCCTTTATTCTGCCAAAGTGGTGATTAGTGACGTTTGCGCAAAAGGCAATCAGACCCATGTGGTTTCAAACTGTTTTTGATGTGTGGAGAACATCTTACTAGAATTAGGTTGTGTGGAATTACATCTCATAGCTACAACAGCATTAATTTTTGTATGACTAAATATGAAAAAAATTGTATTGTAATTTTATCTAGTTTATCCATTTACTATCAAGTGAGAGAGATTTTAGAGGAGAAGGGAAATTGTTTCGCTTAGTGTCAAAACAAAGTTTTGGTGTAAAATATCAAATCGTGCTTTTGTTTTCCCAGCCTGATCACTCTCAACGTCGACTTCATAAAATACATCATTGTAAGGGAGCTGCTCCTCACTTTTATTTGTTTACTTTGTCCTGCTACAGTTGGTTATTGCTTTCTGACCTTTGCCTTGAAAGTCTCTGGATAGGATCAAGAAAGCCAAGGTACAGATGGAGGTGAACTTGGCAAGGAATGTGAAAAATAAAAAGGAGAGATTCTATGGGTACAGTGGTCAGAAGAGACAGGTAAAGGAGAGTGTGTCCACTCTGATAAAAGAGAAGGGAGAACTGACTTCAACAGACATGGAGGAGGCCAAAGTATTAATCAAGTTCTTTGAGTCAGTCTTCACTAGCAGTCTGATTTCCCATGCCTCTCACATCCCTGAACTTCTAGGCAGGGGTCAGGGTAGCTCTGTTCCCACAATTAGGAGGAAAGTATTTACTCAGGAGGTGGTGAAGCACTGGCACAGGCTGCCCAGAGAAGCTGTGAGTGCCCCATCCTTGAAGATATTCAAGGTCAGGTTGGATCGGGCCCTAGGCAGCCTGATCCAGTGGATGGCATTTCTGCCCATTGTGAGGGGTTTGGAACTAGATGGTCTTTAAGGTCCCTTCCAACCTAAGTCACTCTATGATTCTATGATTCTCACATTATTCTTTGAATGCAGCAGGAATGCAGAACTTCAATGAAATTTTGAAATTATGCAATATGTAAATGGTGATGTCTACAGTATTATAATGACTGCAATAATAATCATTTCTGATGATGTTCCAAGTGCAACAAATACAATACGAAGTATCAAGTTAATAATTGAAATGGAAACAAAAGACATGGTTTGACTTGTAAGGAGTCAACTTGAAGGCTTGTTTGGTAACATGAGACTGAGGCACCATCAAGCTATTCCAGAGTAAATGAAATTTAAAGTGTAATTACTGATGAGTTATCTGTTCCACTTCAACCTCTATAGATTCATATGGCTAGAGGAGGCTTCTTTTCCTAGTGCATTAACTACACAGATTAGGTCATGTATTCAGTCCAGGCTGAAGTCAGAAATATACATGGGGCAAAGTGCATGACTATTCTGAGTAGAGATGACAGTTTAGTGACAGTTCTGTACTTCTGGTTGCTCAGAAGACCACATGCTATTAATTAGATGCTACATAAATTCCTCTGTGCTCCTTCTGCCTGGAAGATAGTGTTGTCTGATTGATGCTACCTAAACACGTAAGCTCAGAATGAGGGCCTCCGCACCAAAGAGAGTTCATTCTCATAATATATGAAGTCAAAGTGAAAGTGAGCAAGGAATCAGTAAAATTACACTGTGATGGAGTAAGNGTCCCCCGCACCAATCGTCACAGAACCGGGCCAAAACTGCCCGTAAACCGTTGACACAGATATCTAAACAGGATTAAATGTTTTCAGGAATTACTTTGAAACTTTAAAGGAAGTGACTTTTAATAGTAATGAAGTAGCTTAATGATCGTAGGAAACTTTTTTCCTAAAATTTTTAGCAGTTGTGCCAGAGGATGTTCAGGATGAATATTTGGAAAAATTTTGACTCCAAAAGAGTGGTCTGGCATTCAGATGGGCTACCCAGGGAAGTGGTGGAGTCACCATCCCCAAAGGTGTTCAAGAAATGTGGAGACGTGGCAATGAGGGACATAGTTTAGTGGGCATTGTCATGACAGCTTGATGGTTGGACTAGATGACCTTAGGGCTCTTCTCCAGTCTTAATGATTATATGGTTCTATGTTTCAGTGAAGTGCTACCCATGTGGTATTATGTAAACATGCAAGATTTACACAAAGGAACGTATCTTGCTCTCCTGGAAAACTGTCAGTTTTATGTGCTTTTGACGAAGAATGCTACATGTGGAAAGGAAATGGATATCCCTGCAATGGTGCTGGGATTCATATGTCTTTCCCAAATCAGAGCGAGCAGGGAGATAACCTGTGCTTAACCCTGTGCCTGCTGATGGTAAGAGTGCTGCACAACTGTGAGCTCTGAGCACCTCCCTGCATGCCAGAATGAATTCTGCCCAAGTACAGATGCAATGTAAGATTGACTTTCTTCTAATTTTTCTGGCATGAGCTGAAGTTGTATTTGTCTTCTCTCCTTTCATGAACCAACCTTCTCAAATAGGAATTGGGTGTGTTTATCAAGTCATTTGTTCTTTATGGTGAAAAAATCCAAGGGACTGAGCTGCAGCAAAGCCCTGTGGGCAGGATGTCTTCTTCTTTCTACTGGGTTTGCACCATTTTTTCATTTTCTCACTATGAAATTCTGGCATAGGTCTGAAAGTCCTGCAGAAACATCCTCTGTAAAGCAAACAGTACAAGACTAATTACTTTAGTCATTACCAACAGAGAACTTGGATTCCTAGGTGTGTACAAAATTCAGCCTGAAAGTTATTTTAACTGCTCTTTCTTCCACCATGATGCACTTGCAATATTGCCAGAAATCATATGTCAGACCAGCCTGGAGGAAATTTTTGTATTTGAGGTTTCATCCCATTAAGACTGGAATCTTAAAAAAGGAAGCTATGATACACATTCAACTATTACAATCCTACTGAGCACTGATGTAATTTGAAATTAATTGGAAGAGATAGGTAGGTAGATAGATCAATAAATAGAAAGATAGAAAGAAGGACAGGCAGATGTATTGCTGAATAGCTTTTCCCAGGATAGAATTTTGCGAGTTATAATGTGTGTTGACATTGTGCACAGACTGACCAGGACTTAGGCAGTGTGTACATGAATGATATTCTGTCACTTACAGAATATCAACTTCATATAGCAGAGGTAGAAGTCCATACAAAAAACAGTATTTAAAATAATTTGGCCTCAATAGTAAAATTATTTTAAAAACACGAGAGAAAAAAAGGAAATAATGATTAACATAAAAAACAGTTTTAAAAAGGAACTTTTATTAGCTGAGATTCTATGTTATATAGGCAGTTTTCCTCAGAGTGGAAATTAATTTGTTTTACTCTTCCAAATAAAAAATGAAGCCGGATTACAGACTTTAAGGGAAATTATCTTGACAGAATAATTAAATAGAAATGAGGGAAGGGGAGGGAAAGTGTTTAGATATGAACTTAGAGTTATCTAAGTGACAAAATAATCATTAAAAGGCATAGTCTGTTTACTAAAGATCTTTTATTTTCTTTTATTATTTTTTTTTTTAGTTATAGGCCCATAATTTCAGCACTGAAGTAATTTCAGATTTCTCCAGGTGTAAATTTTTCTTAGAAATGTCAAAGAATAAAACCACAGCTTTATTTTGGATATATGCTGAAGAATTTATACAGTTATTTAGAAGTGTGGAGCTTTTAAAATATGCCTAAATAAATTAAGCCCATGGCTTTTTGTTCATTTTCTTTTCAGTCTATCTAATGCCTTAGAAGATGGACCATGTAACACATTAATGCATAGGCTTGAGATGCAGAAGCACGAACATTAGACTAACCTGGTCTGGCTCGCTGATACCAGTCCAGTTGTGGCCTAAGGTTACATCCAGATGGATTAATGCAAGTGAAAAGCGTTACACAGAGGACAGTGATCCTGTGACTTGTTGATTACGATCCTTTCTTCATGGCTGGTATTGGCATCTGTGCAGCCTCTGTCCTAAAAGACAGTGACTTGGCATCACTTATCGTACTCCCCTTGTGTCTTTGAAACACTTCAACAGTGCACTTGGAAAAAACAGCCTCTGCCACTTTCTCATCTGAAGAAACAAACTGATTGTTCAGAAAGTTCATCTAATTTCGAATGCAGCAAATTTATAAAAAGAAAAGAGAGCTGGGAAAAGAAGATGTGTACTGACACATTGTTAACAATGTCAGCTGCATACTGGGAACATCAAGAACTTAGTCAAATTTGGATATCAATGGAACCAGGTCTGTGCTTCATATGTAAGTCATTTTATAGGTAAACCTTACATTTTGGCTGCATATGCATATATGTCTACAATCAATAAATATGTATTAGAGTGTATAGTATGCACATTTTTAGAAATGCAAAAGAAATTTCACAGCATTCTTCGAGGAAGTGGGAGAATAAGGCCAAGAAGATGTCAAAAACAATTTTCTTCTTTATTGAGATCCTTGGAAATATAATGGAAATTGTCTTTCTGCAATAGTTTACAATTACTGAGCAACCTTGGGAGTTCAAGTATAGAAAATCAATTTCCAGCTGTTGTGGATGGATGCATAAAATTTCTACTGGACACACAAAATAGATCTACATACTAAAATATATCTTTAAAGCCTGCAACTTAGTTCCCTAAAAAATAATACCATTAACCCAAGGTTTAAGATTTAACGTTATGTTTTGGAAATAGGCCATAGGCTGAGAACCTGTGAGAGTACAATATAAAAGGTACATGCAGTAGATCACATTACTGGATTGCATATGTATATGTATTTGTACAGTCTTGTATGCATGAAATCAAGCAGACAGAAAATGACCAAGGTTTTTAAGAAATGAGTAGAAGTCTCATATTTTTGAAATCTCAGCTTAAGTGCTAGATTCATTGGGGAACTTCATTCAGTCAAGGGGTGGAGATGTGTTTTGGGGACCAGTCTGACCTTCAGAGGTTTTATCTTCCAGTGCAGCAGTTACTGAGAGAATATGAAAGTTGAAGCTGTAATTCTCTTTCCAAATGTCGTGTAGAATACAATCCTTTTTATGAGACTGCACTGACAGAACTGAGCTATCTTTCACTCATGCTCTTCTTATGTCACTGTCTTTAATAAGGGAAATTCCTCTAGTACTTATCCGAGAGACTTCTCTTTATTTGTTCAGGGTTTAACATTCATTTCTATACATTATGTATTTACATATTTTAAATATACATATAGTTTATCTAATTGTATATATACAATATATAAAACGTATATTTTTATATAATTCAAATATACATACACTTTTTAATATATTTTACCTGCTACTTTGTTGTGCTTAAAATATAGCTGCCAATTTACATTTATTCCTTGAGTTATTAAAATTAATGTACAAAGTGTCCCTGTGGACTGTTGTTTTTAATAAGTTTCAGGTAATGATGGCACAGCAAGAAACTGTACAGATAGTTGCATTGTTTGAACCCAATCCTGTATTAACTCATTACTTCAGCAGAGTAACAGAGATGTCTCCTGACGAAGTCATGCACCATTTCACACTGTTTAAGAAGCCAGCTCTCATTCTGTATGTGCTGTAGTGGTGTTTTATCACTAGAAGAAAATAGAAATGAAAGTAAAATCCTTGTTGGAGGGACTCTATCTCCTAAAAAGGTACTGATATTTTTATGTGATGAATATTCTTGGGAGGACATAATCTCACAAATTGCTGCTATTTGCTTATCTATTTAAAAAAAAAATCACTTGAGAAATGGAAGTACCAGATAATATGAAGTCAAAGTTGAAAAATACTATCAAACTCCATGCTATTTGGCATTAGAGAAATCAATTGCAATGCACTGATGGAAGCACCAAGTGCCACGTGTACTTTTTCTGTCCATTCAGTGCCTTGTCAATTCACTGTGTTAGTCTGACACCCACTTTGGGTGTTTCCTCCATGGACTTTTCATATCATGTGTGATATTTTTCTGTTCAATTCCTGATATGCAAAGAAATCCTAAGTGAATTAGTGATCATCTACATCTTCCTTTTCATATGTTCACAGTTACTTTCATTACCAGAAAATGTAGCATTACTGTGTAAATGTTTTTACTTAACTCATAGTTTCATTTTCAGGTCTTTGCTGTAGGTCAGTGGCTCATTGTTGTGTAGGATGTGTGTTATACAGATTATGATAATATGGATACCAACAGGCATCATTCAGCCAACTGGCATGTGATAGACATACATCTATGCTGCATACTACAGGGTTGCAATTATTGTCTATATAAAAACCCACTGTGCTGTCATCAGTGCCAATAATTAAAGTAATTTCACAGGGAATATAGTAAAATCAGGTATGAAATCTTAGAAATGTGGAAATGTGCTTTTTTTTTTTTCAACTGGCAGTTATTCAAGATACAGCTGGATGATGTGGTGAATCCTCTAACTTACTTCCCAGTACTAGTGCTGCTACTTTCAGTTATTGCTCATACTGAAATAAGTGCATTGTATGACTTAAGGAGGATTTACTCCTTGTCTGGATAGTTTAAAGGTTAAAAATTCCACCTGTTCATGCAAGAAATCTGCTCTTACATGCCATATCCCATTTCTTAGCTCTGTTACAGAAAATGAAAAGGACAAAGGTTCAGCTGATTTGAATTTAAGGCAGTTACTTTAAATTGCATGGACTTAGCAGGAGCTGGGAACCCCTCTTAATTAACATGTAATTTTACTCACTATCCAGGAAATGTGATTTAAATTGAGTTGAAATCATAAAGCTTCTTGGATCCCTGTGAGATATGAATTGAAAATTTTCAGAGCCTATGGTCTTCTTAGCTTTCATGAATGACACTTGAGGCAATTTCCATGTCAAAATGAAGTGGTACTGAGAAGTGGAAAGTATGAATGAGCACATGGCTAATGCACACCAGAACAGTACAGGGAAAAAAAGACAGTATCAAGACTGACAAAGTGTTCACTCATTTTCACATGGAAAGTAAATAGAAAGTTATACCAATATTGCACACAAATGTCTGAAAACTCTGACTCATGCAGCAGAATTAGACACACATGAATACCTAAATCAACCGAATTTTAATGCACGGCCAAAACAGACTCATAATGACTGTAGTATATCAGCTATGTTGCAGCTGTCTCTGCTACAAGCCTCCTTCTCCTGACCTTAGGGAATGATAACTCACTTTTAAAATGTAAAATTCCTGAGAAAAGGAAAATTATTTAAAATAGCGAATTAAAAAATTAGTGGTTTGCTCACAAAGTAGAATATAATGTCAGGTAACAGGCAGGTGATCTGCTCATAAAAGGCCATGTGATTCATTCTGCTTACACTGAGTCAGAGTGAACAGAAGAACCTAAATCTTCTAGAGTACCTTATGCCTAACNGTGGAGGGGGTGGGTTGATGAACAGTGTAACCATTTCAGAGTAAAGCAATCTGTGATAACAGAACACAGAAAATGTTCTTGCTTAGGGACTGTATCTGACAGTGGAGGGGGTTTGGGTACCAAGAACGGTGACTTTGTATGGGCAAGTAACACTTCTATATTCGAAAATGGAAGAAAGCAGGATGCAGACAAGTGGGGCCTTCCTTCTCTTATATTATAGACTTACTCCATCCCATTCTTCACATAGACTTACTCCAACCCATTCTTCACAGCTGTTAGACTAGGTATGGGTTTACGGTGAAGCTTAGGGAGCTTCTGGTTTCTTCTCTTCCAGTTTTCATCCTGCTATAGTAGCTGTCAGAGTAGGCAGTTCAACCTTAATTCCGCCCATCCAGGTTGCTCTGCATCCTGACTTGTAATCTGCTGACTTCAGCGAGGTGATGACTCAGGTTTGTAAGGCTTACAGTAAATCTGTGTTTTGTCTTTTCTCTTCCAGTGATTTCTGCATGAAAAACAGTGCTGTACTTTTAATGGTTCTTTCTTTTACTATACAACATCTCCTTCTACTCAGAGAACAGGTAGATAAAACAGAAACTAAAAGCTGCTAGGCTTAGATGTCAATGAAATTTTCTCAGAATAATTGTCTGGTTTATGAATAATCCTATTTAGTCTGTTTGACTTGACAACACCACTTAGTTGCATCTCACTAAGTCCATGAAGGCATAAAGGAAAATGGAGGCAGGATGACTGTAAATAATCTTTCCTCTCATGAGCACTTCTTATTCTCCGTGTTCTAAAATAGCATAGAACATACAGCACACTAGTAGTAATCAGGTAGTATCATCACTCAGTATTTATAACCCAAAGTGTGAGTCTTTCAGCATAATACAAATTGGGAATAATGTTACGTGTATTAAGAAAATTCATGGAAAAATACTAAAAAGATACTGAAATTTCATTGATCATAGAAGTGGCTTGTGAATATGGAAGAGTATAATCTAGTAAATTTACAGAAGTCTCTACTCTTGGTAATACTTTTCACTATAGACATTGCCTCATATCATTTGTTTTACAATTCTGAGAGATAAAACTATTCACATATAAAATCGCTCTGTCTTCTTCAGATCTTATTCCTTGATATTTAAATGTACTCTTATTTTGTGCAGATATTTTGTTATAGCATTTGGAATTGGTTACCTGACTCATAATATTACAGCCATGTACTTGAGAGATATCTTCTGACTTAGTGACTTTTATTGTTGAGTTACACTAATGGGGAAAAGACTCTGTAGGTATATTTGAAGGTACAAGATCTTATGCTATGAAATAGGGACAGTAGTGATGATGATGATGATAATAATAACTTACAGAGGCTGATGTTTGAAAAATAGTGGATTTCCAACAATGATCTAGCCTGTAAGGAAACAAAATATACCATCTTCTCAGGCAAGCAAGTTAAAACCAAATAATTTTAACAATTTGCATTCTTTATCCAGGAGAAATTTACATACTTTTGTAATGCAGATTCTTGAGTTAATTACCCTTATAATTAATACAGATACAGTTGGACATCTAATAGATGTATTTTTCTCATTTCTGATGTTCCTCTTGGAAAAAGAGAAAGACACGTTTACATCCAATCCCAATTTCTTCAATTACTGCTTGGCTTCCAAATCATACCCTATACCGATTGCTTTTGAGCAAAAATTTATGAGTAGTGTCTATGAACAAAATAAATACAAGAATATTTGAATTCTTCTTCAAGGCTTCAAGCATTGTTGGACAATGTAGAAAAGCTTGTTTTGCTACCCCATTTAAAAATCATACTTGTAAAGAACCTTGTTTTCACGTACTTGCACAGTCTTTTGCAGGGTATAGAATGTTTTTATCATCAGCCTTTTATGGGTATGACCATAATTCAGCAGTGTGTGGCGACAGGACAAGGGGAAATGGCCACAAACTGACTCATAGGAATTTCCGCACAAATGCGTGCGGGAATTTCTTCACAGTGCAGTGACAGAGCACTGGTACAGGCTGCACAGAGAGGTGGTGGAGACTCCTATGGAGACGTTCAAGACCCGCCTGGATGCCTACCTGTGCAACCTGGAAGACTACTTTGGCGGGGGGTTTGGACTAGATGTTCTCTGGAGGTCCCTTCCAACCCCTACAATTCTGTGATTCTGTAATTCTGTAATTACCTCCTGCCTTCCTCACACTGCCTGTTATTTGTTGGGCAGGTATCAGCCATTCTTTCCTAAGGATTTTTCAGCATCTGCCTGATTTCAGCCCTTGACTGACTGACATACTTGCTTTGACTCAGAGCAAGCATTCTCAACTACACTGTAGCTTTGAAGTTTCATGCTGCATTTTTAGGTTTGAAGAACTTTGGTCCCCCAAATCAAATCTCTTCACTTTTTTTTAAAGTGAGAAGTGGAAAGTATGAATGAGTATCTTTTTCAAAGATATTACCTCACTAGACCTTACCTGGCTTCAGAGAACAAATAAAGTTCTAGGTTCTTTCTCTGACATCTTTGTCAGAAGTCAGAAGCTAACATTCTATTTTTTCTTTATGCTTGTATAGACCCAAGTTGGCTCTGAAATTAGGAAAAAACTAGTGACAACTACTTTCTCCTTACGGAAAGTTTTCTTAGCAATATACACTAGGTTTTTATGTGTACCTCAGGTAGTGTCTTAAATATTTAATACACTACAATGAAGTTTTTTTCCTGAGTCATTGATTACCATCCCTTTTATTGACAGAAGAACATAAGAGCAAATGTCTCTGTACCAAAATCAATCAGAGTCTGATGCACTGCAGGGATCATAATGCCTGAATCGTAGAGTTATAGAATCGTAGAACGGTTTGGGTTGGAAGGGACCTTGAAGATCGTACAGTTCCAACTCCCCTGCTATAGTCAGAGACACCTCCCTCTAGACCAGGTTGCTCAAAGCTCCATCCAGCCTGGCCTTGAATACCTCCAGGGAAGGGGCACCTACAGTCTCACTGGGTAACCTGTTCCAATGTCTCACCACTCTCGTAGTAAAGAATTTCTTCCAAAAATCTAGTCTAAATTTACTCTCTTCCAATTTAAAGCCCCTCATCCTGTTGCTACATGCCCTTATAAAAAGTCCCTCCTCAGCTTTCCTATAGATCCCCTTCAGGTACTGGAAGGCTGCAATGAGGTCCTCCCAGAGCCTTCTTTTCTCCAGGATGAAGTGCCCTAGCTCTTTCAACCTGTCCCTGTGGAGAGGTGCTCCAGCCCTCTGATCTTTGTGGCCATCCTCTGGACCTGCTCCAACATCTCCATGTCCTTCTTGTGTTGGGAGCTCCATAACTGGGCACAGTACTCCAGGTGGGGTCTCATGAGTACAGAGGGGCAGAATCACCTCCCTTGCCCTGCTGGTCGTGATTCTCGTGATGCAAACCAGAATACAGTTGGCCTTCTGGGCTGCAAGCACACATTGTCAGTTCATGTTGGGTCTCATCAACCAGCACTCCCAAATTCTTCTCCAAAGGGCTGCTCTCAAGCCATTTTTTCCTCAACCTGTATCTGTGCTTGGGATTCCATGACCATGACTCTAGCTCCTGACACTAACTTGGCACTGACAATCCTTGCTAACATTATAAGGAGTTGTAACCATTTCAGGTTGCTCATTCATCATGGCACTAAACTGAAATATTTGAATTGAGCTGAGGTTCAATGGCTGCAGAGAAAAATCTTATATTAGAAGTATCATATTGAGTGAAATAGCAAACAGTGACCAAAATACAGATGAGGCAGGAAATAGCCTTTGCTCATCTTTTACATCCATTATAGCAGGGCTGAACTTATACTGAGTTCAAGGTAACTGGGAACCACAGTGGCTATCCTGCCTTAACCACTGTGAAAGACACAGTGAAGAATCTGGACAGTTAAAGAAAATCAATCCAAAAGGGTAGTGGCCCAAACTCCAAGAATCCAAATTTAAATTTCTTTGGGAAGGTGCATTGAGCTCTTTCTTGTGTATACCTGGAATAGGGGTCAGACTCGATCATAATTATTTGTAAATTCTTGTCACTCTTTATTTATTGAAAAGATATGCACAGATAATGTGTAAAACATTCCCCATTTTTATTTCTCTCTTCCATCTTTATATGCTTTGTTACCGCCAGCAGGGTAGGTATCATTGCATATCCTGTGGAAAAATCTTTCTTTATAGATGAGGTCTCTTGGTGCACTTCCTTTCCTGTCAACTTGTGTCTGGTTTTCCCCTTTTCTATAAAGTTTCAGTGTCTCTATAAAGTTTCGGGTGGATTTTTGTCTCCTGTATGTTATAATGTTCAGTATACCTTGTAAATTTGGATCCACAGATACTCATGAAATCTGTAACGGTGCAGGAGATTTTATATGTACTTTTATAAAATCCAAAACACTGGATAAACCTTCTTCTAAGAATAAAGCAGTCGGAAGCACACTTGGGTCTTTTAAAATGTATGTGCATCTAGAAAAAATCTAATCAATTCCCCTGAAAATCCTCAGTCATTAGTGGTATTTTTTACTGATCTGGAAATCAACTGATTTCTTGTGACCGGCTAATATTCTTTGTTTGCTACCTAAGAAAATGATAATGTTTCAGGGATGCCTTTTCAGCCTGTGTGTGTGTTGTATTTTCAGTCTTTTCAGAAAAGGTTGTGATTTCAGTTGCAGAATTAAAAACTTAATTGTTCTACCTTTAATTAGCCACATTTTTCATTTAGATAAACTGATAAAATATGAAAGTATGACAATATTCTAATCCTTTTGAGTACTTTCTCATGTTCGTATGAGTCTCTTGTATGTTCTATATTCATCAAACAGCTGATATCAAAAGGACTCTAATGCAGGACATCTGTACTACCATCCACAGTTGCTGAAACATCCAGAAGGAGTTGTTGCATAGTTCAGCCTTGAATGTACGGTATCTCAGTGCTTGTGTGGTGACTGCAAATAACTGAGCTGTAGATCTTATGAAAGAGGATCAGGTCATTTGCTCTCAATTTATATGATATTAACCAACTTCCATTTTTTTTCCTTACAACTTCTCTGGACATCTTATTTCACTGTGTTCATTTGTCACTTTAATGTACCTAACTCAAAATGTATCTGGAGTAGGGATTTGAAACTCATTCATCTTGATTATTTAGGCTGTGCCATTCAATTTTATACACCAAAAGTAAATGATAAAAGGCTGTATTTGTTCTCTGATTGGATAAGTATGTAAGCACTTATGAAATAAGCAGTTACAGAAGCAATTTTAGATGAATGAAATTGAAATTTGTTTTAATGCGAACATAAACTGTGAGTAGAAATAAAGTCCATGTGAGTGAAAAAAAGCATAGCTGGAGGAGATGCAGCTACAAACACAAGTTTGCATCCTACTGGTATTTTGTACAATATCCTCTTAGCTTTACTGCCTATTCTTTCGGTTTCATTTCCGCCCACATCGGAAGTCCCCCCCCTGCATCTGATCTTGTTAGTTCATATACTTCACTCACTAACTACAGACTGGAGCAGTAAAAAAGCCTACTTTTCTGGTTTAACTGTGGTACCAAAGCCTAAGCAGCAAAACAGAAACAAATGCGAGGAGGAGAGGAAGCAGTTTGGTCTGAACTGCCTTCTTCCCTAGATGCAAAGAGGAAAACTGAAAAGTTGCATTTTTCTTAAAATGTTCAAATTGAAATAAAATAATTTGATCAACACAGCTCACTTGAGACACCAGCAAAAAACAAAGCAAACATGCAAACAAACAAACAAAATCTAAAAAAGTGAAAATTAAACTTTCAAGAGATGCTGGTGATGAGTGCCTTGTTTGTGTTATAGCTGTCAGAGTGCAGGGTGGTCTGCAAGTCCAGGCAATGTACAGTGAGTCATGAAGAGAAAACAGACACCAGATCATGATTCTGAATGTCCCTAATCTGAGATTATATCAGTTATCATTACTGTGATGCCTAGTGTATTTCTGTGCGTGTGTGTGCTATGCGTATGCAATGCTTGCACTAAGAAATGCTGACACAGAGAAGCCCCAGACAAGAGCTCTAGTTTTTGGTGACTTCTGCCATGACCACGGCCCTCACACCCCTCACTGACCTGACAGTGGGCAGGAAAAGCTCACTGCTGAAAACAGAAGGGGAGCTGGGTGAAAGAAAACCACAATATGCTTAGATAAGAAGTCCAAGCCACATAGATTGTGCAGTTGACACATTGAAGGTAGCTATCTGACATGTGACAGGAGGAGATAAAGAGGAGAGATATTCTTTCAGTTCTACAAAATATTAGAGTATTCCTCATATGTTCTGGCCTTTTCAGTGTTGCTTTTGTATCTTACACGATTAGGAAATGGTGCACTGGGGTAATGGGAAGCATTTAAGAATGGATTGCAGTGTACTTTGAAGGAGAACAGTTCCTGCCTTTAAAATCCTGGGTCCAAATGAAAGGTGTTAATGTCACTGTGACCTGGTAGATTGTCCTCTGGCTCTGGGACTTAATGTTTTTGGCTCAGATCCACTTAGTGCATTACTGGGGAAGCAGTATGCATCCAGAGGTCACGTTTCGGGTGAGATGTAAAATGGAGGTGGCCACAAAATATTTCAACATCTTTCAAACTTTTATTTCTGCTCTGCTTTCAGATAGTGCTCCCTGTATTGTCCTGTGTTGCTCCTTGCACTTCCAAAGTGCACTCAGCAATTGAGGTTAATTCTGAAAATAAATAGGGTAGTTCCTCTTTCCTTTGGATGTTTGGTGCCTTTGCAGAGGCACAGTTCATACAAAGTTCTCTATCCTAGTTATTTTTGTTCTTCTTCATACTGTGGTCATTAATATCTCAAGTGCTTCAGCTTCCTTTCTGGGATGGGAAATTTTCCAGAGTAGCTCTACCCTAATGTTTTCCATTTTTTCTATGAACATCTGTACAACAGTGTGTGTGTAGATTAGAGGTTGTGGGTAAATCTAGGAATAGAGCTATAGAACCCTGCTCTTTATGTTGCTTTAATATCAAACATTCTCTTTTTATTTATTTGTTTGTTTGTTTATTTTTAATCACGTTCTACCACCATAATTCTAGGGAAATTCTCATCTGTGTGCATTGCTGCAGCAACGAGTCACCATTGTGACAGCCTACACTAGGAGAGGGGAGAGTAGCTCCTTTTTAGGTGTTCCCAGAGAGTTCCAGTGAATGCTTTTCCAGTGCTAAGGTGAATTTCTGTTTGACTAAAGCAATTAGGTTTCTCCTCATGGAGGGAGGGAGCATGCTGTGTCTGAGAGTACCATATCAAGATGCTGGGGGGATGAGATGCAGCACCTCATAAAAAGCTGCAGCTCCACAGAAAGGCAATTTTGGTTGTGCGGAGCCCTTCCATTAATTATCTAATATAGAAAATGTGAAAATCTGTGCCTTCAGTGACCCTGCTGGGACTCACAGTGGGAATGGGTGTGATTAACAGACGGCACAGCAGGTGGCCAGGATGGGCTCAGCACTGAGGGAGAGCTGCATGGCTTCACAAGAAATGTGTCCCAACCTGGAAACACGAAGTGGGTGTATGTGTATAGCTAGCACCTGGAGAAAAAGTTAGGAAAAGAGAAAGAATGGGATTAAATTTCTGTTACTGTTTCACTGGGGAGATGGGCAAAACAGGGCAAGGTGGAAATCAGTGGAAAAGAGATAGCAGCAGACTTGTGTGGCCCAAAGCTTGGTCTTCAGATTCATTTCAGGAAATTCAAATTCTGACTTTGTGTTGACTGCTGTCATACTACTTTACCATAGTATGTGCGCTTCTGTTTCTCTTCTTCTCTTGCCTACCTCATGGTGGTCCATAGCTCCCTCCTGGCGGCTGCAGGTCCTCACGGGGTCAGTGATGGGGTCTGAGGGAGCAGCATGGAGCTGCATCAGGGAGGGGCAGCTGGGGGTTGGGGATAGGGTCTGCACCAGAGGGCAGTGGGCATGGAACAGGCTGCCCAAGGTGCTGGGCACGGCCCTGAGCTGCCAGAGTTCAAGGAGACAGTGCTCTCAGACATTGAGTTTGGATTTTGGGTGGTCATGTGTGGTGTCAGGAGTTGGACTCAATGATCTTTATGGGTCCATTATAGCTTGGGATATTCCAAGACTCTATGATTCTACCATATCTGATTAGAGAGCTTTGAGGTCAGTGGCAGTCCCTAAGTACTGTTCCTGTTTGCATGCCACCGAAGATAAAAATACCTTGTCATGCCAGTACCTTTCAGGTAATCCAGCAGTATGAATTTGGCTCTATGTTCAAATGTTTTTCTATGAGCATTCCCAGAAATAGGCAGCATGGCGTAGGCCCAGATCCGACCACTATTGTGTGAGACATGAATTCTCATGTGTAGCTGATAAATGGAATAAGCTGAAGCCTTGTGTTTTCTCACTTTTTCTCTTGTCTTCGCCAGTGGGACTTGTCTCACCTGTCTTGAGGATCTAGATCAGTTACATGGTCAGACGTATGTTTGGAGGTCTTTGTACAGTCACGACAATCTCCATAATGCTGGTATGCATGATACAGGACTTGCACCTCTACCAACTGTCTGTAAGAGGCTCCAGGGGATATATTGCAGCACCTAAGATGGCATCAGACACCTAAGCTTAGCCCATTATGCTTGTGCACACTGAAAATTAACCATCCTGCTCTCCTTTAATAGCAAAGTTCTAGTCAAGAAAACCTTACTGTCTACCTCAGCAGATGAGAATCTCATCAGCACTCCACTGGAAACATTAACCAGATGTCCAGTGACAATAAAAGTTATGTGATGACTAGTTCAGATGCGTATACCTGCACTGCAAGTGCCAAAGTGATCCAAAGTGAGCCAGCTAACTGCAGCTGCTACTGCTACAGGATGGTAAGCATCTGCACAACCATTGCTCAAGTGAGGAACAAAATGTGCAGTAAGAACAAAATCATGTCAAGCAAACAGAAAACGATAGGTGTTTACAAAAAGTAAAGTCTTAAATTGTAGTGGATAATAGTAGGGATTCATGCTATTTTTCTCTTCTCATCTAATCTGATTTGTTTATTTGCTCTAACATTCTGTACTGTAATCTCAGACTATTCAACATCTGTTTCACCAGGATTTCAGCTCAAAGAAAGTGCAGGATGAAGTAGAAAAAAAAGGCAGAAAATAAATAATTTTTTATTAAATCACATTTAACATTTTTGTTAATTACAAAGCACAGAGAATTAGTCCATAATTCTGGTATCACAGTTTGCTAGAAGTTACCAGAAACAAATAAAAGACCTAATCTCACCATGTGGGAGGAGGCAAGGCAAATTTCTAATTTTCAAAGATACCTTCAAACTTTTCCCTCCCTTTGAAATATGCATGTAATTATGCTTCTCACCTCTGAAACTTTTTGAGTGAGAAAGTTCCCTTGGAAGTCCAGAACCTTGATCTCAAATGTGGAGTTTTGTGAGCTGTTTGATCAATGTCTGTGGATTAAAGCATTAACATTTTAAAGGATATAATGCTGAAAATGGTTTGGGCCTGATTTTATAATCACCCTGCTTGGCTTTTGCAAGCTGAGCTTTGATTTCGTGGTCATCAAAGTGAATGATGGTAGTTATTTATGATTTTGTATCTGTGCAAGTTCACAACTGTTAATCTGAATCTCCTGTATAGCTTAGGAAGAAAATAAGAATAAAGTAAGGAATATTCCTCTTTCTTAGAAGACTGAAATTTAATCATCACTTCTGCTTGTTAGTCTCTTATTTGCCAAATAATATTCTACAGATCATTTGCATTTCTATTTCACTATCAAGTCTGCTAAAAAGCACAATTTATGACTGCAAGAGCTTTCCACTACAATTTTGTACTCTTTTCACATTCATATATATCTCAAATGACAAATTAAATCTGAAGTTACAACAGGCAAAGCTGTGAAATGCACCTCATCCCATGCGGTCCTTTTCTCACCAGTACAGAAACAGAAGACAGCTTCCCAGTTATTCAGGAACATTGTGCTACCAGCACCATTCCCAGATTTTATAACAGACTCACCAAATTCAGAGTGAACATATGTAATTCAGGGTAGATAGTGGGATGTTTTTTGTTCTTGTGGCATGCAGGAGAATGCTTACTGGTATTTAACTCCTATGTCTTTTGCTTGGTTAAGAAAGCATGTGACTTGTTGCACAGTTCTCATACTTCAATAAGCATAGAGTGCTCCCAGTGATAAGGGGCAGGGTCACTGGTAGGTTGAAATAAGTTTAATGTGTGTCTTCACGCATACTGCCGGTCTCAACAGAATCAGGCAAGCTTTGTGCTGATGCCACTTCCTTTTACTTACCCTTCAGAGCAACACTGAGCCTTTCCACCTAGCAGAGTGCAGGCCAAAGTGAGCCAAGGTCATCTGGACAAAAAGCTGCTTGGGATCAGCTTTGCAGTTGAGATGTTCTTCAACAGAAAAGCCTCTAGTGAGGGATTCTGAGAAGGAGGGATTGTTACTGTTTTTTAAACCAGAAATCTTTTTGTGCATCTTGGCTCTCTTTTCTTTAACAGGGCTGGCAGGATTTCTTCCTTTCTGAACCATGCAGGATTTTTCACTTTCATCTTTTTTGAGCCTCACAGAGAGTGTCCCTCTGGCCTATGTGTCAGCACGAGGCCAATGTTTGGTGAATGCTCTGAAACTTTGGCCTAGCCAGTTGCCTAATTCAGCAGTAGTATCTCTCCTGTGTTGCCTTAATGAGGACACCTGGCCCCCTGGGTGATGGGAAGGGCAAGGGCACAGGACTTCTGGTGCCTTCACATGGGGTTTGGTGGGAGGAGAGCAAGACTTCTTTTATTTTCTGAAAATGAGACCTCAGTATAGCTGCATGAAGACATTACAAATGCTGCAGCAGGGGGAGTTCTGGATTAAACAGCTGTGATGGAAAGCAAAGACCAGCAAGTCCTGTCTGGAAACTGGTTTAGTGGTGGGTCAGGATGTTTGATGTAGCAAGTTTCTTTTATAAAACACTTTTCAACCTTGTGATTGTTTGCAGTAAGTTTCAAAACAGATTGTACCGGCCAAGCAGAATATGTGTTCAGACTCGGCTGAAAGCCTGCAGCCAACAAGAGAGATAAAGGCATTCTGTTCCTCATGCTCTGCAATAATAGGGAAGGCATTAATAATGCTGAGCTGAAAAACAAGCCCTCTGTTGAGATAGCTTTATGCAACAATAGCAAGAGCCTGTTCATGAGCTCAGTGTACTCTTCATTTACTAGGTACACTCTGTGCAAATTATGCAAACTTGCTCAAGCCCCTGGAATTACAAAAATTCACTGTCTAATTAAACAGAGCTTGACAGCACAGTGGTGACCACTTCACCTCACATCCAGTGTCACAGAGAAAAGATAATATGGTGATGAAGGCATAAGTCTGTTCTAGAGGACAGCTGGTATTCACTCTGAGCTCTGTGCAATTGATCCTGCTTGAGTTCACGTGGGAATCATATTTCTGATTGAACAACCTGTCTTTGTTAATAATATAAATTTGAAATTTAGTGGGGAGATGCAGGACTATCTTTTGATATAGATGAATATTTACCCCAGTCTGTGTTAAATTTTGAAAGTATCTATATGTTTCTGTAATATAAATAATTCTGAGTCATATAAAGTACAAGAAAATGGATGACAGGTAGAGCAGAGGCAGCAGCATCTGTAAAATAAAGTGAGTTTCATGATGCCTCCGGAGTTTCTTCTAAGATGTTTAGATTTTTATTTATTTATTTATGTATTTATTTATTGAAGTTCAAATTTTCATAAGATCTGGAAGATTTATTTCCTGTATATGGTATTGCTAACATCTTAGTTGTCCATGGAATGGGGCAACTTGCTTTTTATATGTCAAATGGGACAGAAGAAACACAAGTATTTGCAGTAAAAGGTGCACTAGGAGCTGCACTAAAAACCAAATTGTTGGTTAATATTTCATGTGGCGGCCATAGTCTGTCAGGCAAAGCAAATCTCCAAATAAAACTGAAACAAAGTAATCAATCAAACAAGCTCCATGAAGCATAGTTATGAAGTTTTGGAAATTCTGGAAGGAACTGAAATTCTTTTGGCGAGCAGCAGTCTGGGGCATCTTGTCTTTCAGAAAGCTTTGCCATGTTGGCCTCCCCAGAGATTTCAAGCTCACATGAAAAAGATTGTGTCATTCTGCTTAGCTTTAATTTTAGGCTGTATTGTGCAGTCACTGTGCTCCAACATTAACCACAGCAATGTGAAGTATGAACTAATCCAGCACTGCAGCATATCATGCACATTCTAACAATGCTAGTCAATATTTGCTTGTTTTAAAAGCTGTGCTCTGTACAAAAAAGTTATCTGAAAAACTTACTGATGTTACACTTATCACATGAAAGCCTGTTATAAAATCAAAAATGTATATGTTATCTGCAAAGTCCAAGCTTTTGATAGATGTTCACAATTTTTAAAGGATATTGGTTGTATTTTTATTTTCTCTCCCTCACTCAGGGGTGTACTTGGGTGGACACATGGTACCAGGTATGTCGGTCCATATATGGAAAAGGATATGAAAAGTCTTTATAAATGTTTTAAGAACTGACGTATTTTCAATATTGTTTTCTTTAAGATATGTAGCCTATATAGAACAAGTGATGGGGAAAAAAAAATAAAGCTTTACTAGCAGAAACTTTGCATGACCCTCTAGTGTCATTTTTTTCTTTATATTTTTAATGAAAAGCGGGGAGTATGAACTGGATTTTATTGCATTTTTGAAATAGCAACAAATGGAATTTTGGTCAGATTCATACTGCCTGAAATGCATGATCTGACTCTCTTCTGGGTTTGCTTTCTAAAGATCCTTCCAAAAAGGCTCAGTGATGAAAAGCATCATTCAAAAGTGTTTTTGTAAAAGGAAGATTCTAAAGAGGTTGGAGTGTTGAGATATCCTGTTGTTAATATCATAGCATGTTCATGTAAAATAATGATAAGAAAAATGCTCTTCCTCTCTCAGCATTTTTTGCTCTTTACTGTAAGAACAGATTGCTTTTCTCCTGTCTGCACTGAACTTGCACCAGCTGCATCAGAAATTCAGCACAGGAAGGGAAAAAAGTTGCTCACCTTGTGGATCCACTGCAGAAAGTACTCATGCCTTTGACTAGGGACAATCAATATAAGGAAAGGCTACTTTCAGGTTATGTAACGTTGGATGATGGGGTCACACATTAGGAGCTATTCCAAAAATAAAAAGGTTTAGAAAAAAAGGAAAGAATGAGATGTACTTTCTTAGTCTTAAGTTTATCAGACAGAAAGTCTTTCTTCTTGACTTCTGTATTCATTTTGCTAGGATTTTCCAAAACATCTCAATTTGATGGCTTAACTTAAAGCTCAATGCTTCATAAAAACTAATTTTCTAGTGGATGTTCTTTCTGACAATGAATGTTTTGTGAATTCCTCTAGGAGAGTGTAAAGTATTGAGTTTACCTTACAGAGCTATCTGTGCAGACTTATAGCTTCTTTGAGGGCTGAAGTTTATCCAAAATATTTTTTTCTCAGCTGAGAGTGGTAACAGCTGCAGAAGAAAATGGAAAACAGTAGCCTAAAAAGAAGCAAAGAAAATGCATGTGACCTTCAAGATATATTGCACAAAAGAAGAGAGTACGTGCAGAATACTATAAATGACCTAAGGCTCTTAGGAGTCTTGCTAATATTCTTTCTTCTGAAAACCCTTTCTTCTTTAGGAATTGGAGAAGGGAAAGATGGAGAAGGAGAAAGATTAAAAAATGTGATTAAACTGTGTAATAGGTTTTGTCATGGAGAATGTCACTGTTTTATAATGAAAAAGGAAAAGGAATTTCCTGGGTAAAGGATACGTCAGTTGAAATAGACTGTGGCCACAGAACCTCAGGCTGGCAATTTGCTAACCCTGTCTGCATTCCCCAGCATCCTTGACAGCTCAAGGTACAATCAGACATCTAAGAGGGTCTGTCTTCCCTAATAGTACTTCATAGGAAGCGTGGGACAGTTTGGAAGTCCAGACTGTGGAACCATTTTCCTACAAAGGCCTTGAGGAACCATCACAAGTCAGAGTGTACTGACTGGGCTTGAGCCAACATAACCACTTCCATGCAAAAAGTTGAGTATTTGTCATTAACAGTCACATCTCAGGTTCTCATTTTGGTAACATGGATGTGTCTGTGCTTTTACTGGGGTTCAGATGTCCTGGTCCATTATTCCTTCAGTTTCCTGGAAGCCTTTCACATCAATCGTCATTCAAAAGCTCTCATCTGTACTGGGTATTTGTCCTTACACCAGTACTCGGGAAGAAAAGAAAAAGCGCAGCATGGCAATGATTTACAAAGACTGACAAAACACTAAAGCAATATTTCACACATCCCTCAGATCATGAAAGAGAACTTAATTTCTGGAGGGAACAGTAGCCATCTAACTAATTGATTTAAGCAGAAAACTCACTGTCAAGGTCAGTCTAAAAACACTGTGAGGCAAGATATATTTTATGACATGGAACCTCAGTGTTTTAATTTGATTATGTTATTAGTTCCATGTAAGTGTATTAACTAAGAAGGCATGATTAACTGAATAAATTTTAGAAGTGATGAGGAGGCCAGTGTCGACAGTAGCAATTCAACTGTTAGAATCCACTGTGTTTTTACCTATGAAGGCAAAAAAATCAAATTCTAAGGTGGAACTTCTCAGAAAAGATGGGAAAGGAACACTTCTGGAATTTTTGCTTTGTCTAGACAGGGAGAAACCACTGATCAAACAACAGAAAAAAAAAAAAGGACAGCTAGCAGTGTTTTGAAGGTCAATTTAACCTTGGAATATAAATCTGGGGAAGGTAGCAAATTCCAGCAGCAGAGAGCAGCACTGTCATGAAGTCCTATCTGAAAAATATTTGGACACTGTCAACTCATGTTTCCATTAAAAAATAAACAAACATAAAAAGCACTATATGTATTTTGATAGTTTAATAAAAATGTTCTCTGCTTCAATTATACCTGAGGATTTAGAGCGTGAGACTGAATTCCTCTGTGTCACCATGATTATCTGTTGATCACTTTAAAAGCAAATGCTTTTAAACAAAGAACACTGCTACAAAACTCAGTATTTTTTCTTTCTTTCCCCCCCTGCTGTCCTTTTACTTTGGAGCATTCAGATGCTATTTATGAATCTTTTAGAATTTTGGCCAATCTTCTGATTTTAAATGTCCTCTTTGAGGAAGGAAAAATCTGAGAACATTAAGAATTAGATTAAATCTGTCTGGACAACAAAATTCAAGCATGCTATTTTGAGGAATGTAAAAAAAAGTCCAGTGAATTAGAAAGACAAAATCTATGTAGCTATAAAGGAATTGCATGTACATATATGATTTGATCTATGTTTGTGCTGCTTCAGGATAAAATCATGAATCCTTTGAAGTTAACGGCAACGGTCACCTGTCAACAAGGAGGCCTTGATATTGCCTTTGATATTCTATCTTCAAGGTGTCAGGACTGCTCAGCCCTGGTGCTTCTGAAAGACTCCATGTTCACCCTAAAGCCAATCCTGCTGAGGCTGTAGAAGGGAAAGTAAGGCAGACTAAAGTGACATGGCAAGAAAATACTCTAACAGAATTGTAGGAGTTGGGAGATCATCAATGCCAACCCCTGCTAAAGCTGTTCCCTACAGTAGGTAGCGTAAGAAAGCATCCAGGCATATCTTGAATATCTCCAGAGCAGGAAACTCTACAACATCCCTGGACTGTCTGTTCCAGTGCTCCATCACTCTCACAGGAAGTTCTTCCTCGTGGTCATATCAAACTTCCTTGTTCCAGTTTGTGCCCATTGTCTCTTGTCCCACTGCTGTGCACCACCAAAGTAAAAAAACCTCTCAGTCTTCTTTTCTCCGACCTGAACAGTCCCAGGTCTCTCAGCCTTGCTTCTTAAGAGTGATGCTCCAGAACCCTAAGCACCTTTGTGTCCCACTGCTGGACTCTCTGGAAGTTCCCCATCCATCTTGAACTAAGGAGCCCAGAACTGGACACAGTACTCCAGATGTCATCTCACCAGGGCAGAGTAGAGGTGAAGGATCACATCCCTCGATCTGTTGGCCATGTTCTTTATAACACAGCCCTAGACATCATTGGCCTTCTTGGCCACCAGGGCACACTATTGACTCATGGACAACGTGTTGTTCACCAGAACATCCAGGTCCTGCTCTGCAGAGCTTCTCTCCAGCAGGTCATCCTCTAAACCAGTAATGATGTAAGCAGTTATTCTTCTCCAGTTGCAGGACTCCACTATTGCTCTTGTTGAACCTCATCAGGTTCCTATATGCCCAACTCCGCAGCCTGTTGAGATCTCACCGAATGGTGGCACAGTTCTCTGGTGTGTCAGCCACTCCTCCTAGCTTTGTATTATCAGCAAATGTCTCCAAGGAGAGGAAGTAAATGAAAAAATGAGAAACCTGGATGTGAAACTAGTGTCCTTGGGCCAGCACAGGCAGTGACAATCTGTCCCTCCAGCCCAGAAGGGTGTTTCTACCTGGGGCACTGGTAAATCTACTTCTGAACACTTCCTTATGAACAGGGGCCAGTTAAAGATTTTGCTGCAAAAGGCTCTGTTCCCACTTCCTTGAGAGGTGAGAGAAGATGTCAAGAGCAGTTATTTGCCTCAGTGAGTTTAATGCTAGGAGCTGTGAGTAAATCAAACACTTCAGAATTGCTTCATAACTACACAAATCATGAATGTCTGCCTCTCTGATATTCTCCTCCTATATGTTCTGAATGAATCCAATTGGTCATCTTACTGCAGAAAGGATGAAATCTGTGCTACCTGCTTTTGGTACCACCAGGGCTATTCATTCAAGTTGTTCTGCTGACAGGAAAAATATCCAAGTGATAGAGTCCTAAAGACAACTCACTTCTCTGAGTTATATTGTTTTAAGAAAACATTAATTGGACCTCTGCTATACAGTATGCGAGACAAACACCATTGAAGTACAATTCTTCTGCTTTCTTTTGAGCAGATATTTGGACTTTTTCACCTTTGACCCGGGACAAATATTTCAGAAGGTAATGATCCAGAGCCGGCTTTGCATTCATCAGATATGCATCTTTGACATAAATTTACCTATGAGAAAGCTGCAAAGTGCTGCAACTATATCACAGAGGCATAACTGAATGAAAAGCAAAGCTGCAATATTCACTAATCACAGTGCTGTGTTACTGTCCAAAGGAAGAGCGTATTTTCATATCAAGCTATATATTCAGGAAAGGTCATAAAATTAGCTTATATCATTATGCTTTTGCCCCCAGAAAAAGAAGAAAAAAATATTGGATCTCTGTCAGACAGGCTATAAACTATTGAGTAGGAAGGTAGCAGTGGCAGCCTAACTCAAGTAATAAGTTTACCCTTAAAATATAGTTCTGCAAGTTTCAGGTTTCAGGAAAGCCCATTGAAATCACTGTGATGGCTACCCTGAGTCCTTATTTTACAGAACTAGACACTTTGCTACAGTACAGGAAATTCTTTAGGATTTGCATGCTTATTGAAACTGTTCTGATGTATATATATTGAAATAAACTCAGTCATGGATACGAAAGAACATATCAAATTATTCATTACAAATCATGTTTAGTATGAACTTTGCTTTTGTACTGAGCAGCAAGTTGTCAAAATCTCAAGAGTGAAACAATTCAGTGTGTCCTCCTCACCCAATGACCCTTCTGTATCTTATTTTAAGGTTAGTTATCAAAATCTAAACTACTTTTGGAATACAAGAGAGCAGGTTTTAAGGAGTTGTAGCTGCAAGTTCTCTGAACTGGCCTCTGTTTTTCAAACTTACCAAGGCATGCACCAGTCCTTTCATTGTCAAATGTACTCTTCTAGCTCAGCTGGAAGAGAGAATGAGACTTTGACATTTTCAAAAAAGCCTGTGGTTGCCGATGGGGCGGAAGGTAACATGCTGCTCCAGGGCACCATTCCAGGTCAAGTCCTCCACCTGTGCCATTTTACACAAGGTACCAGCCAACAATGGAGGGAACAAAGTGATTTTGGTCAAATATTTCCCACTGCATTGTATAAAGGTAATAGGATAAAATTATTTCTAGGGAATAAGCTCCCACAGAGCTTAAATCTTTGGATGTACCAGCTGAAACATAACTTTCACCCCACTAGAATAATTTTTAAAGCTAAGGGCTGAAATGAAACAGTGTGAAGTTTATTATGTGATAAAAAATTAGTATTAATATTTGGAGAATTGATAAAGTGTATACAAACTATTAAGTTATTGGAGATCAATACATACATGAACTACTAAAGCTGCAAAACTCTCAAGTCTTGAAGGACAGTGTAGCCTTATATATGTCCAAATGCGATGTTGTCTGAAACTGATTAGCTAGTTAAATCCAAACCTTTGGAAGGCTGTAATATACTAAGATTTGCTTCAAGGAAGGCATAGTTAATTTCCTATAACTAGCATCTTTCTGTTGCAAGGAGATCTATTTTTCCACCTCAGGATTGTAGCAGATATGCCAAACACTTTTTTTCTTTTCTAGCATACTTCTCTGGTCATCAACACTTATGTTCTGGTATGTTCTTATAAAGATTCAAGAACTGATTATAACATTAATGATAAATAGTTACCCTTTGTAAGAGCAAGTTTCTCCAGAAGGAAACCAGTCTACGGTAAAATGTCAACTTCCAATACTTTGAGAAAAAAATCCAACTGGTTGGTTTTAGAAAATATGTTAATGATTATGATATGACTTTTTTTTTTCCAATTTAAAACAGAGAATAATATACAAAGTAAATGGCTGAGTATTAAAAATGTATATCCTGCTTTGAGAGGAAAACATTGCAGATACGATTTCATGCAGAATCAAATAATGTCACTTCAGTGTACAAAATTCAGGTGCTTCTTAATAGCTGTAAAACTCCCCATTGTGTGCGCTGCAATTCTGCTTTGAGGTAAACTCTAATTTGAGTCCAAGGTCAGTACCTAACTCACCTCCCTGACACACTGTCAGCATGATATCTCAGACCTGCTGCCCACCTGCCTAGGATCCACAAGTTGAGGGGTGGTTGCTTTGCATACACGAGGTACTCTTCAGAAGATGCTCAGATTAGAGACATTTCAAGGAGGCATCATGCACATAAGAAGCATTAATGTAAAAAATAAATTTATGTCCTCAGTGCGAAGATTTGCATCACTTTCCAGTTATTTTATTAAAAAAAAATCTTAATTATTGAAATGTTGGCTATTCTATTCACTGAACGAAAGAAGAGCATTAATATTTACAGGCACTTGCTAAGCCTTGATTACTGTAACTTTTGATAACTTCAGCTTCTCAAGATAATTAATTTCATCTGAACTGAAGAGGTGGGTACTTTCCAGCCTTGGTGCAATCATACCTAGACACTCACTGCTGAAATTGCCTGTTAGAGTAGGTCCAGACAAGCTATACCATGAAGCAGAATCATCAGAATATACCAAGGTTGCACTCTTTGTCTTTACACTCCTCTCATCACTGACTCAGGAAAAGTAAAGGAACTTCCTATAGGATTATCCAATCAGAGGAGAAAAAAAGATCTTTCTGTTGGATGATGCTGAAGATCCTAAGGTGCACAGAATGAATGATCAATTTAGCAGCCACTTGAACAGAATCATTTAAATCCTTGTCAAAATTAGCGTCACACTGTGTTAATGGTACAAAAAAAAATGATGAAACAGACTCTCACTTAGATTAATTCCCCTGCATCAGCTTGTTCAGGTCACCTTGTCACCAATTCATCTGGTGATGGACATTAGTACAGCACAGATAGACCTGGTCATAGTAATACACTGTTTTTTGCTGATATGTGATAAAGAGGTTCCTGTACTTACGTACATAGGAACCTCTTTAGGTTACTTATGCCATACTCATAATTATAGCTGTTACACATGTGATTTCTGTGAGATGCAAATACCATGTATTCATCCCCAGCTGACAAGAATTACTTCCAGCTTGTTATATTTGTTTATATCTGGAGCACAAGGAAAGGAAACTTCTCCTGCAATAGTGTTATTTGTGTTTTGATGTTTGTATGAGAATTGCATTGGGAGGCAGCTTTCATCTTAATTTGAAGTCAAATAAAGTTTTATTGTATTTCCATTGGTGTCTTAAGGAAGAATTTGGCCAATCGTTAACCTGAGCATTCATTCTCATACTTTGGATTCAACTGGGAAACATGAAATCCCTAATTCCTCCAGAGCTTCTCAAAATTGACCAATCAATGAAGACTTTAGGACTGCAGCCTTTACTTGCACTGAATAACACTTTGGGGCTGGTTTGTATTGCTGAAACCTATGACCCAGATGTTTAGGCATTTGCTTCCTGTTGACTGCAGGGCTGTAAGGCAGCTATGAACATTTTATCCATCTGGGCTAAGTGGAGACACATTCCACAGTGCTTCTGTGGGATGTAGGACCAAAGCCAAAGTGGAAACAAAAGAATTAGTGTTATTACCAATAGTTTAAAGTGTTGATTGAGAATAACATCTTTTATATGTTAGAAATTGTGAAATATAGCTAAGAGGGGAATATGTTCAAAAAACATTGCAAACTATTTAGAAGAAACGTAATAGTTGCTTACGTTAAAGAACTCATTTAGTCTTGTTACTTTTGATGTGATGGGAATGTGGTAATTGCGATGGGAATGCAATAACTCCTAGAGGTCCTGTTTGGCTACCTTGTACGTAGGTTCTTGAAAAGAGAGGTCCTTGAGTAATAATCTTGTTAATGAAACACTCTGACAGAAAACAGCTGCCAAGAACCTTGTCTGTATTCTTAATATTATAGAGAAGAGAAAGAAGGTCACTTTTGGCAGGGATTGACTGGAGAAGCAATGTTACTTCTTTTAATATTGCAAATATTACTGAAAATCATAAGGAGTCATCACTGAGTTGGAATGTTCCCAGTACTGCTCTGCACAAATCTGCATAATCAATACACACAGTGACCCAGAAACCAGTGAGAAAATAAACTATAATGGAGGATTGATCAGACCACTGCTGAATTTCATGCTGCTTGATAAGCTGGGCCTATCTGAACAGTGCGTTCAACAAAGTCAAATGCCAGGTCATGCATCAGGAACAGCTAAAGCAGACAAGAAACTGGATAAGTCCATCTCATCTAAGATCTGATGCCTTAAATGTAGCTGTTAACATCTCAACTCGTCACGCTAGCCTCATTTATAGTCAGTAGACAGAAACAAGCACCTCCGGAGTTCAACTAATCTAAGCCTAAAATAGATGTCTAAATCCTATGAGTTTCTCCTGAAAGTGTTTATTGCCTTTCATGGATTATAACAGGACACTCAGTGCCTGGAATTAGCCTGCCATGGGTAAATTCTCCCTATGCATGCTTCAGGAAACCAATTTTCTCTTGCTGTTGATCACAGTAACCTGGTATACAAGAGCACAGGCAAGAGTAGGCTCACTGAAGCATGAATTATTCACAGTATATAAAAGCCATGAGATCATACACCACTTCAGTAATTATTATTAACAGGAATATTAATATTGGTATTTGTTTTAAGCTTAGCAGGGAATCTCCTAAAGTAGGAATATTGTTTTTCCTGTCTCTGTGTACTCACACAGTTATGCTTTAGTGTACAACTGAGGAGGAAGCTGGGGCTGTATGTACACAGGAGCAAGCCTGAATCTGGAACTGTGGGAAGCAGCAAACCGGAAGATGTGGCAAGGTTCTTATAGAGATTGGTATTTCATGTTCAACCTGTTCTTCTGTAGCAGACAGGCAGCAGTTTGGGAAGCATCTGTTGTCGTTCACTTGTCCCTTTCTGCTACCACATGTCCCTTTCTTTCAGGTCTTTGAGAAACAGAGCTCTCAGACACCTAAGGTTTTGATATGAGGTTCATGAGTCAGCAGTGGTAGTCACAACTACACTACAGAGCATGCTAATGAATTCAGAAGTGACGAACTATTTCTTATAAGCTCAACCATAGAAAGAACACACAGAAAATATTGCCAATAAACCATGTAACAGCAATCAATTTGACTGACCAATTAAAACCTGACAATTTCATGAACAAGAATTTTCTCTTCTAATATTGTGCCCTTTTAGCAGGTAACACAGCAGGAGGGTCTCAGAAAATGACCCAAGTAGCAATGAGAGTAGTATAAGAAGCAAATAGCATGATCAAATGGCTTCTCTGTTGTTTTCTTGCTCCCAACCTTTCTGGCTCAGCAACAGTGCAAATGTTATCTGTATTGTTAATGTACTAGCATGCCTGCACAGACCATTTGATAGAATTTTGCAGGATTTCATAGGAGATAATCTAAATTTGGCAGAATTTCGATTAAGATATTTTAATGTCTTGTTGGATGACATTTAAAGGACTGGGGATGTACATGAGAGAGCTGATGCATGGCTACCTACAGCAGTTACCCTCACTGTTCTTTACCCCCAGCCACACTGTGCAGGATGCTGCCTCTATAAGTGTCTTGTCCATATTAAGCAGGAGATAATCTGGAACCTTTTTTTTAACCACCTGTTTGCATATTCTGGTAATCAGAATTAGATCAGTTCAATCAATACCCAGGGAAAAGTCCTATTACTTCTGTTATTATCACTGGGAAAGCAAAAAGGAAGTTCCCAGTGCTGTAAGACCTTGCTGTACTAGTGTAGGTGACAAGAAATATTTTTTCCCATTGCCTAATTGAATGCCAGTACTGTTCAGAACTGATAGGAGCCACTGCCAGAAGAAGTCATTTGTAGAACATAATAGCAGGTTTTATCAAGCTTACAGAGCCAGAAGCTATGTGACATAACAAGATTGTTACATAAAGCTTACCAACAAATGACACAAAAAATATTGCCGCACTGAGGTAGGTATGAACACTGTTTGATGGGCAGTGGTTGTAGGAAATGGTGCAACACCAGTCCAACTGAAAACTGCTAAGTTTATGACAATCTTTGTGTACAGCATCCAAGCTGGGACGCCAGGCCCTGATCATCAGCTGTTGCTCCTTCAGTTTTGATTTGTCCATATTACCCCTGGAAAAGCCTGAGTGTTAGTAATATGGAAAATCTGACTCGTGGCTGCATGAGGTCCCAAAGCAAGGTTTGGAATGAAACCTGTATTTATTTAAGGATATATATCTTGGCAGAAATAGAGAGACATTACCATAAGTTCTTTGCTTTCTCCTTAATTTATATGGTAACAATAGAATGTTTTAGGTCAAAGCTGAGGTAGAACTTGTTTAAGGAAATAAATACCAAATTCCATTTCATAAAATGATTTCCTATAAAATACTTACACTTAAATCTTCTAGAAGATATAAGATCACTTGCTAGGAAATTTATAATAGTTCATAAAACTTGTAATAATTTAGTGTAACTACACACGTTTAAGCAGCATAGGTTTTAGTAGAAGTGTGGGGGATTGTACTGTGGAAAGCCACAGCCTGGAAAAGACAAGCCAATCTGTGAGCAGTCAGTGTGTTGGTATGTCTGAGGGGGTTTACATGCGTTGGGAAAACAATACTAAACAGGAGCCTGGTGCTGCTGCCCTGTAGAGTAGCAGCAAGGTAGGGAGTGCCTGCAGTCTGTTTGGAGACCACAGACCCAAAGAGAAGGTTCAGGGCTTCATAAATGATCAACAATGTGAATTCAGTGCAGTATTCTTTCAGTGAGTATCATAATAAACTCACCATTTTGCCTACCCCAATAAAATTTAAGGAATAACTTGATAGCAGGCTGCTAAGTGTTGCCATTAGGGTCAATTTAAATCAGCTCAGACTGAGGATATTCAATTAATTTTTGCAATGAGGATAACAGATTATTGAGTTGAAGCAGCAGTACAGGAATATATTTGTAAAATTATGAGGTCTGCATTATCACAGGACTGTGTCAAAATTTCTGGTCTTACTCTATGTGAAAACATAATTTCCCCCTCCCATTTTCAATGAATCTGTCTGCTGTCATTCCTTTCTAATGGAAACTACTTTGGATTCTGTTTCTCAAGACCAGTAGCACTCAATAAAAATTGACTCATCATCAAATTAAGACAGTGGTATTTTCTCCCTTCTAGATACTGTGGCTTCTGTCTTGGTCTCATGAGTGACTGAACTATGCAAATGTTCTCAGGAGTAAAATCTCAGTATTCAATGTTGAGTGAGCACGTTTGCACATTAGGGTAACCTGTGAATAAATGGCCTCCATAGTCAGACACAGGAGAGTTATTTACTTCATTTTAATACTGAGACACTGTCTGTAACTTTATACTTGCATTTTGGTATATATTCATATCCTGTGAATGGTCCTCCAGTCCATGTAGAATTACCTTAATTTAGCAGCATAGTCCAGTCCTACTTTCCTTCATCTTCCTGATATTATCAGTCTATGCCAGAGACAATTCCACAGTGCCAGTGAAAATGTTAAGGTCAAACTGGAAAGTGGTGAGAAGCCAATCCCATGAATCTTGTTCTGACTTAACACGCTGAAACAGTGCCCAGCTGTACATTTGTAAAGCTGATGAGGAGTGGTCTGAGCAGTGAGCTACAGCAGGACTTTCCTTTCTAGAAATCATAAAAGAAGACGGAAGGTGAGGAGATAATTCAAATGACTTCCTTATAGCCAGCTGATAGTAGTTGTTCCCAAAATTTGTTGGGATTGTTAAAGAAATCACAATCTTTTAAAGGAAGTATGATGTTCTGTTTTTGTTTTTGGTTTCGGGTTTTCTTTT
>VXAB01003360.1:0-29529 GCA_013399175.1 Odontophorus gujanensis | reverse complement strand
ATTGAACTGTGTGGATTCAATGGTTTGGCAGNAGAAAGGGATAATAGAGTGTATTGAACTGTGTGGATTCAATGGTTTGGCAGATCAAAACCACAAAAATACAAGGCACTGGTAGATACCAGTGCGCAGTGCACTCTAATAATGAACTCGAGTTATAAAGGGACAGAATTGATTTATATTTCTGGAGTGACTGGAGGTTCTCAGGAATTATCTGTGTTGGAGGCAGAAATAAGCCTCATTTTTAAAACCTGGCAGAAGCATCCTATAGTGACTGGACAGGGGGATCCATGCATACTCAGTATAGAATATCTCAGAAGGGGACATTTCAAGGATCCCAAGGGATACCAATGGGCTTTTGGAATAGTTGCTGTAGATATAGACCACATTCAGCAGCTGTCTGTTTTACCTGGCCTGTCAGAAGATCCGTCTGTTGTGGAGGTACTAAAACTAAAAGAGCAGCAGGTATCAGTTGCTACAAAAACAGTACAAAGGTGGCAGTACCGTACTAACTTCCTTGCTCCCCATTCATAAGCTGATTCGACAGCTAGAGAGCCAGGGAGTGATCAGTAAAATCCACTCACCTTTTAACAGCCCCATATGGCCGGTGCATAAAGCCAGTGGAGAATGGAGGCTGACAGTAGATTACCGTGGCCTGAATGAAGTCACACCCCCATTACCATTCCAATGGTAATTCCAATGCTAAATAACCATTCCTGCTCAGACCGTTGTCATTGTTTTTTTTTTAATTTTTTAGACCCATCTTGCCATCTCTGTACCCTCCCGTCTTCCCCTGTGACCCCAGGGCTCTGTTTGGGGGGCTGTGTTATCCAAAGGCGGGACGGGTTTTTTCTTTTCTTTTCCTCTCTCTCCATTTTTCTTGTGTCCCTGTCACAGACTTAGACCTAAAGACAACACCGTGACAGGGAGCTGACATGACACTGGCTATGCTCCAAGGTACAAGGGCATACACCACTCCATGTCCCTGATCTCTACTCGCCCCTTTGATGCTGGCCTTCCCAGTTGTATCCTTTGATTTTCACCTCAGATCCCTCAAATATTTTCTGTGCGTGTGGCTCTTGATGAATATTTCCTGCTGAAGCATCATCACCTATGAGTTGTCATTGCGCGTACCTTGCTTTCCTTAGCCTGATGTGCAAAGGCTTGTGGACTGGAGGAAGCTGCTTATCTGGACATCTGAAGTACGTAACGTAAGCGTGATATCCCATCTCTCCAAGTACAAGAACCACGTCTTCAGTTCTGCACCAACAGTGAGCAGCTACCAAATTTTGGATAGCACTGAATCAGATGTTCTTCACATCTTTTCATAATATGAGAGACCAAAAGCCAAAGATAATGGTTTATGGGCCACTTTGGCCTGGTTCTGTGACTAATAGGGTGAGGGGAAACCATGGACACATATCCCAAGAATGGGGAAAGGGTAGGGAGATGGGCCTAAAAGCAAAACAGTGGCAAATATTTGAAGAGGAACGCTAATTTACTAAGTGAGATATCAGAATGCAAAGTAACACAATATAGTACAATATAATTGGAAATGAAGCTAATAAATCAAATAAGATGAGAGGGAGTATCCAAAAACTGAAAACCTTACTCTAATGCTGAAGGTGAGATGGCTAGGGAGCACACATGATGCCGGGATGAGCAGAAAGGGAAAAAAGAGAATGTCTTATGGCATACAAACAGTTTTGTCTTTCCCTCTGAATGGAAAATGAAAACTCAAAGTAACACAAAGTAATTCAAAGTCCTCTGGGGTATGTAGTTCTATGTATGTTCTTCTGAGACAGGTATATGCAGAACTGTTGACGATCCATGGAACTGAAACATTAACTCTTTAGCTCCCAGTGCAGTACATGATGATATAATGTGGAATACTGATAACAAAAAATCATAAAACCATGACCCACATACTTTGTTTTTTTCCCAAAGGTCTACGAGATGTGAGACCTAAAGCATAAGATTGGAAAAAAAGAAAAAAAAATGTGCTGGCTGACGTATATGTACTGACCCACACTGCCTGATCACGACTATCGATTTACTTCATTACTGGCCTAATCATCAGTTTTTGCCAACAGTTTCCATAGTGTAAAAGGGAAAAGCCAGTAAAATGAGTCACACTGTGACACCTTCCACATGGCCAGTGGTGAGCAGCCAAAATGGTGGCCCAGTGCTACACGGGCTTTGCTAACCAGCAGGGAGTTGGGCTTGTTCAGCTTTTAGAAGAGAAGGCTCTGGTGATCTTTGTGATCTTCCAACACTTGAAAGGGGTCTACGAGCAGAGTGGGACCAACTTTTTACACTTGTAGACAGTGATAGGACAAGGCGGAATGGATTTAAAAACTTAAATTTAAACATACTTCCCAGAGAAGCTGTGTGTGGCCCATCCCTGAAGGCATTCAAGGCCAGGCTTAATGGGATCCTGAACAGTCTGATCTAAAGGTTGGCAACCCTGCCCACAGCAGGGGGTTGGAAATAAATTATCTTTGAGATCCTTTTCAACCAAAGCCATTCTATGATTCTATGATTCTGTATGGTTGCATGCTGCTCTGCAGATGAGCCTCACGTCCAACTGGATGTAGTCTCATTGAGTCAGTCTCCATGCTGCCCTCAACAGAGTGTAGTAGTTTATTTGGTTGAATTTAAACAAACAAACAAAATAATACAACACCTGTAGACTCATAGAAGTTGTTAGCAGTCATTTTACACTGTGACCTAATTCCTGTGCCTAGGTATTTCAAGTATATTCACCTTTTAAGCCACAGTTTCCAGTTCTTTGCTTACAACTTATTCCTTAACACAAATGCAACTTAATGGTATCGGGTGAATAAATCAGCAACATAACTAAAGTCTCTGACAATTCGAGGAATAAATGCTGCCACTTACAAAGTGGCAGTCAAGCTTATAAAAGGAAGGAAAGAAATATCTCTTGCAATCCAAGTGATTCTTTCTGTTAAGCTAGACTTGATAAATCCACTTATCTGACTGTATGAAAGGTCTTACATAGTTGTTGGAAGAGCTGAAAGTCCACACACAGGGTTTTCTGCCACCCTGAAACCGTTGTTTAAGCTAAGTCATTTCATCTGCATGAACATGTACAAAGTATGGGACAAGCAAGCAATCTTTGTTGAAAAAGAGTCTATAGAATTTCATTTTCAGCTGCTATGCTTATTTTTATGATCTCCCAGCTCTAGAATCCCAAAGGTCTTTGATGAAAATCTCTTATCAGGACTAGAGGTGCTGCAGGCACATTATTAACAACTACATCTCACACCATCACACCCACATGCTAAGAGACTGCTTCAGCCTCTGAGCAAAGGTCGGCTCTTATATTTGGGGTCAGGGAAGGAAGAGGAAACACAAAAGCATAGAAAAGTAGCAACATCAGCTTGCCCACAATGGTTTCTGGCTCTGTATGAATGTCCTTTCATACATCCCTAATCACTGATTAAAAGAGGTTCTCTGAAGGTATTTTCCCACAGTTGCCTTTGTATATCATTTGCTGAAATATTTTAAGACCTCATATATGTCAAGTATTACTAAAATAGATTTTTTTTCCCACTCTCCCTCCTTCCCCCTTCACTATTTCAAGTGTATGTAAAACTTTTTGCTAAAGATCCAGATTTTCCTGCAGAAACCGTGTGACACTTGTCTGGAAATAGATAATCTTACTGCCCCTAAAAGCATCCAGAGCAGATGGACAGGAACCAGATGCACTGGTATTACCAGCTTGCACTCTCTCTGGTAACACATCAAGGGAATGGTTGGAAGAGAGAACACCCAGCATTATCTCTTACCAGGTTTCTTTACTGAAATAACCAACATTTGACTGAAATGGAGAAGAGAGCAATCAGTACTGGGGGTGCCACAATGAACCTGAGTTGCCTTTAAAATCTCCTAACACGCAACCTTATTGCCTGCCACAGCTAAAGACTCCCACAAAATGCTTCTCAGGATTGCTGACCAGGAAAAAGCATGCTCAACTAGGAGTAAAAACCTCCCCTAATGAACTGGAAACTGGGGATGCTTAGAAATTCAAGAGCTGCAGAGCTCACTTCAGAACAGACAAGGGCTGCTTGCAGTCAGCTTTATTTTTACAGAGAATGAATCATTTCTGACTTGGAGGTAGCTGGGATCACTCTGCTGTCAGTATCTCTGTCATCAGCAATGCTGAAAATACAAAAAGCTCCAAAGTCAGCCACGACACATTGTCAGCTCTGGACCTATGCACATGACTACTGGGTCTCATTCATGATCTGTCAAAAGCTGTCAAAGAGCAGCAGCAGGCACTGGCACCTTTTATATCAGGCTCCGTGATGCACAAGGCCCACCCCCTGCACATGCATGCACTCATGCACAAAGTTCTTGCTTCTCAATTCATACCCAACAGTAAATATTTGATTGCTCTGCCTGTTCTGCCAAAGAACGGCAGCCTACAATTACAGTTAATCCTCTAAAGGTTGCCATGATGTCACACGCACTGAGCCTTGCTTGAGAAACCATATGGCTGCCTTCACTGCACTGCACAGTTGGTGAGCTTACATCAACCAAGGAAGTACATTACCCAACTTTGCCTAAAAAACTGCAGGTAAAGAGCAAACCAGTAGTGAACTCTACATTTTAACTGATTATTTACATATACTTTAACATCCACCTCTTCCAGGAAAGAAATTATATTTACCTTATGAAAATAGCTGTGCTAATTACGATTTCAGTTGTTGCAAAACAGCCTCCAAATGTGGTCCTTCCTATCTTGTAATAAACAAGGCCTCAGGTGTGATACACTCTCAAGGAGCAATGTCTGCAACTGTATGAGCAGTGTATGGTTCACTGTGTACGGTGGCACTGTGCAACTGCATGCCACTAGCATCTAGTTTTAGAGGACAGAATAAGTTTTTGCATTAATTTAGACAAATTCATAGAGAAAAAAATCCACTGAGAATAGACTCTGGTTCTTGAAATCTTTGAAACAGCTGACTGAGGGAAAACAGAAGAGCGTTGAAGGAGGAATTATACTGTGCCAGCCATCTCCTGAACCTAGAGCCACTGTGCAGCTGAAATGCAGGAGGTGAGCTCTGCTCCCACCTGACTTGCTGGCCCATACACTTGTCCCCATCCTCACTTCCAGGGTATACGCTTTGTCTGGGGGAAATGAGAAAATGGACAAACCTTCTGTGGCATTTTTGAATCTGCTTTGAGATGGCTGAAGTTCAGCTGAACATCGAAGTTCTGGTAATACCTTTACCCAGAAGCAGGACTCAAAGATCCTTCCCTGGGATATTCTATGATTCTATGATCTCTGGTCAGGGTTACACAATGTATTTCACATGGTGATATGGGAATCTCATTTTGTTGCTCCTGGGAGAGCTGCTCCTTCATCTTTTATAGCACTAGCTCTAACTAGGTGCTAAGCTGATACATGAAGGTTAAGGTGTAACTCCACTTGGTTTCCCAAAACTTTCATTCAGGACATCAAATGTCTCTCAGAAGACAAGGAACATGACCCTTTCAGTATTTTCATTTGCCTAACACAGCAAGGGCTCAAATTGATGGCCTCAAATTCATTAGTGATACACCATCCTTCTTCCCAATGGAAAAAGAAGACTCTCCCTGCTGTGCACCAGCTGCAGAACAGTTCAACTGTACCACAAGGGACATGGGGACACCAGGCCTGGCTTCTAGAGAACACTGGGGCACACTGCTGCTGCTCCAGCAATGGCCATTTGAAGCAGCAGAATTATTGTTTTCAACTCCATGCTAGCTCTGCTGCATGATACCCAAGATCTGTTATGAGAGAGTTAAAAGAAAATGTTGCCAGACTACAGAGATCACTGGCCAACACATAGAGGTCTTTTGTATCTCTGATGTCTTTTGAGCTTATGCTTGCAGGTTTTGATGCAGAACATTGTTCAGTAGCGATAAACCATGTGCCCACAATCACAGCAGTCAGACTGCTAAGTACATCCCCTTTCATTTTGTCTCTGGTATTTGGAAAGATACGTATAATAATTTTATCAGATCACTTTGACACCCTGTGTTATGTTGCAATAACTGCGAAATCCATGCATAGTAAGTAGACATAGCAGAGTCATCACTGCAGACAGGCTGCTGCAAGCTTTACCCAATGCCTGTGCACCATAAGCAGTACGTACTACTTCTCAACGTAGCTCTGCCAAGCCCATAGCAGTTTCATCTTGGAGGAGTTTCTCCAAGAAGTGGGGAAAATATATAGTTATACTTCCCTGCCACCTCTCCCAAGGCAAACCAACCTGAAACAAGACTTAAGGTCAATACAGGGCTCTCCCAACCTTCAAGGCAAAGACTAACATATTTTTAAAGCAAATAACTATTTGTTGTCTGTGTTTCTCCATTGCCTCCCAATGAAGGAAAAAAACAAAAAAAAAGCCAACAGCCATGGTATTTCTGCCTGTGAAGCAGGAGCAATACAGAGGTCTTGGATCTGAGCTAACTCATATTATTTAGTTAGGCCCTCATATACAACTCTGTATTTATATTCAAGATTAAGTCCCACGTTAACAGCAGAGGTATCTCCTGAAAGAGGGGTTTCAAGAAGCACCTTCCTTTCAGGTCCATGAGCTCCTTCAAATCAGCACACCCCACCAATGCCAGCAGGGGTTCAGTTCATGCCAGTCAGGGACCAGACCAGTTGTTATTCAGCTTATGACACTCTGTTTGAAATGAGCTGATTGAGCCTGAGCCATTAAGTGCTTCGGGAACGCTAATGGACTGAAGTTTTTGATTGAGATAATACAGCTGCCAACACAGTAACAACATAGAGCATTTCAGAGCCCAATTTTGTTGTAACTCTAAGCCGTATTGTTCACAAAAACCTGGGAAAAGGATAGTGGCCCTGAGTTCTATTAAAATTGGAACCAGTCACCTAGAAACACTGCCAAAAATACCTCCTTCTTAGATAGGTCTCACAACTCTCACCTTTGTCTCCTCCTTGTTTCTTGGGACTGGCTTCTCTCCTCCACACCTTATCTGTTTGCCCTCACTGCCCCATCTCCATGGTGGCCTCCAGCACCACCTGAGCTCCCTTCATCTACCACCTCCCAGATGAAGGCAAAGCACTAATATCACAGCTTCGCAGGTACCAGCTGGGCTCCTCAGCATCACCTGTAGCTGGAGACTGCTGGCATTGGCTACAGAGCACATCTGGCAGGCTTACAAATAATTTCCCTGAAATTTCATTATCAAAATTGGAAAAGACTTAGTGCCTGCCTCTCTCAGTTTACCTAAAGGCTAATTCTTTGCTGTTGCCCTTAAATAACAGTAACTCAATCACCTTGAGGGTAAAGATAGAAGGTATATAATAGTAAACATTTACAGTATGTTTCTTTTTGTGGGAACCCCTGGCACTTCACAAACAGCACAGATAATAATAAAACAGCAGAGTAAGGCACACAAACACCCACAGAGAAACATCTACCATAAAATTCCAGTTACGACACCCAGATACGTCCCACCAGTAGTCTCCAGCTTAAACAAATGAAATTGGACTAGTCTTACGTGAGCAAACATTGCTTTAACTTCATAACCAAAGCAACAGGAAGAAGAGTGATAAGGGCAAACCCCTTCTGGTGCAATCAACTGTAATGTCATGCAGGCAGTGGCTTCACAGCTGCTTGCTATAATGCAAATACATCCCTGCTTCTAGCAGACAGCAGTTCCCATACAGTGCTTCACCCAAGCAAGACCAACAGAAGAAGGTAATTCAGTAATTGTTATCAAAAAGCACAGCTCAAGACTACCCTAGCACAGGACTTGAGATGAGACTACCACTGGTGCTCCTCCATTATCCTGATGAAGCCTGTCTCTCTTTCTGACATAGGAAAGGCTGCTCTGAAAATGACACCACAGAACACGCAAGATCACTTGGTGCTGAAAACTGCTTGCATTCAATCTTTCTTTCTTTTGGTTAGCTGTTGGGCCATCTTCTTAATTTTGACAGTAACACTTCCCATGTAAAATCAGTTCCAGAAGCTTTTTCTCTTTCTTGATTTCTTTATATGAGAGTTCAGCATTTTAAAGGGCAGAAATCTGACTGAAGTGGGGAAAGGAGGGATAAATGTTTCCCAGTGGAGCATCAGAGGAAGAGGTCAGCACACACCTGTGCTGTTGCTGTGCTGTTGCCACAGCCAATTAATATCTCCCTGCACTCCTTCAGAACAGAAGAAAATCTCCAGGTACTTTTCTTCAGTTTCATTCCCATATGTAGCAGCTGATTTGTTCCAAGATATTCTTCCCACAAACCTTGTCTTGCTGGCTCTAGTAGAAAGAGGATTCTGTCCCACTGTTTCCACCTTTCATTTTGCCTCTGAGTTTTACCAGGCACAAGAGCCCATTTGCCATCCCAGAAAGCTCCTCAGAAACAGATACAGACCCTGAACAGCAGCTGCAAGGGCAACAAGCTTCCAGCATGAGGGAAATGGTTCCAGTCACACCTGAGCCTGTCTTCATCTGGACAAGAACATTGCTGGCTCTTGTGCTGGTTCAGTGTCAGAACATTTGAGATTTTATTATAAAGTTTGGGAACAGGGGTCATGTCATAAAACAAGAATCCTATTTCCATTCATGTGGTTAGAAAGAAAGAGGAAAATCTCAGTGTCACTAGATTCTTAATTGCTAGAGGCTTTCGGCATTGCTGGTCTCAATTAACAGCTGCCCAGCAGAGGCTTACCAGTTTACTGAACTTTCTGAATGAGCTGTACATACAGCACTGCCAAAGCTTTGACTCAAAGCTATTTATGGGACAGCAGATGCAGCCTGTGGGACAAACATGAATATCTCCCTCACTCAAGTCTGCCTCCGAAGCCACTTTGTGTGACTTTACAAGATTCTCCCTTTGGGCAGACTTCTGCAGTTTGGATATCTGTCTTCGAGGGACTGAGATGAATGTCACCAATTCCTACCAGCACCAGGAGAAGCAAATCTCAGACCTCTGTGTGCAGCCCTGACTTTCAAGATTCCTCAGGTCTACACCACAACACTGTGTTCTGGTTTCAACTGGGGCAGAACTGATTTTCTTTACAGTGGATTCTATGTTTTGGTCTTAGGAGAAAAAAAAAATGTTGATCACACATCAATGTTTTAGTTACTGATGAGAAGTGCTGCAGATAGCCAAGGACATTTCAGCTTAGTCTGTCCTAGCTAGAGAGGGGCTGGGGGGCACAGGGAGCTGGGAGGGGATAGAACTATGGCTGCTGGCTTGAACGGCCCAAAGGGATATTCCATACCATCTAAAATATATGAAAAAAACCCACTAAAACTAAGGAGAGTGAGTGGGGGGAGCCACTACTCAGGGACTGGCTGGGCATTGATCAGCTGGCGGTGAGCAACTGCACTCTGTATCATTTATTTTGTAAAGTGTACAATATATATATTGTATGTATTATATATGAGTATATATATACATATAATAATCATTTCTGTTCTTTCTCTCTTCCTTTTCCTGTTTTAGTCGATTGTTTGTTATCTCAACCTGTGAGTTCTATTATTTTTTTTCCCTGATTCTCTCTCTCATCCCACTGGGAGCTGGGGATAGTGAGCGAGTGGTTATGCGGTGCTGAGCTGCTTGCCAGGTCAAACCACAACATGCTTGTATCAGACACCTCTTAAAAACAGCCTCAGAGCATACAGGTGTGAGCCTCCTCACAGTTACCCTTATTAAGACAAGAACAAAATTTAATCCTTACTGCTAAAAGGAGAAACAGAAGAAAAGTGAAGGTGCCATAAATAAATCAAAGGCCAATAGTTACCCTTCTCGATTCTCACCTTTCTCCATGAGATGTAGCCCTGCAGCTCACTCAGATGAGAGGGTTTTAAGGACAACATGCATGCTCCACATACACATACACACACAAAAAATACAGTCTCAAAACATTTTCTTTTAGGAAAACATATCTGAAGCACAATATCAGGAGGATCAATCAGGTCAAGCTGCCTCAATCCAGCCCTTATTTTGTTCCTCCTGTGCTTCTCTGAGTTTCTCTCCTTGGTGAATTACACCTCACAGAAGTGTGGCATGGCTCTCAGCTACTCCAAAACCCTAGCCAAGCAGGAGCAAGGCTGGCTTTAATGCAACTCAATGCTTTCATTAGCTAAGGGCTATGAGAGGTTGTACCAACCCCGGGGCAAGTAGACTCCGCTTCTCATTGTCCTGGCAACAGAAAAGGAAACATGCTCTAACAGCTGCAACAAGGGAGCAGGGGCAGGAACAACATTTGGGCTTCCAGGGAAAGTTCCCACAAATTCATTACTGGGGACTATTTCCTTCTTCTCTGCAACAGTTTTTCCTGATGTAAACAGATGCTGCAGCCACATCACAATGAATAATCAGATCGGATAAAAAGATGAGAAAAAAAAGGTAATAATGCACCCATTTTTAAGAAGGGTAGAAAGAATGACCCAGGGAAATACCAACCTGTCAGCCTCACCTCTGTGCTGAGGAAGATCATGGAGCAGATCCTCCTGGAAACTACACTCATGCACATGGAAAGAAGGGAAGTAAAATGAGATAACCAGTACAGCTTCACCAAGGGCAGTTCCTGCTTGACTAACCTAGTGGCATTCTCTGATGGCATAATTGTGTCAGTGGATGAGGGAAGACTCACTGATGTCATCTATCTGGACTTTAGTAAGGTGTTTGACACAGTCCCCCATAAACATCCTTCTCTCCAAATTAGAAAGATACGGGTTGGACAGATGGACTGTTTGGTGGATGAGAAACTAGTTGCGAGATTATACCCAAAGAGTGGTGGTCAATGGCTCAGTTTCTAGATGGAGATCAATGAAAAGTGGCATCCCTTGGGGGTCAGTACTGGGACCACTTCTCTTAAACATCTTCATCAATGACACTGACACTGGGATGGGGTGTGCCCTCAGTCTGCAGACGACACCAAGCTCTGTGATGCAGTTGACACAGCAGAGGGATTGGATACCATCCAGAGGCACATATAGACAGGTTCAAGTAGTGAGCCCAGATGAACATCATGATGTTCAACAAATCCAAACAAAAGCTCTGCACCTGGGTTCTGGCAAGCCCCGCTTTCAATACGAGCTGAGATGAAAGGACAGAGTTCTGACAAAAAGGACTTGACGGTACTGATGGATGGCAAGCTGGACATGAGACAGCCAAGTGCACTTGCAGCTCAGGAAGCTAACCATATCCTGAGCTGCATCAGAAGATGCATGGCCAGCAAACTGTGGAGATGATCCTGCCCTTCTACACTGCATTGGTGAGGCCTTACCTGGAGCGCTATGTCCAAATGTGGAATCAGTACAAGAGAGATGTGGACCTGTTGGAGTGCATCCAAAGTAGGGACACAAAAATGACTGAAGGGATAAAAGTACCTCTCTTATGAGGACAGGCTGAGAGCTGGGGCTATGCACACTGGAGAAAATAAGGCTCTGTGGAAACCTGAGAGCAGCCTTTCGGTATCAAAAGGGGCTGTAAGGAAGGGGTCAGACCCTTCTTTCCAGGGACTGTGGTGACAGAACAAGAGGAAATGGTTTCATACTAAAAGAGGGGAAGTTTAGATTGAATATATGCATAAAGTTTTTTTGTTTGTTTGTTTGTTTTTACAGTAAGGGTGGTGAGGCATTGACACAGGTTTCCCAGAGGGGTGGTAGCTACCCCGTCCTTGGAAATATTCAAGATCAGACTGGAGAGGCCTCTGAGCACCTAATCAAGTTGTAGGTGTCCCTGTTCATTGCAGGGGAGCTGGACTAGGTGACCTTTAGGGATTCTCTCCAAAACAAATGATTCTATGATTCTATGATCTATTACAACACATTGGGAAACCCATTTTCATAGAAATTCAGGATTTCTACAGATGAAGAGAGCTGTGCAAAAAGAGCTTGTTAAAATGTGAACAGTCATTAGACGTGCCAGTTAATCATTTACATGGAAGTTTGTACCCTTTGATAAAAATTTTCCAAGGCTGCAGAACTAAACCTTAACTGGTCATTGGCTTCCAAAATGACTTTGTCTGGCAGGGAAGAGAAAAGGGGAAACAACAGTCGCATGACCTTCCTGTATCAGTTTTGAGTGGGGACAGGAGGGTACCAAACAGCATGTTTCAGTTAGCTGGCTACTCACTTCAAGCTGTTGGAAACCTCCTGCCTTCAAAGCCAGCAGGGTCATGCCAGCTTAAAAGGCTCAGCACAGTATTTTTTGCTAAGAAGTCTACTAACATGATATATTAGACACAAAGAAACTCTTTGGAGAAGGTCCAGAAACATCACATTATTTGGATCTGACCTGCTAGCAGGGATTTTGCTCATCCACCCTAAATTGCAGGGACAAGCGATGGAAGCAGCACAAGTAAGTGTTTAAAAAAACAAAGCGCAGCTGGAAGAGAGTTTTCCAACAGATACTGAGTGTGACAACCTCCTTCACAGCACCCAAGAACAGCAGAAAAAAACACGACATTAGAACCATGTACCCCTGGTGTTAATGCAGTTTTACCACAGGACCTACTGCAATTCCAGCACCATGTGTAGAACTAGTTAATCCTGCTAGTGGTGGGACAGAAATGAACCCTAACTTCTTCCAGACCAACAATCAAGAAAGCGACAAAGTAAAGACAAAAATCATTAGATGTGAACATTTCTACTCCAAGTCAGACTTCATCTGGCAGCCAGTTGCATTCTGACAAGATACTGGGAAGCCAAGGCTGGTCCCACACTGGTCACAAATCAAGAGCTCCCCAGCCAGAAGACCATTCTCTCCTGCTTGTGGTCTTGGTTTCACCAAAGACTTGCAACATCAGACTTGGAAGTCCCTGTCAGGGCTGCAGAAGAGTCGAGGTCTCCAAGCTCCCCTGGCACTCTGACTCAAGCCAGAATCGCTAAGGAGATCTCTCAGTGGTTACGAATCCACCCAGTTCTGCCAGCTGCTCAATGAGGTATCGCTGTTTTGGAGTGTGTCCATGAGGAAACATGAAGCTATACTTCAGACTCCATTAAAGTTCACAGAGCCTAAGATGTCATCATCTCAGTGACCCTGGTTTAATGGGAATTTTTCCATACAACTTCAGTGACACTACCTTCAGGTACACCTTGAGATCACGTGAAAGAAAAAACAAACAAACAAACAAAACAACACAATAAAAAGGTAGAAAGGATGTTTGGAAGAGGACTGCAGATGTGAATATTTATTGTTGAGTACCACAAAAATTCTCCAACACCATGAAGAGTATGAAGATGCTGCTTACATTCATGTCTGGATTCAGGAGGTTGTTTTGTATTCCATTTCTGTACTGATCCAGATGTACGTGCTAAAATCAATTATGTTATTGCATTTTTCCCTTCCAACTTCAGGTGGAAGAGATTCAATGCATCGCTATACAACAGAAGAAAAAGACACTGCCAAATTTCCCATTGGTTGCAGTAGTTATCCTGTAAATGAGGATTAACTGTATAACTTGCTAGCTTTGTGTCAAGGCTTGTAAGAAGTGCTGACTAATCCTAGCTCGTGGGGATTAACAATGTTTGCTGTGGGAAATGTGTCAGACCTTTCAACTATATCATGCCTAAAAAACAGACTGCAATAGGTCTACATGAATACAACTGCATTCATGCCACAGCACAGTGATACCTGAGTATGTCCTTTATATTTTTTAATGTCACACACTGGACTGCAGCGCAGTTATCAACAAGATCCTCATGTGGACAGACAGCAGTAGCCTGTCCTTCTCCTTGACCACGGTATGTCAATGGTTTACAGTCGGGTTCAGCCTGGTTCCACGATGAATGGGACAGGGGAAGCCATGTGCTCACACTCCACGAAAGAGGGAAAGGGAAAAGGAAGATGGGCCTAAGAAAAAAACAGCGGCAATGATCTGAGGAGGAAAGCTAACTCGCTAAAATAAGATATTGGAATGCAAAATAACTCAGTATAATACAATATAATTGCAATTTAAGCCAATAAATCCATTAAAATGAGAGTGCCCAAAACCTGAAGGCCTTACTCTAACACTGAAGGCGAGAAAGCAAGGGAGCACACTCTGCTGGGATGATCTGAAAGGGAAAAGAGAGGGATCCTGTGACCTGTCAACTCTTTTATCTTTCTCTCTGAGTGGAAAATGAAAAAACGCAAAGTAATGCGAAGTCCTCTGGGGTACACAGTTCTTATTGTCTTCTGAGACAGGTATACCTGGAACTAACGATGATCCATGGAACTGGAGCATTAACTCCATTTTTTGACTCCCAGTGCAGTACATGATGTTATGATGTGGAATACCAGTAACAAAAATCATAAAACCATGACAGGTAAAAAGAGGGAAAGATCAGGTGTGCAGCAAGGAAGTCATTCACTTATATTTTTGTGCTTCCCTATGCAGACTTAGTTACAAGAACACAACCGAAAGCAGATTATCATGGTAAACTGCTAACTTACTACTTAGGCAACAGGTTTCTAATGGGATCTCCTGCGTACTCAATGCAAAACCAAGCACTTGCATTTAAGCCATTGTTTTCAAGTCTGTGCCCTTTGCAAAGCTCTGGTCTTGGACAGAGCTGCTGACCCATAAGAGCTCCTCTCCATACTGGGACTTCACTCTCAAGCTGACAGTTCAAGACAGGAACAGCCACAGCAGTGCAGAACAGGGGCTGTTCACCTTGGAGAGGAGGCATTCTGGAGAGAATGACAAAATGGGCAGTATCAGTACTGTTAGGACAAAAACAGAACTACAAAAGCTTTGTGACATTTTTCCACTCTGTTTTGGTCAGACACAACACTGGAGCAAAAATAAATTGTATTCACTAAGCAGTTCCAGAGATTCTTGCAAGAAATTTTCCTATGTGTCCTCTTCCACAAAGTGTACTGAAAGGAACAGAACATCAGTTATAGGTGATTTTGTATGCCCAGTGCAGCACCCAGCAACATACCTTAAGCAGTTTCTGCATCTTCATTCTGCTCTTAGAATCACAGAGTCATGTATGTTGGAAAAGACCTCCAAGATTGTCAAGTCCAACCATCAACAGAACCTACTGAGTCTCATCACTAAATTCCATCCCTTAGTGCCGCTGTATGCACAGCACAGATTTAAATTACTGACCTTATTAACTAGTTAAATCATTGGCTTTATAGTGACCTGCATACTGTCAGGTTCACTGTGCAAGTAACAAGATGAAAACCAAACACAGCAGGCTATGAACTACAAGAATCCAAGCACCAAAATATCATTTTTCTGGCCTTTCCCTGTGGCAAGGTACAAATCGAAGCATCACTCCACTGCCTTCTGCACAGCACTGGAAGACATGAGGCTTGCTTCAGTGCATGGAGGAAGCCTATGCTTTGGCTAGGTGACAGGCTGTGCTTTGGCAGGGTGTGTGGCTCGCGTTCATGTCCCCATGGCCAGATGGAGGGGCTTGACTCAGAGCCTTTCTGGATCTTCTACTTGGTTTCAAAGACCTCTGGATAAAAAGCAATCCAAAACAAATAATAAAATAAAACAAACCATGAAGGTTTAACTTGTAAATATTACTCTTCCACTTACTTAGTTGAGGGAATCCAATACCCAAGAACCAAACCATTCACCTTTTAACTCCCCTGATATAAGTCTGCATTCAGGTGCACTCCATGGAAAGCTGTTTGTGTTGTATAATACAAGATCCCTTTCTGTGCTCCTAGCTCCTCTCAAACTCTCCTAACAAGCTACCTATAATGCTTAATTTCTCACACACATATCAATAATTATTACTACTTAATAGTGCTCCAAGGTATTTGGGAATAACAGCAGTATGGAGGTAATTAGAGGGGAAGAAATATTTACTTATATAAGATACATGCAGCTGAACAGGACATTTTGCAATGGCTTGACTGGCAGAGACAGCTATTTCAGCACACCAGAGATGTACCAGTCTTCTTTCAGATCAGTGACTGATTTTAATGTTTTAACCTGGAAGCAAATAGTTCTGGAAGTTCACATGAAGTGGGAACAACAGCAACTGACTAAGAAAACTGCTCCATTTGAGGATACTTTCAACAGGCTATATTCACGAGATGCTCTTTTTTCTGTCCTTTTCTTCTAATAGAACAAGAGACCATGACATAGGACACATAGGGGAGCCTTTGCCTCATTAAAGAAGGAGTTTGAAGCACTGCTTCAATTTCAGGTTGTTCAGGTTAACTAAAATGTCCCGTGTTTGGGGTATATGAGAAATAATGTCCCAGGTGAAGGATTCTGCAAGGCCTCCTGACCATTTATACCTGCCTGGAGTAGCAGAAACACCCTTCAGAAATGACAAGGCTGTTCTGTGGGACAGAAGACTTTTGAAGCCATATTCTGCATCTTAATGTAGAGGGGATTTGAAACATAGTCCTGTACCTCTCCTGTGATTGCTTTCAACAGCTAACTACAGGGAGGACCAACACAGTGAACTGGTTTTCTGAATATGGAAAACACCATCTCTAGTTTATTTAGCTGTAGTTATTTGCCAAACACAAACAAAGACTGCTAGGAGCTAAAGACCGCCTGAAAAGACACTTTAGGGGAAAAATAACAGGCTTGAAGCAGTAAGACTGACAAAGGTGAGTTTAGGCTTCACGTACATATTTACTGGTTAGCGTTCACCACTTGGCCTCCAGCAACTTCTCTAGCAAATGTGGTTAGACATCATCACTGCCCATGACAGAAGGCTGTGAACAAGAGATGGGAGGGAAGGGCAGAAGCCTAAGGTAAGTATGTGCAGGGTCCTGGAGAGCTTGGGGAAGGGAGAAAGGTGGTAGAACTGAGATTGACTCAAAAAATATTTGGCTGTGCTACTTCAAATCTACCTTGTGCAAATCCTGGGACAGGAAATCTATGACTAATTTCAAAGAAAGCTTCACCCACTTCTAGGCTTCTGCAAAGAGAACTGCTCCCTCAGCAACAGGAGGACCTGTCTCCATCTGTCCACTCCTGTCCTCTTTCTTCTGAACATTAAGGCCAGTGAATTATGCAACAAACTTTCTTTCACTTATCAAAGAAACTGTATGCAGAGGAGTAATTAAGGAAGCAGAACATGATGTTTTTCAGTTTGTGTGCCTCTAAGCCTGATCACACTCTGGTGCAACAACTCCTCACAATTGTTCAGATATTGTAGTAATGGGAGTTTGTACAAAAAATACAACACAACAGTACTAACACCACTTAGTGAAGAAGAACTTGCCTTTCTGTCACAGAAATGGGCTTCATGGCATAACCGAAATGACAATTGGTAATGAGCTGGAATGAGCTGGAAAAAGTGTTGCACTGGTATGCTCTAACAAATAAGCTAATTTATTACCAGGTTACATTTCCAACCTGCTGTGGGACAAATGTTACCAGACGTATAGCCATTCAGCTGTAAATCTGAGGGTCCCAAGCCCAGATGCCTTCAGAGTGGGCAAGCATCAAGGAACTGGGTGGAAGCTCCATACAGCTCCAACCAGCCACACACAGCCACATACACAGTGGAGTCATCTGTACATTCCATTTTCTCTGTGCCTTTGCCTAACTCCCAAAGAATCATATAGCATGAGCTGGCACACACAAAGTGGGAAGATTACATGGGAGCCACCAACATCACTCTCCCTAAAAACAGCCTGAAGTGTTACAGAAAAACTTTTCCTCGTGAAATGTCCACAGAGCATCTGCCCCAGGCCTTTACCACCCCACACCCAGGTAATTTCCCAGCTCTGCAGGAAGCTGAGTAACTATAACAGAATAGCTGATGTCTACAGCTTGCTACTAGTAGGAAACACGACAAACAATGGTGCCCACACATAGCCCTGCAGCAATGAGAGATTTGTCAAAGGAAAAGAGAGGTAAGAGGCTTCTGCTTGAGTCTTGGGCGAGACTGGTTTCTTCTTCTGCCCCACTTCCAGATGGATCACTAATTCATCCACTTGAATCTACATCCAGAGAGCCATTGTGACCTCCAGAAAAGGTGTTCTTGGCTTCACCTCTGCTAGATAATCCTGCTTTGCCAAGATCATCCACCCTAATCACTTCCCACAGCGATCAGTATCTGATGACACTTTGGGCTGTATAAAGCATTTCTGTCTGCTCACTGTGACTGCATACCTTTTGCCCCATTCTTGCACCTGGAGAGTAACAACACAGAAACAACTACAATGATCATCACACCCTACTCTGGATTTTCAAATGCCTCTGTCTTCTACAGAAGTCCAGTTTTTGTGGATCAGAATTAAAAACTTCCATTATGACCCTCCTGGTCTTGACAAAGTGAGCAGTTTCTGCATCTTCATGACTAAGAAGTGGGAAAAGATAGATAAGGGTTCCCCAGGGAAAGGGGGAGAAGCAATACAGGCTGAGCACTTTTATTCCTCCTTTTTTTTTTTTTTTTAAATCTTACAGAGATTTTAGACAAATGTAGGAAAATGTTATAGCAGACAATATTTTACAGATAAAAACATGTACCCACAAAATACCCAGTGCAAATAATATAGAAACATATATTATAGATTTTTGTATGAAAGCCCACACTCTTCTGGTAGCTAGTAGAACAATATTCTCAAAATATGTGTTTAGCTCCCTCCTTTACGTAAGGTTCGCAGTTTCTTCATGGTGGTAGGAGAATTCTGAAATACGAAGTTTTCACTCTTTATCACTACAGACAAAATTGTCTGCTCCCACTCACTAGGATTAGCTGTATTTTATAAACAGTAAATGCACGTTAGCAGCACAGTCTTTTTTCAAGACTTTCTCAGTTCTGCTGATGTACAATATGTCAGTTAAAACTATTCTTCGGTGTACTTGTGAATGTACTTTAAGTATATTCAAAAAGGCTATATTCCTTCTCACGGCAATGGCCACTATCTCCAATCTCTGTTCTTCACCACTGTTACAAAACTGTCTTTTTCTCCGAAACTTACTACAATAGGTTTTGGACCAAGACACCGTTTCACTTGAGAGTGTTTGATTTTTCCACTCATCGATCTATTCTACATACACAGATGCAGAAGAGAGAGATTCAGGTTTGTAAACCTGTAAACTTTCCTAATAGATTGCTTGTTTAAAAGTCAAGACCTGTACACTATATGACCACCATCTAAAAGTAATTTTGTAAAAAGCCTGTATGATACTCCAGGTGTTTCATATGTCCTAAATAAACACTTCATTTCCTTAAGCACTTTGTCAATGTTTTAGTATAAAATCTTGTTGCTTCAATTTAGCCCATAATCACAAACCTTACTATAGAGGAACATGAATGCTGGCCTTCTCAGGCAAGATTTGGATTTCTTTTGCAATAGGAAAGACCTGCCAAGATGTTTTTGAGTTAGTTGCATCATTTAATTATGTCAATATTCAATTTTTACACTTCAGTGTTCAGCCTTGTCTTGTTACGTCTCCAACTTCTCATTCTAATTCCTTTCAAGCATCACACACAAGACTGCTACATCAGTTCAGCTATTTAATAGAGCATTTCCTCTTGTAGTGTGTGTATATTCTGCCAGAATAATTTAAACAGGTTTTACTAGTATCACAACTTGGCCTTAACAGAATTTGTTGTAAAATAACATTCATGCTTTGATTCTACCATTTTAAATTAGAACATCTTAGTGTTGGCACACCTCTTTCTCCCTTCAATAAAGATTGGATAGAATTTCTCCAACTCCAAATGTTTGGAGAAATGAGTCTTTGAAATATACACTTTGCAGCAAGATCATTCCTTGAATTACAGCATGCTCTGGGCCGTTGCCCAGCCAAGTCAGCTGAGGAGTCTGCTGCTCCATTCAGCATCCTGTTGGGATGGTCCATGGGCATTTTCGCCACAGGAATCGTCTGCATGCCATGTGCATTAAGGATGCTCTTCCTAATGATAGATGTGGAGGAAAAGGTAGGAGTGTGCCATCCTAACTGTCGCAGACCACTGCTCCAAGGAGCAGGAATTGAGAACAGTTGTCCCCTTTCATTTTTCAGAAGGGTGTACCGAATCAATGTGTTGTTGTCCCATATCAGAAGACACCCTCCAGGGAAGGCACAGGAATTGCTCAGAGGCATTCCCTGACCAGAGCAGCTGTGCATAAGCAAGCAAAGGGGATGGAGGGAGCAGTACCTAGCTAAGTACACACAGTGACTGGAAATGCAGCTGGCTCCATGGGAATGCTGCCTTTTTGTGGCTGCTTGTGGTGAAAGAGAGCCAGAGGAAGCAGCTTGGCCAAAATCCTGCCTTGTGCTGGGACATGGTATCACTGCTGCACTGCAGAAGGAGAGAACATTGAAGGGATTTCCCAACCCTTGCAGACAGCAAGACACTGCGCTTGCCTCTCATCACCTATGGGCTGAAGAAGGGATACCCAGTTGATTTTGCCCGTCTGAACTTACACACAAAAAGGTGAGTAGATAAGGAGCACAGGCACCCAGCTGCCACCTAAACGTCTAACAGTTCAGCTGTCAAAGTGTTCTGTAAATAAATTGTTTTACATTGTTCATATCCTTTTTTGTCTTGTGGAGTCCAAAACTATGTGGGTTTATAGCCTGAACTGGAAATAAATGTTTAGAAAAAACAAATCTTTTCCTATTGTCTTCTCTATCTTTTTGTTTTGTTTTGTTTGTTTTTAATGGTGAATTCCCAGAATTATTTTAAAGTCTGTCTCTCACAAGGAAGTAGAAGTACCTGTTCTAACATCAGTTCAACTTTTTTTTTGTAATATTCGAGCAGAAGGCAGGATAATACTTGCATGCCACACACACTTAAGATGCTCTTCCTAATACCAGTCTCTGAGGGAAAGGTAGGAGTGTGCCATCCTAACTGTTGCAGACCACTGCTTTAAGGAGCAAGAATGAAGATTATCCTCATTAATTAAACACATTTTCAGAAGTGTGTACCAAACTTGTGTGTTATCACACAGTTCCAGAAGACAACCTTAAGGAAGGCACAGGGATTGCCCAGGGGCAGGTTTTGGCCAGAGCAGCTGTGCGTAAGCAAGACAAGGTGATGGAGGGAGCGGCACCCAGCTAAGTGGGGGATGCCAAAGCATTACCTCGGAAGCCTTAGGAACCAAGAGCAACGAGGGCCTGCAGCCACCTGACCCCAGGCGGGCTGTGGGCACTGCTGGGCACAGATCCCAAGAAGAACATGAGCTGTTTGGGAACCAGTGTACCAGTCAAGACTGAAAACTCGTGCAAGTACAGCAGCAGGATGTTGTACTATTTTAGGGACTAGCCTTTGGTGTGAAACAGTATATACAGGAATAATCACCAAAGATGTAGCTGTTCCTAGGAGAAGATCTATTCTGTTTCTTGAAGACAGGCAAATATCTACTGTTCAGACACCTTGGAAGTTTATAAGTGAGAAACAGTCCTTCTTCATTACCTGCCCTATTTAGTCAAGCCAAGCAAAGTCCCTCACTAGTGCCTTTGAGAAGGCACTTTCTGAACTGAAACAACAATGGCTGGCTCGTCACTTTTTCAGTGACCATTTGGAAATAGGAAACATTACTTAAGTGCTAAATCTTATCTGCCCATAGCCCCAAACATACATTGAATTCTTTGCAGGGTTTGCCCTTTTACCAAGGGAGCAGGAGATTAATCTCACTACTGGCTTACACCAGTTACAAGCAAAATAAACCAATTAGGGAGAGAAAAAAAGCAAGGTTACTTTTGATTCCCCCCATGAGAATCAAAGAATCACAGAATATCCTGAGTTAGAAGGGACACACAAGGTCCAACTCAGCTCCACACAAGACCATCCAAACCAAAGTACAATCTTCTCTTGTGGTTGACCTCACAGAGAGCTAAGCACCACAAAGCCATTCACTCACTTTCCTGCAAGTGGGACAGGGAGAGAATTAGAGACAAAATAGAATTTGCGGGTTGAGACAGAAAAGGAAAGTAGGAACAAAAATGCAATAATGACAATATATGGGAGCTGCTCTGAAAGTAACATCACCCATTTTATGATTTTGGCCCACTGTTGTGGCGCTGTGGTTTCGATGCCGGTATTCCACATCAGAACATCACGCAGGCAGTTAAGCAGTTTATGCTGTTGGGGAGCGGCAGAGGGGCGGAGCTCCGCAGCGGACGCCAGGCTGCTCTCTCTCTCTCGGCTGCTGTGGAGGTTCCGCACGTGTGCTTCCCCTGCAGTTCCTCCCTAACTCCTAGTTTTTGGTTTGGAAACTGTCTCTCTCTGAATTGTTCAATTTTATTCGATTTAGTAAAGTTACCGTTCCTTCTCAGATCGTGCCGTTGGTTTTTTGTAGACTCATCTATTCCCTCTCTTTCCCCCCCTCCCCCCACCCAGGAGCGCACGGCTCTGCTCGGGCGGCCGCCTGNGGAGCGCACGGCTCTGCTCGGGCGGCCGCCTGGCCACTGACGGTACACTTTTTTTTCTTTCCTTTCTCTCTCCCTTCTCGGTTTCCCTTGGGTCACTGTCACGGATAACACCGTGACACCCACATCATCAGAGACAGATGTTGGTGGGTTGGCAGTAGAGGCTGAATCTTCCCACCTGTATTCCACTGTGTGTTGTTGCCAAATGACAGATGGCAGCAGAGGGACAGTCTGACAGAATGGCATCCGCCATGGAAGTGCATATGAAGGTAAAGTCTGGGACTGAATTTCCTCCACGAAGAAAAAATAGCATCTATTGATCAACACTTGCTTAATGTTTATGGAGACCAAGCAGTGGATATGAGTGCAGTGCGAGGTGGATGGTGCATTTCAGCAGCAGTAATAGTGATATGAAAGACAAAACACATTCCAAACAGCCATGTACATCTGTCATACCATGAAGTGCAGAGCACCTCAATCAATTCATCCTCACAAATTGGTTAAAGGTGGTGACAGTGTTTTGTAGCTGAGAATTTGCTCTATCAAATAGCATTACTATTCTCCTTGTATTTGTTGTAGTTGTCATGGAAATACATAGGAGGCATTACTTTCAGACTGACCTACATGCGTATCCATGATGCAGTTACTCACCACCCAACGCCCAGCTGATAACACAACTGCTTGCTGTCTGACATCCAGCTAGCAACACATCTCACCACCCACCAACAGACATTCAGCTAGTTCCCCAACAGCCCCCACCTGCACCACCCCCAGCCAATTCCCCACAGCTTTACAGCCTTCTGCATGATGTCAGGTGGTATGGAATAACCCCTCTCCTAATTCAGGACAGCTAGCTCCACCACACTCCCTGCCACTATGCCATAAAGGCAGTGGCTCTTTCCTTCTGAGCAGCATAGACCAGTCCAGTCTTGGGAGCAATCCCATTGTTCATTAATAATCAAAACATCTCTGAACTGAAACCTGGACATCTTTGATTTCTAATAAACAAAACTCTTTCCTGTTATTTGACACCTTCCCAAGTTTGCATCAAGTCATAGAGAAGCAAACCAGGTGGTTTGTCTGGTGCTAGTCAAATCCTTTTTTAGTCTATAGTGGGGTTCAGCAGTACTCGAAGAGAGAAAGGTGGGCATCTCTGGCTTAGAAACAGGTTCCCAAGGCTGAGGGAAACACTGGCAGAATGGCTTCCTTTCATAAGCATGCTATGGAGCATAATTTAAGATGAGAAAATTGTTAGCAATCTAGGTATTTTTTAGAAGAAAAAAAGTCATCAGATTGTAGTAAGAGGGAGACGAAGGCTCAGGATAAATCAGATTTCTGTGTGTAGACCAGTTGCAGTGAAGATGCCAACATCATGGGGAGTACACAAGTAGAAAGAAAGGAGAAAAATGATAAAAATGATGTTGTGGCTTGTTCTTGGCTACTCTAAAAGAAATACAGAAACTCAGTTTTTCACATCTGGATCCTTTTCACTGTTGAGCCACTCTTAGGTGCCTGTTGATCCTCTAACAAGAAGACACACACACATGCCATCAGCAATGCCTTCTAGACTGTTGATGGTGGCACTCAAGGTGGGCCATCTGGGGGGGCAGTCAGAACAGACAATTAAAAGATATGCTCACAGCCCTCTTCAACTTGTGAATGCTTCAAGCAGCACCACGAGATGATTTTGGGCTTCAAAGGCAGGTGGGTTAAGATAACAGATAAACACAAGCAAGGGATAAAAGTCTCAAATTATCCATTCATTACAGCTTCATGCAGTGAGCTCGAGTAGAGCTCCCACATAGATATAATGTCATTTAAGCTATACAGTCTTGGCAGGCAGTGAGATAGAGGTGGTGAGTTAGGTCTGCACAGATTGGTAACATTTTGATTCATGGCAGTCTTAGGCTGCATCTCTCAGGATGCATCTGAAATTACTAAAGGAAGCAGGCATGGAGCAGAAGGAAGAAATGAGAGATCGACAATTCTATTGTCATTCACCAGCTGTTCATATTTTATGCCCTGTCAGCATGTTTGGGTTCAGGAAACAAGCAAGTCCTTTCCAAGCAAGGAAACAAGAGTTCCTTCCATCATTTTAATAACCTGTCCCAAACACTTTCTCAGATCACAGCTTGGGTTGCAAAGGTCTGGTCAAGTTTCTAGACCCCACACAAACAGGTCATACTGTTCAGAAGAGGAAGACAAGTCTTTAGTAGATAGACATGACAGCCCCTATAAGCAACTGACTCATCTGCTTCTGTTCCATAACCCAACTCAAAAGACTGGGCAGAAAATCCTGGTATAACTGGGCAAACACTTCAATTACTGAGTGACTCACATGCATACAGCTTGCTTCCTCAAGCCCTTATCCAATGAACAAACATGAAAGAGAGCAAAACTGAAACATGTTTGTGCAAATTGAACCTGTATTGTTGATCTGTCATGCTCAACAGAAGCCTTTCCTCTGCCTTCAGCAGCCTGCTTATCAAGCCAGTGACAAACAAAACTAGCTCCCTTCAGTGGCTCTTCCATGAAGTGGCAGGTGCCCTCAGTGATGGGAGAGACAGTCATGTTAGGTCCACTGACGACATGAGGACCTTCTCAGGCAGTTTGAAAAGAGAAACAACCTGAAGAGACACAAAAACTAAACTTTTTCCTCTACATGAGGACTGGCTCTCATTAAGGTTGAATGTGCACACAGGTAAATACAGGTTCATTATCAATTTTCTTCTGTGCTTCTAATCTCTCAGTGAATATTCTACATTTCCGTATTTTGAGAGTAACCCTTTAGACTTTTTCTATGAGGGTGGCTTGCTTTGAAAGATGTGAGTTTTCTCTTCAGATCAAAAAAGAATATCTAGAGTAAGGCTCAATCTCACAGAATTTTTAGCCACATACCCAAAGCATTTAGTGATGTGCCTAAATTCACATGCATAAGCAGCTTCACTAAAAGTAAGTTGGAAGCCAAGCACTAGCTTTGTTACATCACAGCTCAGAGAGAAAATGAAGTTTTGCCTAGAAAGCATAATGGTGACTGTACAAGTGTGCAACATGTTGATGTGCAACCGCTTCTCTCAGCTGAAGCTCCACATACTCCCTAGCTCTCACTCCAGACTATGAGCAGTGAGTTGGACAATGTGTATGTCTGGGGATGATATTCCACAGCAGAGATGTGGAACAGGGAGAGGAAGAAACACGGCTGTACAGAGTACAACATGGGATCAGGATGGCAGTGCTAGGAAGCTAGATTGCCCTGCCCACACATGCTGGGAAGTACAAAAATATAAATATGTCAATTCACACACAAACAAATGATTTTTTTTTTCCTAGGATTTTCCTAGGAGGTAAGAAATCCTCCGGCACAGCAAAATCAATGGGTGGTGCCATTTTGCTCACCAGAGGCCACAGCAAGAAGCTGGCTGGCACACTTCTAATACATAGGCCAGCTGAACCCCAGCATTAGAAGAAAACAATGCAAGCAGAAAGAAGTGTAGGAAAGAAAGGTGCTTCCATTATACCTTGCACAGTTGTGAAAAAAAGAGTGAGGAGTTGTTACAGTCTGTGGGTTGTTATGTTTTGGAACAGCTCTAGTAATCCTTAGGACAGTAACAATTTAAAGAGAGTTAAAAGGTCAGTTGTGATGAATGATAGATGGTTAAATAACATAACAAAATGAAGTCCTTTGTAGCTCGCCGTAGATCTGAACAGCTGTGGAAGCTCTCTCCAGCACCCAGGAATGTGGAAAAGCACACCCATGTGCCTTGTTCACAAATCTCATCCCAAGGGAGACGTCCTTTAGCAGCTCCTGTTTATCCCCTTTACAGATAAGGTGGATACATCCTCTGTACCTTTGGCAGGATGGAGGTTGGTGTATTCACACTGGTACATTCACAGGACCTGCTCTGGACAAGGTGCCACCAGCTGCATGGGACAGAGCTGGCTCAGCGTCCCAGAGTGGAGCACAAGAAGGAATGAATCACAAAGAGCTGACATTTTACTCTTACTTGATTGCCATTTTTTTCAGGAACTTCTTAAATCTAAAAGTAAAATGAAATTTCAAATTGATTCTTTCTGCCCAGATGGGAGGTGGGGAGAGGGAAAACAATGACCGTCTTCGTAAAAAAAATGTGAAGACAAGTTTAAACTTTTCAGAAGCACTTTTAGACTAGGAAATTAATGAAGTTCTATCCTTTCCTACAAAAATCTCAATTCCAAAAACATTTTCTAATAGAAATGAAGTTTTAAAAACATTGTGGAAACATTTGTGGCAGGCTTGTATTTCATTCTGTTCCCTTGGACATGCATCTTACAGGCATGGGGAAAAAAAAGGTAATTGTCAGAGAAACAAGCAAATTTCTCTCACACCCAACAGTCAGGCTGATTTTGGAAATGTTCCGTATCTCACACTGGCATTCAACCAGTGGGAATTTCACAGCCCTGTGGCAAAAGGTTGAGGCTGGTACTGGACCATAGCTGAGCACTGACATTTATACAGAATTTCACCCCTTCACCACTCAAACCAAAAGCCAAGCTAATATCTGATCTCTACAACTACTAACCATTCCCTATAGTTTTGGGGCCTTCTTTACAAGTGAAACTGGTTACTTAACAGCTGCAAGTACCTTGGTATTCTGCTTTTCAATAGCCTCCCAGCATCTTTGTCTCCATCAGCATCTGAAAGGAGCCAGCCCAGGAGGAGCACAGATCTCGTGATCAAACTCATGCCAGGACAGAAAGACAAAGTCACAGACGTGAGAAAACGGGATTATATGCTTGGCTGCTGCTTGCTCTGAAAAACTTGCGAAGTCCTGAACAGCAAAGTTTCCACTGACCTTGCATTTCCTGGGATGCAACTTCTCTTAAATGAGTAAAAAAAAAAATTAGCTGCTGAAAAAATCACATGTAGACCACCACTTAGAGTAGGCTTGTTACAGTCCACTAATGCAGTGAGGAGCTGGAGTTTTTTTTCTCAGCAATTAGCACAAGTCTGTTTCAAACTCAGCAAGCAGAGTGGGGCAATACTCCTCTGGGAAGCCCACTAGCTTCACCCTTGCTCTTCTCCAGGTGTCTTGGAAACAGAACAAAACAGATCTCTCCAAAGATCTATTGGTAATAAATACAGTACACAGCTAAGAAGCCAGGAAGCAGACATGCAGGTGGGGATGGGCTCTCTTGCTCTACCTCTTTCCAGCTGTTCGCATCAGCCACATTACCTCTGACATGAGGATGTGCAATTCATGTCCAAACAGGAATGATACACAAGTTACGCCATTAAGCTTCACTCCTGCTGGATGCAGGGAGTCTGTACATTCAGCCGCCTTTAGCAAACACAGTATTTGTCTCAGACTGACACAGTAACCATGAATCACAAACACAGGTATAAAGATGAGACCAGAGCTATAGCCAGAAGGTAGAAGATGCTGATTTTGATGCACTTAGTTTGCTGTTATCAGGGCCAAGTCTCTTATTGATTACAGAAACACCAAGGATACACATGCATTTACTTCTCTCATGTCTTTTGGTTTATTTGTGTCAGCTTACAAGTTAATACTTTAAACAAGTTGAAAATAAAACATGTTTTGAAGATATAAGGATGTTTGTCAGCACAGGCTTAATACTAGTTCGCTGAAGACAGAGTCAGATAGCGCCCACGTTCGGCTTCTATAGACAGCTTCAGGGCAAATTCAGTACTGAAGCAAACACTAATACAACTTAGATCTGTTTTCTTACCTACAACATAAATGCTTAAGTACTGTCACTAGTCTGTTAGCTGCAAGGTAGGTGGAAGTGTTGATATTAAGCTACTGGAATTTTATGGATAAAGGCAGATGACTAAAGAAAACTTTTACTGGAATGTAAGTCATTAGAAGAGATTTAGCAACAGACTGCAATTCTGCATTTGGATGATGCTTTACTCAGCTGTTTGGGATCTTAGTACAAAACTGGCTCAGTTGCAGATCAGTGATGTAGAAGTAAAACTTATCCCAGATAACCACCCCAGAGCATTTACCTCACTTTTCAATCAAGCAAATTAAAACACGGATAAGGGTTTAAGACTGTCATTTCTACTGAAGCATTTCTCATTATAACTGTTTTGCACCAAATAATTCCCTGCCAGGGCACAGCTGTATCCTGTTGCTCTGTCCACCTCCACAACACACACTCTAAAAGTCACGGATTAGCAGAAGGGCCCATGCCTCTTCTGTTCTCTGCTTAGATATAGTCTAATACGGACTCGTCTGAAGACAAGTTTCCAAGAGCTATTTAGGTAGCTGAAATAAATTGTAGCTTTTTATTTTGTTCCATCCCTCTTAAAATGTGGAAAGTTTAGGCTGCTCCTTGTCTTAACCCAAGCCTGACCAGAAGTGTTTCTATGGGAGTTTGAAAGTCACAGCACTGATACAGGAGCCATGAGAAGTCTGAATCCATCGTTTGGGCTAACATGAGGTGCAGGATTGCTGCTTGTCTAGCCTTTAGTCCTTTATCCTCAAGGCAATACCATCGTGACATTTTATTAATGGAAAGTTCCTTGGATTCCCTTCTCCCAGGGAAAATCTAGGCTTCCCTAGTCAAGGAGATGAGCTTTCTGCCTCACCACCCACTGGGCATGCTGGCATTCCAGATTTCTTTTGGGGTCTCCTGCCTCTTCTTCCCACTTCAGGACAGCAGGACTCAGCTTGTCCTAAGGGCAAGCAGTGCTTTGTTCTTCCTTCCAAACCCAGGAGAAGCCTCTTCTGCCCTCTCAGATCTATCTTGAAATAAGGGTTTCAGATCCACTTCTCAGAGGAAGAGGAAGGCACTTGGTTCAAATTACAGGATTCAGATTAACACAGCCTCTTGAAGAGATGAAAGTTTCAGGGGACAACTAATCATGTTCAATTAAACAAGAGTGACACAAACCTGAGCTCTGATTTCCCTTTCATAGCACTCAGCCTAGTGAGTCCAGTGATGAAACAACAAAGCTCTCAGCAACCAGTACTTGTTCCAATGCTGAGAAATACTCTCAAATTCCCTGAATATTCCACAAGTATAGAAATCCTGGTATAAAATTAAGTTTTGATGAACTAACTCATGAAAATTTCCCTTCTTTTTTTTTTCCTTCTGAATCTTAGACAAATATTAGGGGAAAAAAAATTGGACAGGCATCTACATAACTATTAATCAATTTCTCAGCTGCTCAGTCTAAAATGTGTACAGTCACACTTATCATATCATAGAATGGCTTGGG
>VXAB01003359.1:802559-999596 GCA_013399175.1 Odontophorus gujanensis | reverse complement strand
TATTTTATTTACTTATTTATTTTAATCATAGAGTGGCTGGGGATGGAAGGAAACTCAAAGCCATGGGCAGTGTTGTTGACCACTAGATAGAGCACTGGATCAGGCTGCCCAGGGCCCTGTAGTTACAAATACTTGATAGTTAAGATACTGAAAGAGCCTAAGATACTTCTTAAGAAAACTTATATAAATATACATATACATTAAATATCTGAATTTTATGGTAAGCCAGAAAGAAAAGTATAAATATACCACCTATTTCTGTTGTTAGAAGACTATTAAAGAAACAATATAATCAGAACTATTTTCAGGAAGGGCTTGACTGTAAGTGGTCAACTTGTGTTAAAAAACAGTTTCATTCTAAACTCTTTTTTGTGATTTCTCTCTCAAAAATGCAAGCAGGAAATGTATTAAAGAATTTAAAGGTTAATGTTTACACATTAAATGAAGATATATGCATAACTTGTTAGTTTTCTCACTGCATACTATGTAAAATTATCAGCTGTGGTGATACTTCTAACAAATCATGCATAGGTATAACATTGCTCATCAATTTTAATAAGCTGGTGTGATTTTATAATTGGCTTGTAATCACTGATGTGGTAAATATCACTGCTGCAGTGCATTTCTACCTGGTAAATGAAGTTCAATTACTTGCAAAAACATTTATTGTGACTTCTACTTGTCAAAATCAGAATGTATTGTCCTTTTCTGTATAAAAGTAAAGCCAGCTCATTACAAGAAAATGCTTACTTAGATTTAGAAAAATCATACCATCATTTATGTCAGGAGTTATCACTCCATAAAAACTTGCCCACAAGTTTTACTGAAGTGTCTGAGGCAAAATGCTAAAACGTAGCTATCTCAAGATTATAGTATAATATTTTCATATCCACTTCTTCCACACACTCAAATTTTACTTGAAATAATAGTAAAATATTTTCATCTAGTTCCTGTTTTCAGTTTTAATGATCTCTCTCTCAGTTCTATGGACTCAGAAATGGGTTAAAAATGACAAACATACAATTTCAGTACCCCACATGATCAGAGAATTAGACAGAAGTGTAGCTGCATAAAAGATTGCCATGTGATTTTGCACCTTGGCCAGCCTCAACCTGAGGCTGAGACAGAAGGAAAACTTGCTTAGTTGGAGAAATTGGAGAGTGGTTGATAAGCCATATCAATTACTCTCCTATATATACTATATACTATGGAAGGCTGCTTTTTCTTGTGGAACACAAGTAAGGAACACCTCTCAAACAAAGAGGTAACAGGGAGTATGAAAGAAGCCTGTCAAGTTCTTTTAATCACATCATCACTGCATTTAGCAGTAGGTTTTTTGTTTGTTTGTTTATTTTGTTTTCTTTTCTTTTTTTTCAAACTACTTCAAAACATTCGATGATGAATTCTCCTTAATTATTCATGTACCTTGGGTAACACTCCAGGGTGACTGAGATCCTTAGATGCACTGACAAGGACTTTGCAAAAATTAAATGAAACTGACATTTTTTTCCTTAAGTGATCATCTAAATTTAACCACAAAGGTCATTTAGTGATGTACATTTGCATAGTAAAACGTGGTCTCAAACAACAGGCAGTTAATTCATAGATTAGTACTCAGTTCCAAAACCTGGCTGACACACTAACCATTTCTAATTGTGCCTTGCAGAAGAAAATTAACTTTTATGATACTGTTTTTTCTCTGCTCTTTAATAAAGAGGTTAAAAGCTCAGTGAACCTTTTTTCATACAACAGCAATTAGTGGATTAATGAATATTGCTTGTTTTTAAGATTGTTTGTAACTTTAATTTTATATGTGAACAAAAAGGGAGGTTAGAATTTTTCCAACCGAGCCCCCGAGGGCTTGTTTGAAAAACTGTGGCTTGAAGGGGCGGTGATAGAAACGTAAAGTAGTAACAAAAGAGCTATTCTTTAGGGCAATCTTACGTCCTTGAAAGGATGAAGTCACTGCCAGACCTCTCCAGCACTTACGTTTAAGATTTGTTACATTTGTTCTTTTTGCTTTCTTAGGATAACTTCTATTCATACTATTGCCATCAGCGGTTAAAAGGAATACAGAGGTGTGGTTTTGTTCTCAAGGCAATGCACTCGTGCAATAGTGCTTCTATGCATCTGACCTCCTGTCTAATAATGTAATTAGATAGAATCAAAGTATGGTTAGATGGTTCACACTTATTCCTCTGCTACTTTGTCTAAATAACAACCCAGTACTGTTTGCTGCTTCTCTCCCTTCCTTTGCAGAAATGACTCATGCTTTGTTGTTCTTCAGAGATGCAAGACACAGCAAATATTGTTTTGCATTGTAACTAAGTTACAATGTTTGAAATTCTTGAAAATATTGTTACAACTCTAATGTTGTAACATTATAGCAGTCAGTGCATGCCAGCATTTCTAATGTACAAAACAGTCATTCATTCAGCTTTCTTCTGGAACAATAATGTTCTCTTTTACGTGCAATCACACAAAGTGTACACCTAGACCCTACACACACGTTTATATATACCAAGACTGAGATTCATACTTCAGGTTACCATCTTCCCTTGAAAATAAAATTACATCCTCATCACTTCCCCAGATTTCTTTCTTGCAGCAAGTATCTAATGAGTTTTACAACAGTGCTGCAAATATAAAATATCCACTGAAATATTAAGATTGCTCATCTCTAAACACTGTCAACTAAATACGAAATTCAGACTCAATATTTATTTTTTTCATTCAACAAATGAAATGAGTTATGCAGAGTTTTAAACACCAGTTTGTGGATTGATTAGCCCTGCTGAAATGGAAATAATGTGCTTCTAGAAGTTGTAATGGCATGAAAACATTGCAAATAAGGACCAGCTGATTGAAAAAATACAAATAGAAACATCTGAGAACTTTTTGCAAGTGTTTTCATTTGTAAGTAATTCCTATTTTAGAATAACTTCTACATGGATGAACACTTTTCTTGAAATTAGGAAGAGAGCAGGTTCTTCCCTTTCAAGCTTGCTGATTCTCAAAATGAACAAATTGGGCTATCTGAACATGAAGGAGCAAGACATTTTTATATTGAATAAATAAATAAAGAAATGAAAAACAAAAAGCTACTGATTCTACTAAATGTGGTAATAACTCTACCGTATACTAAAAATAAAATTCTAAAATGTAAATGTTGATTTCATTCCATTAAATTACTTAAAGGCAGACCTATGTCCGTCTATCCTTTTGAAGGCAACACAGAAAGATAAACATGAGCTTTAAAAGGAACTACAAGGCTTTCAACGGGTAGTAAATTCCTTATAGCATAGAGGTAAAGGCAACAAGCATTTTAGAGGTCTTCCATATTGGGAAACTAAAAAACAACCATTTAGTGTCACAAAATAAGAAAATGTTTTTTTGAAATACAATAAAAATTTATTTCAAGAACAGAGTTTAAGAATAAAAAGGCAGAAAGATCTTGCTTGAAATATATAAAATGATCAGAATATATATTCTGGAGCAGTTTACATCTGTTTTAAACTATAATCCTAAATAAAGGAAGATATTTTTCCAGCCTCCCAGCTAATCTTTTCAAGACAATTTAGCCAGAGCTATGTATCATCATCACAAAATTCTTTAGTATGTTTTAAGACAGAATTAATTTTATTATTTCATTATAACGCTAAAGTCACTGCTTGTGTATCCAAAATGTAAAGCTGATGTTTGCATACTGTAATGTGATCCTCAACAGTAATTGAATAACAAAACAACACTGAAGAACAATGAAGGTGTATAATCCTGCTTGTTCCTTTTCAAACCCATTGAGTGTCTTTGTTACATTCACTGAAGTTCATATCAACACTCAGACCTACATTTGTAACTCATAGTTCCTGTGTATTTGCCATCCTACTTGCATGTGTTGTGATTCTGCCATCAGCAAACCTAAACTTGTAAAGTTTTCATGTTTCTAGGCTAAATTTTTCTGTTTGCCTTCTGCCTTGTTCTAGAAGGTAACATTTGCATCTGCTTCTGGAGGCAATAGAAGATTTTTTTCAACCAATAGACAGGAAGTAATGCAATTTTCACCTCATTGCACCTGGAATTTTATATTATTGTAACTTCAGATACAGAGTCTTCAAAACTAGCATTAGTTTAGAGAGTTTCAGGCTCCATTCCCAATACTTATTTTCCTGCAGAGCACCCTATGATTGGCATTTCTTGAACTTCAAGACTCATGTCCAACTTAGAACATGGGATTTGTCCCTCAACCTTGTTGAGATTAGGACCATTTTTCAGATTTGGTCCATACGATAAATTAATTGCACTCAATTATTTTCATTCTGTACCCTTTTTAGCCAGTTGATCATTGGAATCATCTTGTCCACCGGCATTTAAACCATTTTATTGAGCTCAGATGAGCTTGTAGGTCCTCATAGATTAAATTAACCGTTCTGTAGAATTTTTGTACCTGTTTCATTCTAATTGAAAGATTAGCATGGCTAATTTACAACAGCTGAAAATTTAGCTGGTAGATTCTTTTAAAAGCTGTGGAGTAATTCAGACCCCTTACAGTCTGCTGCTTTTTAATGACTACTGAACTGATACATCAACTTTGTTGTGGCCTATTTCACATCCAAGTCTCAGATACCAACCAAATTTTAGAATTGCAATTCCCAGCATTCACACCCAAAACCGTAAAATCCCAGGCACAAAGAAATAATTTCACTTTGGTATATGGTCAGTCAAGTATTAGACTTGTCTCTGCAAAGAAGAAAACTTTCACAGGTAGAGGGACAACTATTTCCAGTGAATAACATGAGTAACTGAAAGATAATTAGGTGCAACAGTTACATATGCTTTTTATGTCAAGCAATATTTAGATAAGATGCAGAAATAGTCCTTGAACAAGGATGTATTTTAGACTGTGTAGTTAAAGTTAGGGGTGACCTATCCACTGAACAGCAAGCTGGAGCTTCTTTATTCACAAGTTCTCACAATGGCCTCAATGCTTTCTTGCTCAGTGTTATATTGACTGTTTCATGCCTGCTACCACCATGTATCAAGGCAGAAAAAAGTCCACTATTTACAATCACAATGCTGACAAAAAGTTTAACACAAGAAGGGAAAAAAAATACCACTTGTTCTCCACACCTAGTGGATCCTTCACTATCCTGTTTCTGTACCACTAACACAGCAACATTTTAGTTGTTGCTGCAGAGTGCTTACACAGAGCCAAGGACACAGTAAATTCATGTGCTATATTTTATTCCACAACCTTTTTTTCTATAATATCATTGCATTCTAATTATGTGTTTCTGGGGTTATTAGTATTTTCAGTTTCACAGAATCACAAAATAACTTTGTTTGAAAGGGATGTCTGGAGATGACCCATTTCACCTCCCCTGCTCAAAGCAGGGTCAATTAGGGTGGACTGCTCAAGACCTTGTGCAGTCAGTATTTGAACATCCTCAAGGGTGGAAATCACACAACCTCTTTGAGCAAGCTATTCCAGTGCTCAGAGAGAAAAAGTGTTTCTGTACGTTTAAATGGAATTTCAAGTATTTATACACATTGACAGGTTACCTCAGAACTCTCTTTTCTCCATGCTAGACAACCTCATCTCATCCTCTTCTCTTATGCCAGATGCTTCAGGCATCATATTCATTATCCTTTGCTGTAGACTCTCCGTTCCTATCATGTAGTGGGTAGCTCTGCACTGGACACAGAATTCTCACCTGTGCTGAGCAGAGGGGAAGGATCACCTCCCTCAAACTGCTGGCAGTGTTCTGTCTAAATACAGTTCCAAGGGCTGTTGTCCTTCTGAGACACGAGAAGCCCATTGCTGACTTGTTCAGCTTCTTGTCTACTGGTACCTTTTCTGTAAAGCTGCTTTCTAAACAATTATTCCCTATGCTAGTGGCACTTACTCTCAAGCTCTCAGTGGACTCATCCCCCACCATTATGCAGTGCTCCAGATATCCCTGCTACTTGTTTAAATAAACGTGATTATTCTTCCTCAGCATCCAAATCTGCCCTCCCTAAGTGCTCAGATCATTCCTTGGCAGCACTCAAGTGGCAGAAGGTCTCCCACAATATATTTTTTATCTTAATGAGAGTTAAGACCTGCAACAGCACACAAAACTGTTTCCTTCTGCCTATTCCCCATGTGTTTGTGTACAGTTATTTCTGAGAGGTACAACATTATGCTAATTTCCCAGAAGACACAGGAGAGCTTCTCTTATAATACTGTCCTCAGTATCTCTATATTTGATGTCTCTCTTTGACCCTCTTTTGCTGCTTATAAGGTTTGTCTTGTCCACATCAGTCTATATACTTCTGTGCCTACCTAGCCCAGCTGTTTCCTTTTATTCACAGATTTTAATTTTCTGAAGTCATACTCCTAAATATTACTTTTTCATTTCTCTGGAAAAAAAATATAATTGCTTTCTATTCTCTCATCTTAAATGCTCAGTAATAATGGATACCAGCAAAAAACACATGCCTTTTGGGATGTGGAAGATATTCTTTATAATACTTTTCATCTGTACGTGTACTTCAAGAGTTATTTGTTACGTACAAGACACCATATGCCTATTTACTACTACAGACTCAAAACAGACAAATAAACACAGGTGTATAAACACAAATGCAATTGTAGGAATGCTGTTCATATTTCACATCATTTCGTAAAATAAAAGAAAATACGAAGTCCTTCACAATAGTCATGAAAACCTTTCAAAGTGAAATCTTTAGATCAAGAGAAATTGAGGTAGATGCTGAGCATGAAAATATTACTATAAATTACACAGAGGTATAGTGTACTTTGAGCTGTTTGAATCTTACCCTCAAAAGAGATCAGAACCCTGTAAAAATTCAGCTTCTCCAAACTCACAATGGGAAATAGAAATTTTTGCACTGATGAATTCACATAAGCAATATGAACATAAAATAGAAGTCATAATAGCAGCAGTTAGTTAGCTTAACAAGATAGATACTAAGCAGATCATATTGTTTACTTTCTTTGATCCTTGCTTTCCATCAGCACAGCTCCCTAGAAGCAAGTTTGATCACCAGGTAGCACTCTAAAATACCAAATCAGCAGCAGTAATAGAAGGCAGTAATAAGACAGCAGAGGTTCAGATAATAATGGAAAATCATCTAATATGCCATCTAATGTTAATTCATTCTACTAGGAGTTGCAGAATCAATGCATCTGCTGGGAAGGCCAAATCAAGTGTTACCATACAAAAGGATAAGAGCAAAATAATTTATAGGTTAATGCAACACATGAAACTATCCTGTATCTGTTACTGATAATACATAATCTATATTAGATCAGTAGTAGACTTCGCACATTTTAATTATCTGTGCAAGTAATGATCCCACATTGCCTGAGCAGAAGGAGACTTTATTCACTATGCTTTCTTCTCTCTTTAATATACATTTTGGTTTATAATTCTGAACTATAAATTTTCATCTCTCCCTTCTAGTACAACAGAAATGTTTCCCAGAATGAACTAGAGTTTATGGTAATAGAAAAGATCCTATATGAAAGCCAATGTGGCATTCTGCCCAGGCTGGTTGGAGTTTAAATGTTACTTAATCTGAAAATTTTAGTCTAAATTTATTAAAGTAGTTTTCTGCATAGATTCACATACACATTTCTTCTACACCAGCAAGAGTCATACATTCCTTTGTAATACATTTAGCACATTACAGCACAACTGATGTTTGATCACAAATGATTAAATAAAAGTCACACCATCCTTGCTATATGACTTTAAAATAATATTTACATATTTTTCAAAAACAGGAAGAATAATAATTTTCTTTTTCCAAGCATCCTGTATTACAGTGTGTGCAACTTGATTGTATGTATTTATTCCATGACTTTCAAATAGTTTATAGTTATTTTGATGTATTGTAGAATTTTCCAGTTTTTACACTTCGTATTTCCCATTCAAAGAAGCAATTATCCACTAAGAATTTCCAGACTCAAACTACTTTTGTTTGTGTATTAATGTTATAAATATGACAGAAGTGAATTTCTGAAACTGCATTTGAAATTAATTTATTAACTTCATTATTAACATTTATTTTATGTATACTTAAATGAATAATCTGATATTCTCCACAAAAACATGACTACTGATGAAATAGCAAAATATTCCTGGAATGTTGTTGATTCAGTTTACTGCTTTACTTTTTTTAAAATTTCTGTAGGTGTCTGTCTGATATGGAAAGATAAAAAGCTGTAAGCCTTAAAACAATAGCTGTAAGCCTTCAAAGAGACTATCAAAATATTCTTACACAGAAAGAGCGTGTTAATATTCATCCAATGCTGAGATATCTTATATCCAGAAAATACTACCTTCACGCTGCATTGCAATCATTTCTGGAAAGCAAATGAATAAATGATCCTTCCTGTACACCCACCAAGAAATCTGTATACATTTTAAGAGGATGTGAAGAAGTCACTTATTTCAGAGCCAGTTTAGGTGTACACAGTAAGTATTAGCTCCAGATAAGAGGTCTGAATTAATATTTTAAGTCTTCTTTTGAAACTAATTTTAGAAAAGCTTTCCCTTCCTCCTTGTCTTCCCCTGAAAATGTTAAAGCTTTAGCTGACTGTAGTAGTTTACACAACACTTTGCATCCTAAGCTACAGTTTTAGCTTACGTTGCCAGTATTCAAACAGATCCAACCAGGTATCCAGATCATGGATATCCACAAGTACCCAGTGAATCACACTACTGGTATGACCACTCCGTCTTGCTTTTCACCTCAGCACTAGGTTTGCAGGTTAATGACTGTAAAAGGTCAGTGCAGCCTCCTTTGACTGGGGCATCTCATTCAGCTATTTAAGGGATTGAGAAGATATAAATTGCAAAATTAAAACAAAAACCATGATAAATACAAATGGGTAAATCCAGGAAACTACATTTGCATGAAAGATACCAAATGCAAGCAACCTTTGTACACATCAAAGTAAAACTGTCTCAAAAAACAGTCAGCTCTCCAGTTGAAATATATTTAATGTATAAACCTCTCCATCCAATGTGACTGAGTTGATCATACATTTGATCATTCAATTGGTCAATGATTCATTCAAGTCAAATCAGTGTTAGAAGCTATGGGACCCTGAAGGCCAGGCTTCAGAAAAAAGCTGTAAAAAGATTAAAAGCTTGAAAAAAATCTTCAGTTCCACGTTTAATATACAAATATAAACACTGATTCTTTTCACATTGTTTAGCGAATTCATCATACATGCACTTTGTTTAGTAATGTGGTTTCTTCTGCTAGCTCTCATCTTTTAGATTATCTTTCATTTCTCACGTTTTCCAATAGTGATAGATTTGTTTGTTATAACTTTTGCAAGAGATAAATTGGACTTACAGCTCCAGCAGCCAAATGCCGTTGAAATATATTTACCATACAGATGGGGTTCCAATAAATACTGCTTTTAATCAACATTCTATGATTATCAGGGAGGAGAAACAGAAGAATGCAGAAAACATTTTCTTTTCTCTTCCTAAGCTCTGGGTTATCATTTTTTGTCCTCCATCAGCACTTAACAGGTGTCCTGTAAAAACAGCTGAAGTCATTAACTTTCCAATCCTAAAAATTCAAGTTCTCATTCAAAAAGAGTTGATCTTTGATTCTTCATAGTCCGAGGTGATCTATGTTAATCCATTACCAAGGAGACATTTTAACCTCTGAGAGAAATGTTAGAAGCATAAAAGATGGAAGGAAATTTAATGTAGGAACTAAACTTGTCACCTGTACAATGAGTTCATTTCCCACAAAAGATAACAGCACTACCAATACCTTTTTCTTTTACCATGTTTTAAAATAAAATAGTAAGCTCTGTTCATTTGTTCTTAAATATGGTTGCAAATGTTGACTCTAAGGAATGATGTGGGATCTCAAAAGGATTGAGGTGCTTTCTCAAAAGCTCTTGAGATCTGCATGAAATCTCAGGGCTTCAAATTTACCTTTTGATGCTTTTTGTTATGACTTCCTATAAGAGACTTGAAATGTAGGTGTGTTTTTTGTTGTTTTTTTTCCCTGCCTAAATCCTATGATTCGGCTCACCACATTTGAAAACTTCATCTGTTAAACAGAGGTAATAAATAATTATAGAGGTCAAACTCCTGAAATAAATAGTTTGAAACAAATAAATCATAAGTAAGCATTTCTGTAAGGATTTTCAGTAACCAGATCTGTTGCATTTTCAACTGTATGTGTCCCAGTAATGACAAAACAACAAACACCCACTGAGAACTTTCTGTCTTTTGAAATAAAATAAATAGACAGTATGACTTCACATATAAGCAACAATCTTGTTTCACTTAAAATCAGTGCCAGGGATGAGATAAAAAATTGCCTAAGTCAGTGAAGTACTAGAATTTATTAACTTACTATTTCCACTAGTATTCAGAAACCACACTAGTATTTTCATAGAATTTCTACATCAGACATTTTTCTTTTGTGCTAAAAGATTGTTTATTAAAATGTCTGAATGATAATTTACAGATATTTGAACATTCTGCTTGACAAGATCTGCTAGTACTAACAACAAAATGTTAAGACTATCAATACTTAGTACAACTCACTTCACATTTCTTTCAGGAATTAATGGAAGAGAAAACCTGAATGGACAAAATACTGTTTCCCACGTTACAGGATAGAACACCTACAACAGCAGAAAACGAAGTTTGGAGGTAGAAAAGAGACTTTAATTTGTGTGAACGTGCTAATAAAATTGACATTATTTTCATAAAGTTAATTGGACATACTTTTTCCAGTTCATAGTATTGATTCATTTGTATAATGATGTCAGACCAATTAGAAGATGATATTGAAACAAAAAGGTAGACTTCTTTGATATTAACATAAAGAGAAGAAAAACCTCTACAGCAGCATTAGGTAAAAATATAGCACAGATGCTGGAGATGCCTGGTTAATACAGCATGGGCACCGCTTCTTTACAGTTCTCAAACATAATTATTTCAGCAGCTGTGATAGAACCTGCTTTTTATGTAGTGTCAAACAGATATGTTGAATTTGGCCACTCTGAAGTACACCTAGTTTGCACAAAGATGTGGTCCTCTTGATCATTTAGAAGTACCTTTAAGATTACAATTTAGATCAATGCTTAAAATAAAATTATGATGTAAGTCTATTCCATTTATACCTCATTCTGTTTCAAAACAACATCATACTACACTCTTCATCTACATTTCATAATATTTAATATGAAAATACTCCACTAAAAACATAGGTATGCTAAAAATCTCACCTATTTTAGTTAATCACATTTACCATTCTGCTGTACAAAATCAATCAGCCCTGAACGGTTTAAGAATTTCCAACTATCTAAAAACATTAATTTGTGTATACTGTGCATTACCATTGTGTATAGTTATTTGTTATACCTGTTACATTAAGGACTATAGAAATTAAGGCATAATTTAGTTCTGTTATCTACAGATTTTTCTTCATTTTAGGCACTGTCTGTACAAACATACATAAACCTTTTCTATTTTTTAGAACATATTTTGAATAGGGATAACTGTAGAATCATAGAAAGTAGGGCTAGAATGGTCTGCAGGCAGTCATTAAATGTGCCCCGAAGAGAAACAACTACATACAATTTCTTAAAAATCACCAGTGATATTTTCTAGCTCATCACATTCCTTGCAATTGTAGTATTTATCAACTTGATTTAGACTTTTAATGTGTATGTATGAGAAAATCGTAAACATGCATACGTAGCTGGACAGCTTATGAGGACAAGTTAGTTAAAAAGCTCCTCGTTGCTCCATACACTGAAAAAATGATGTTCATTCCTAATGATGGTATGAATTACCTATCTGTGAGGTTTCTGTTGGGATTCATTAATATGAAGTTTTTTGCACAAGTACAGCAACATTCTCTCACATCATACTTGGCCTCTTCTATTTACATATTTCACCTGTTTGCTTACATCTTATCAGTTAAGTCTGGAAACAAGTAGCAAGGATTTTCAAATTTAAGGAAACCTCTTCTGTGTGTGTGATTTATATGCATACAATTTCCACCCATAACTTAAAGGAAGAGAACTACGTTGACTAGCTACAGTAGCTGTTCTGTAACTTTTATATGGCTCACTTAACAGTTGGCTGCAGACTAAACCCTCATCAGCAAGACTGAAAATAATTCATTTTGGTATTCAAAGCTTTCATGAAAGAAAATACTTTAACAGGTATTTGTTGCCCGTAATGACTGAAATTTAACTCTTCTGTATTCTATGATCTGGGCAGTAATATCCATGTAACATTGCTCTTTAATTGTTTATTTTTTACATTAAAATTCCTCAAGAGTTTAAATCTATGTTGTGCATTCCCAGGTCTACCAGATTTATCACAGGTATTTAGATACACAAAATTTGTTTTGAATCATAGAATGGTTTGGAAAGGATGGGACTTCTAAGATCATGTAGTTCCAACCCCTCCTGCTATAGGAAGGGGCACCTCCCCCTAGATCTGGTCACCCAAAGACCCATCCAACCTGCCCTTGAACATCTCCAGTGGGAAGGGAGGATCATCCATAACCTCTATGGGCAAAGGTCCTAGGTCAACCAAACATATTCTGCTAATCCCTACGAAAATAGCATCAGGTGTTTTCTTTTAATTAATTGCTCCCTTTATACAGTATTTGCTTATCATGATTTTAAACCAAATACAATTTCCTCCCTGTCTAGAGGTAGACCAACCCACATTTCTTGCACGTCAAAGAAATACAGTGGTGATGGCCCGGCACTATTCTTCACTTAACAGAAAAATCTTTCAAAAATCTGTCCATTAATTTCTGATGTCTAAATAACAGACCTGTTTCCACAGCTCAGCTGGACTTGTTCAAAAGATTTTAACCTGCTTTTATAAATTTGGGTTTAAATCCTCATATCCAGAGAAAGAACTGTACATTTAAGTTTCAGGCTTTTGTCAGTATGGGCTTAATCCCCCAGAACAAATTCTATATTCTCTGGAAAAAAGTCTTCTTGCAGCACTTATAAAGTATTTCAGCACTAATAATACTTCATGTCAGGAGTTCTTGAAAGCGTCTCTAAAATTTATATTTTAACCGCAAAACTTGACATTTGCAGAGAAACTTTATTAAAAAAATACACTCATAGTAGTCTAATTAATGATAAGCAATTCCTTATTGATATTATATTTTGCATTTAAAATAAAACAGACTATTTTGGGTAGTAAGAAAAATCTGATAGTCAAGGAATTAATTTTTATTTTATACAGGATTTATGTAAATTAGGGTATTCGTGCTCTTATCTCTGACATCCAAATTTAATGCTTAGCATTAGCTGGACTGAGCTTGGCCTCTGGCTCCTTGACTGCCCTTCATAATGCTAAGTGCCATATATACATATACCCACACACACAACTTAAAATACATCATATAATAGCTAAAGCAGCCAATATCAATGCTGGGGACATTCATTTTAAATCTTGCCATTTTTTGGGCCTATCTGGGTTATGCCTGTTTCTTGTCAGATTTTAAAGCCTTTTCTATTTCTTTCTCTGGCAAAACAATGACAAGATTTTTCAGATGATGTCTCACCATAATCAATGGCAGGACGGCTAGGACAAAGAGCACCCAACTTCAACTTCTTAAGAGAATTAATTTCAAAGGTTGAAACCCTATTTCCTGCCTTCCTGTATGCTTTCCTAAGTATGTTGCTTCAATACCAATGATAAACTGCTGATTTTGGCAGTGAGGGGGTTAGGGAAGGAAGACAAGGAGGGTTAAGTTTACCTTTACCACAATATGCATAAACATTAAATGACAAAATGCATAAAGTCCAGACTCCCTGCCCAAACTCAAGGACTTCACATTTCTGGGAGTTATCACTGAACTTATCAGAGCAGTTCAAACTTCACTAACATTTTTGTGGTTTTTCTTTCTTTCTTTTTTTTTTTTTGTATGTTTGTTTGTTTTGTTTTGGGTTTTGTGTGTGGGTGTGATGAATAATAGCAAAGAAATCTTATAATATGTAGGTAAGATGTAGCAGAGGGAAAACAGGAACAATATACAATATACTACAATATATGCAACTTGGTACATGCAACAGTTTTCTAAAAGCCTCTTTCCATTTATGCTCACATAAGAAAAGAAAAGAAAAGAAAAGAAAAGAAAAGAAAAGAAAAGAAAAGAAAAGAAAAGAAAAGAAAANNNTTTCCATTTATGCTCACATTAAAGAGAAAAGAAAAGAAAAGAAAAGAAAAGAAAAGAAAAGAAAAGAAAAGAAAAGAAAAGAAAAGAAAAGAAAAGAAAAGAAAAGAAAAGAAAAGAAAAGAAAAGAAAAGAAAAGAAAAGAAAAGAAAAGAAAAGAAAAGAAAAGAAAAGAAAAAAAAAGAAAAAAGAAAAGGAGTGGAAAAATTTACAAGTACTTTCAGTTTTTGAATATATTTTTCCTTCCTTAGGACTGTCTTAGTAGTAAATAATTTGAACTACTCATGTTTTCTGTGATATGGTTATACTACATCTCTCGTGCATTTTTCACAGGCACATACAAACACAAATTAATGCAAAATTCTCCATGAAGGAATTCAGAAATATAACAGCATTAAAGCCGACGATTATTTATTCCTTGGATGGAGCATAAATGCTCAGTGTACAGATATTTGATAACAGAGAAAAAGTGTGACCAGTAAACTAGATGAGGAAAAAGTAAAGGAAGAAGAAATCACAGACTTGTGCATTGAAAAAAAAACCACACCACAGTAAACAAAAATGATTTCTGAGAAGAGAGAAACTCTTTAGGTAATCTAATACTTTGTCTTCATTTGTCAATGAAGTCAATATTCTACTTTAAATAAATAGTATGCTGTATCTAGAGTAGATTCAATATTATTTTTTTTCTTGAATCATAATGTGATTTGTAAGAGTACAGATGAAGCATTATTTTAAATCTTTTTTTATATATATAAAATAGATAAAACTTTCTTTTTCACTAGTATCAATGCATTCTCTTCCTATAAATTGCATTATTTCGAAGAGCTCTGCTATAACCTCAGAAGATCAGTGGACATCTAATTAATTTTCTTCTGTTTTGCTATGTAGAGACAGCAATAATTTTGGCTGTGAATGCTTGATTTAGAAAATTACTTTACTGGTACTAACTTGGCAGTCCCAATTCATGAATCAATATTAAAGTGACTCATGCTTCTTGACTTCCTCTTTGAAAAGGCAGTGCAGACTATTAATTTGTCAGTGTTGCAAGTTGTGAGCACTCATGCATATGGAAAGGACACTCAGGCACACATGAGAGGATTATATTCTTGAGGAAAGCATAACACTGTGGACTTAGATGATAGTAGTGATCTGAATTAAATTTAGATAATAAAAAATATCTGCATATTCTTTGAATAGTAAATGAGTAAATAAAGGAACAGAGAGGATTACCCTTTATTATCTTTTTTGGATCCAATTTCAAAGGTTACAAATGTATTTCTTTTGTATATATATTTTTCGTGTGTTCCAGCTTGGCTGGAGAATAGAAATTAAAAAAATAAAAATAATAATTAAAAAAACTTCTAAGAAACTTAAATGTTTCAGTGCATCTTACCAAGAATGCTAGCTGAACCGTAGTATTTAGACAGAGGAAAACTCTAATCCTTGGCTACAATTTAACTTTTTTTTTTTAATTTAAAAAGCAGTTACCATCGTCTTCTAGATCTGACTTTAGAAGTTTCTGGATAAAAATACAATGCCTTACTATAAGCATTTTTAACATGCTTTGACTGACTTGTGAAAGAAATTGTGTGCTTTCAACTCTGGAATGCAACTATAGATGAAGATAAATAAGATTACATAAAACAGATCTGTACTTCTTAGCACATATTTATTATACTAGTTTACTTATTATTTATACTTCCAATAATTTTAATGAAAAAGAGTAGATTCTGAAATTTTACCATTGGATTCAAAGAAGATACACATAAAAGAAATCCCAGTTCAGGATCAAGATATGAACTTAAAGGTACTAACTTAAACTATGAATTCTTAAGAAAATTAGATCATTCACCTCTTTGAAATTGATTGGTTTTATTCACATGATACAAGTGATTTCTAAGGGGACAAAGATCTGCCGGTAATGAAGTGAAAAAGCAACCTGTATACAGAAATCAAAAGCAGAGAAACAAATTAAGCTGTTCTCATTCATTACATTCTAAATTTTCATCAGGCAGAATAATTCTGAGGGCTATTAAATCCGCGTCTATTGATTTCCACCTAAATTTTCCTTCAGCTTCATATTCATGAAAATGAAGGTTGATAGAATTTTATCATTTATTTTGTTACTATTTCCACACTTCCCAAATGATGAAAGTACATAAAAATATTTTGTTAAAATAATCAACAAATAGCAAGTATTTTTCAGACACAAAGTGACAGTGTAAGAGCATGTGGGGGAAAAATGATCTTAAAAAAAAAAGGTATTTACTAGTTTTAGATGGATGATTAATAGGGCATCACAGAACCTGAACAACAGACATATATTAAAGATGAGAAGGTTGGAAATTATAAACAGAGTAGTAAAAGGAATGCTAACTCTTAAAAGTAGAACTGTGCCAAGAGAGAGGAGGAACACAAGGGAGCTCTGCCAAGAGAGAGGTAGGACATATGGACGCTGCTGAATTCATGCAGATCTGTCATTATGAATGTTAGAGAACATTTGAAGTTATGGGTAAGGAGAGTTTAATGTTCAATACAGAAAAAGCCATTGGAGTAATGTAGCATAAGGCAACCAGAGAATCTCTGTATTTAGAGAAGTTTGCCCAGGACAGAAACAGATTCAAAGACAAAAACGCCCTAGTGCTGGATATGGCATTTTTTTTTCCCCAGCCATAATATCTAGTGATAATCCATTTTGAGATGCTCTAAGCACCCTTTTATTCTCTCTGATATTATTAATTAGCATTGCTTGAGGGAAATCTAATCTAAATAATTAAGATATACACATTTGAGGGAAGGCAACACAAGTTTTCAGATACAATGTCAGTATATGCAACATTTGTTTCATGTGGGAAAAGGGAAAGTAAATAGCATATTTTTGGCCAAAAAGATGAGAAAGAGACTATGTGAAATGAAAAACTGTGAGGAGGTCATATCAGAATACCTTATGAGGTGTAGGTGAAATTCTGCTCATAGATGACATAATTTTATATAATTTTTTATTACCCAACATTTGTCTAAAAGTTTGACTTGGAGCAGATAAGAACTGGAATGTTGTCTTCTTAGAAAGGTCAGCCTATTAAATCTTGACCAATAATCCACTAAAAAATTCTTAGTGATTTATTTTGCATTAGAACATAAATGTACTGCTGTTGCCTCATCAATAGTTCTTTTTTCAGTTCTCTTATACTCATTTCCCTCAGGAGGAGTTTGTGTCTTTTTAATATATTTGATTCCTAGAATCATTTTGATTGCTTAACAAACCCAAATAAAATCAAAAGTATTCCTTGGACTTATCTTTGAATGCAAAGGATACATCAAATTATACTCACTAGAGGATAGAAAATTGAGTCAGGTCTTGAAGGTGAGAATTCTGTTTACAGAATGTTTTGGATAGGAGAGTAAAATAGTCCTACATCTAAAGAAATAGGAAAGTGTGTTGTGAGGGCCAGAAGCAGGTGCTGGCCAGTTGCTTCTTAGATTTAACTGCTTTGGATGGACTTTGTGTCCAAGAGACAGTTCTCATTTCAAAAAATCACATGGGCAATAACATAAGGGACCAGTCTGGAAGGAGAACTGACTTACCAAAATCTGTATTTTTTAAAAAACAATATAATGAGGTTATAACAGTGGTCCAAATATATCCATTAGAAACATTAAATTCCAAATAGTTTTACACCAAAGCATTTTTTGCCCCCACTAAAGAGTAAAAATTATTAAAATATTTTTCTTTACTGAATAATTTGAGTAACAGCACATAACAAGATGTTGAGCTGAAGGTTTCAGTTCATTTGACTTCTCTCATTAAGGAATTTATAACATGTTTTCTAGCACGGATATTGTGTTAGTCTTTACTGATATGTATAATTGTAATGATCTTTAGGGAGTATTTTAATACTGACAGAAACTGGAGCTGTGTATACCAAAGCTCAAACTTACTTAGATCAAAGAGGATAAAGTAAACATGTCAAAGATACTTAGAAATGACTACAATGCTAGAATTTTGTCAGTGGCATCCCCAGTATAGATGTCCACAGTGAACTCTCTAAGAGCTAAATCACACAGTCTAAGATCTACCAGTTCTTTTATCATACATTGTTATTCACTCTACCAGATATCAGTGCACTTTGTGCACTAATCTATACTGGTCCTACAGTTTTCTACCAGCGATGTTACATGAGTCTTTGGCTTGAAAAGACAGTTCTTCTAAGTGAAACCTACTGCACTAATAGATGTATGGGTACACCCACTGAAGTTCTTTAGCAGTATTACCACATGAAACTGCCAGCAGCAATAATGTACTCTCAATAAATACACAGATGGAGACTTCAGGCATAGTAATTCTATTGTATTTACAACTCAAATACTTTACTGTTCAATTAGAAAAGTAATTAAAAAGAAAAGTAATTAAAAAGAAAGAAAAACCTTTCATGAGAGATCAACTGAGGATTTCGCATTTTCTTGGTTACTCTTCTTGCCCTTTCAAAATTGAATAATTTTTTACTTAAGAGACTCTTTGACAAATATACGGTCTTTCCATAACTCATGAACGAGCCTAAGTGCAATCCAAAACTAACTAAAGGTGATCAAATATTTTCTTTTTTTGATGTACTTTAGTTTGGATCCTATGTTTCACATCTGTTTTTGTATAATGAAGTTAATAATTCCACTATATCTCATAGAATCTTAGAATCATAGAATCTTAGGGGTTGGAAGGGACCTCAGGAGATCATTGAGCCTAACTCCCCTGCCAAAGCAGGTTCCCTACACCAGGTCGCACAGGTAGGCGTCCAGGCAGGTCTTAAATATCTCCTAAGAAGAAGATTCCACAACTCCCCTGGGCAGCCTGTGCCAGTGGCTCTGTTACCCTCACCATAAAGAAGTTCTTGCATGCATTCACAAACTCATGGTTTTGTGAAGTTCAGTGCATGAATGAACATTGAAGATAATACAAAGTAGGACAAATAGAGATTATCACTGTATGGCTTTAGCTAAAACAAAGTGGATCATCACATTTTATCTACCTGAAAGATTACACTGGAATTTGGATTTGGTACTATATGCTACAGCATCTGCCTCAAACATGTTTAGAGTCTTTTTGCATGGAGAAGTATCCTATTACCCTAAATAGAAGATACATATCAATAAAGTGTATGATTTGTAAAGCAGTTTGCAGTATTTTTAAATGTAGAGTCGAGTCATGCAGAGTTTGCTCTTTTTCTTTCTCATAAATATTTTAATTATGGAAACAAAAAAGTATAGAAAAGAAGAAAAGGATAGTAAATATTTTTACACTGTTTACATATTTTTTTGTTTAAGTAGAGTAAAAAGCTGATATCTTTACTAAGAGTTTGTAATGGAAATAGTTTTATGGGCTACTTACCAATCCACGCCATTTGTTTAGTATCTGCCATATCCATGACATACTAACACCTACCAGTTGTAAATGAAGTAAGAGAGTCATGTTTACTCGTGGAGCTCTTTTGTGAGTGTAAGGACATATAATAATAAATATTTTGTTGACTTTCTTCTTCTAAGATATGGTTGTCATTATATAGTATTAGTTATTGTAATAGCCCCCCCTGCTTTTATCCTGACTACTATGCAGAAAGTGGAAATGTAGCAGTGTGACACAATCACAAGCAAAATATCTTGTTAATTAAAAGTGTGCTACCTGTCAGGTTCACAGTTCTAGAAGTAAAGAGTCTGAACAATTAGTTCAGAAGACTGTGATGGTCAGAAGAAAAAGAATGGAAATGACCCTGCTTCATTCAGGAGCCCAGGCAGGTCTGAATATAAGTTTTGACAGGCTCATGCAAACGTGAGTGATTTTATGCAAGTTAATGGAATAACATACTGAAACAGATTTTGCCTTTAATTAGAGCTGGCAAGCTGGAAGGAAAGCCTATTAAGCCTGGAAGCTTGTAAGTTCACGATGTGCTAGACCACCCCAGAGAAGATTTAATTTTCAAAGAATTTCTACTCTTCTAGGTGCCTTCCCATATCAAGAACAAAATTGCTCAATTATAAACAATTTCAAATCTAATTAAAAAAAAAAAAAGATAAATTCACTCAGTAACATGATTGATTAATATTCAGAAACATTATCACTCATTGTCCCTGTCCATCCAAAGGAAAAATGTGTGCTCCTAAGTGCTCTGCTTAAATTACCTAGCAGTTTTCTTCAGCTCTGTGGGAATGACTGTAAAGTCAGAGCACAGGGAGAAACTGCAGCATTTTAGAAAGGAATAGCACAAACTTGTCTTTCATACTGGAAATTTATATATTCAGGTGGATCACATCTGAAATTCATTCTGGTGAAAATCTGAAGGGAAATCTTAGGAAGATTTTACTTTACTTAATTTCTCCATACTCAGTAGTGAAAATGGAAATGGGAAATAAAGGGGACAATTAAAGAGCAGATAGCATCTCTAAATATAAGGGATAGTGTTTTCCTTTAAACTTAGGAGAGTTTTCACTTCAGAAACTGAAAAAGGAAGGAGAAATAAAGGCACTCTTTATAGTGCATTTTGTAGCCTTTAAATCTTAACTGTACTTTACTTCTTGAATGAAGTATTCCTCTTCTCTAATTCTCCTTTCTCCCACTATTGGCTGGAGCCATAAGCTCTGGCTGTCACTCTAACTCCCCTTCCTGTGCAACAAGGTATTGGTGTACCAGTTGTTTCAGCACACTCAAGTACACCCTTCATTCCATAGGCAGGGATCATAGAATCACAGAATCATTTCAGTTGTAAGGGATCCTTGAAGATCATCTAGTCCAACTCCCTTGTAATTAAAAGGGGCATCCACAGCTAGGTCAGCTTGCTCAGAGCCTGGTCCAGCCTGACCTTGAATGTCTGCAAGGATTCAGGGCATCTGCCACGGATTTCGTAGAATGAAAAACAGATGGAAGTACAGCAAGGGAAGAAGACAGCTTCAACATACAAAAGCAAAAGGGAACAAGACAAGGACAAGTGAGTAGGCACAGTGTAGAGTGCATAGGAACTGTTAGCAGATAAGCAACAGTCAGATATACTGCCAACCAAAAAGAAAGCCATCCAAGATGGGAACTATTTGCAAATATCACACACAAAAAGCTCTCAGGGCAATTCTAGAGACATCAGAAGGACAGTCTGTAATCAACATAAGACACCAAATATTAGTGTACTGTACCAAGTATTAGCTATACTGTAGACAAAGAATTATTCCCATTTTCAGACAGAAACTCAAAATGCTGAGGGTCTATAAAACCATTTGCTACTTAGAGGTCTACAGAGACCCAATCACAGGTAAGCTGACTTCATTGCTCCCTCTCCCCACATACCCTTCTGCAGTCTGTCTCAAAAACTTGAGTAACACACTAATCACTACAGATCAACGCGGAGCTTTCATATACTTTCTTAAACTTATAAAGACTTTCAAATATTAGCTAGCAAATCCTCCCTAGACAATGCTTCAGAGAAAGATTATAAGATCATTAGCTTAAACTAGTCCTCTATCATCTAAACAATATCTAAAATTATTGTTTATTACTCAGGAATCTAAGCAAAGAAGTCTTGTTCACCAAACTGTATATGGTCACAGACTTCGTCTGAATCATTTACAATAGTAGCAACAACAGGCAGTATAAATGCTGCATACACTCAGAATAGAGAATACCTCTTCTTTAGAAGTTGGTGGGTACATAAAGCACCCCTCTCACAATGGAAAAAAAAGGGTCTGATTTTCTGTGGTGAAAAGATTCACAATATAGTGTAAGGCAACAAATACATTCTGCATGTAACAGTTGCACCTGCTCCGTGGAGAACCTGATCGTGGGCATACACAGAGCACAGTGCCTGGGTGGGAGTTCAGACAGCACCAGTGCTTTGCACCACAGGATTGCCTGCCTGAATATCCTTGTATCAGTCAGCCCCTCCATTACCTACTGAAGAAGTGAATGCATATTCACAAATGCAAATTTCAACTAGTTATTAATCACTGCTAATGAATTGTGAAGCATTCAAAAACAACATCATAACATCAACTATAGAATTTAAATATACAATTATACTTTATATCTTGCACCACAATAAATGGTTTCAGGGCACCACAGGAGATACACAGAAGATATCTATAATGCCATGCATTTATATTATAAATTTTTTTAGATAGATAGATATTGTGTAGGCACAACGGAGTGTATTATATGTCTACGCTAGTTATCCCAGAAAACTTGTAAGAGACATAAGGAATATTAGAGGGTGCTTGTAAAATGGTAAAAATAGAATCAAGAAAAAAATATACTCTCAAAGCAAAACTTAATATAAACTTTGACTAAATGAAAACTAGCATGAAAATGGAATGACAAAAAAAATTGTAAAGAAAATCATCTGTCAGAAGTCATCACAAGTCTAATTAGCTGGTTCATGGCAAAATGTGTTCATCAATACCAGAAAAAAATTAAATCCCCCTATGCTTACAGATGAACATTAATATATTTATCAGCTGAAGACGGAGGCAATTAAACAGGAGAAAATTAGCCACAATCTTAACTTAAGAAAAAAAAGCAAGTTATCTTGTTTCTCATTATATAGCTGACTAAATGGTTGAATTTAAAATATGTATCCCCTAATCTAGGTAGTACAATATCCCACAAATAAACATTTGCTAGAAAATATTAAAAAAAAAAGCAACAAACCTTAACTTACAGAAAATTAAAATGGATAAATGGCTTTCTTAAACTGAGAGAGTTACCTTGTAATTCCTAGAATGCCTAAGGTCAGAGAAAGTTTTCAGTATTTATCTTATATGTTACTTCAATTTAATTTTTTTTAGGAAAGGAAGGTCTAAAGATTTTTTCAAATCAAGAAAGGCTTAAAATAATTTAAAAGCATTCTGGCTTAAAAATTTCATATATATATTAATCCATTTGCCTGACCTTCCTCATGTAGAGGTCTTATCCAACTGCAATTATGAATTTTGTATGTGAAAGACCATAAACACTTAGCCTACTGCCAACTATAATTTTAGTTAAATAGATTGGATCATAAAATATAGACGCTGCTAGTATTCCTTAAGTTTTCACTTATGAAAAGGGTACAAAATGCTTCATAAAATGTTAGAACAAATCTAATTTGGGGCTGAAAAATCTTAGTAATTTATATCATGTTCAGATACAAAATAATCATATTATCCAGAAGGTTCTAAGTAATCAGTATGCTCCCAATTATTTACATAAATTAGATTAACTGGAATGATTTTTATAAACTGGCAATTCACATGTGAGAAACAAATGCTATCTGTTAATAGAAGTAGCTGTCAAAACTATTTGGGGTCCGGGAGTGACTATGATGCAAAAGTTCCCAAAAGCAAAACTGTGCTTTCATCTTCACTTTCAAAAACTAGCCTAAGCAAAGGAGAAAGAACAATATGGCCTGATTAGGCAGGAGAAAAAAATATCTTTTTCCTGTTATTTTTAGCATAAGGCACTAAGAAAGTTTTAAGCTCCAAAAGGCTAACTTTTCACTTGGCAACATAAAATCCACGCGCCAGAAAGTATTTTTTCATGTTATATGATCTATCTTTCAGATCATCCTTTGGCACTCATGCAAGTGATAGTAAATTCTAGGCTTCTATCAGTGTTTACAAGAAAAAAACATCTGGATTTCATATTACTCATGGCAGTCGTTGAAGAAATCACACAATGAGTTTGATCATTATTTGGTCACAATAGAGACAGTAAAATGTTAGATCCTAAACAACTAGATCTAACTCTGTAGCTGTTCATGCCTTGTAGCAAAGACTAGAGGATCTCCAAAGAACCCTTCCAGCCTAACATAGTCTACAGTTTTACGACCTTTGAGGAGAAGGTTTATCTTCTCATTGATTATATTAATTACAAACACACACACACAAAAAAAAACCCTGTAGTATCTATTAAAAAAAAAAAAAAGTCCGTATGAATTTTGTGTATGGATGCTCCTTAAAGGATGCAAATAAAACAGGACTTTGCCTACGGCTGATACCTACCATGTCCTAACACTTGCATCCACATATAATCTTGCAAACGTAGGTTACATTCCCACCACTGAAAGCACAGACAGAATCAATCTTATCAATATGATAATGTTGAGGGAAAAGCAACAACAACAAAGCTATTCAAACTTTATAAACTGTTTTGTTCTGGTATCCACAGATGCTGATGAAATTTTTCTAATAAAGTCATTGGAACAAGAAAAAGGAAAAAAAGAATCTGTTAGGCAGATTTCTCCAATTAATCTTACTAAATATTTTTGTGAAATTACCAAAATTAGCATGGTGAATATATACTTCTATAATAAAAAATATAAGTGAGTCATTCAAGGGTATTTTTATATGAAACAATAATGCGCTGTTATCTTTTACAGAAAAATAATCAGAAAACCATTGGATCAAGGAGAGCAGCCAAATTAAGCAAAATTTTCATTGGAACAGTCAATGCAGCGATGCAAAGTTTTGTCTTTTTTTTTAAGGAATACATACTTCTTAGTTTTCACTAAAAGAGTATTCTGATCTGTTTTGATGAACAATAGGAACATTTTTTCCATTGCCAAGTCAAATTCAGATACTTTCTTTTCATATCAGAGGTTACCTTATTGAAATAATCTAGTGGAAGCATTGAAATCACTAAAATACTAACTTGTTTCTCAAGAACACAAAGGTGTTGAGATGAAAATTAGACAGAAACACTCGTAGAGTTTTAAAAACATGCATGAAACATATTTTGTAAGGTTTTTTTGAAGTTTACTTCACTTATGTTTTTCCCCAGAGGTGTACAATCTCACTAGCTAATTTTCAGGAACACATCGGGAAAGCAGATTGAGGGCCATTTCAGGGACCAATTATTTCCAGAGTCATTGTACAGTCTTAAGTGCTCACCTGTAGAGAAGTGAATGACTGAAGTCCGACTGGATTGTCTACATATAGAAGTAATAATTTAAGTGAAAATTAAAGCATTTAATAAATTTCACAAGCTGTGGGCCGAGAGCTGTATCCATAAAAATCAGTGACACCAACAGTGTTGAGTATGTACTGCCTGAGCTCTTAGATGTTGGCCTCTACAGTACACTGCAGATCTCTAGGAGTACACTCCTAGTATTCTGCAATGTATTTGCTGAGTGCATTGGCTCCCTGCTTTGTTTACATGGCCAGGAGTCTCTGAGGGGGAAACATAACAAGTATGTTCAGTGAAGGTGTGCCAAATCACAGAATCACAGAACTGTAGGGGTTGGAAGGGATTTCCAGAGATCATTGAGTCCAACCACACTGGAAAGCAAGCTCCCTACAGGAGAATCCACAACCTGCCTGAGCAGCCTGTTCCACTTCTCTGTCTTCCTTACTGTAAAGAAGTTCTTTTACACATTAGTGCACAATATACTCAAGTTTATGGCTGTTTCCCCTCATCCTATCCCCATAGACTGCTGAAAAGAGATTGGCTATGTCCCCTTGACTCCCATTGATAAACATTAATAAGAATATCTCTGAGTCTTCTTTTCTCAAGGCTGAACAGACCCAGTTTGCTCACCCTTCCCTCAGGTGGAGATGCTCCAGTCCCTTTATCATCTTTGTGGCCCCTGCTGGACTCTGTAACACTGGAACAGGTTGCCCAGAGCGATTGTGGAGGCCCTGTCCCTGGAGGTATTCAAGGCAAGGCTGGATGTGGCTCTGGGCAGCCTGTTCTAGTGGCTGGTGACACTGCTCATGGCAGAGAGGTTGAAAATAGATGATCTTTGATGTCCTTTACAGCCCAGGCCATTCTATGATTCTATGATTCCAGGAGATCCCTGTCTTTTTTGTACTGAGGAGCCCAGAACTGGACACATTACTCAGGTGAGGCTTGACCAGGGCAGAGTAGAAGGGGAAGATCACCTCCCTTGATCTGCTGGCTCACTCCTTTTGATGCACCCCAGGATCTCATTGGAACTCTTAGCCACCAGGGTGCACTGCCAGCTCACAGCCAACCTGTTATCACTCAGCTGTAGTGCAAAAAGTAATCTGTGCAGAACTATTTATGTCTGCCTCACTGTAAAGACAGTGCTTCAGAGAATAAAACAGCATCACTCTGTTGTATTGGGCAGCACCTGGAGCACTGGGACAGGTATTTCTGCAGATAAACTGTATTTAGAACGTTGTTCTACCCACGGTTCTTCACCAGTCAATGTAACTTATAGTCAAAACACATCCATTAATACAGAGGTCCCCAAATAATTCAGTAATATCAGAATTATTTTTGCCTTCCCTCTCCACTGATGAGCATAAGTACTTCAGAAGGGAGGCTTGAGAAGAACTACTACGTAACAGTTCGTTCAGACCAACTTAAACTAAGTTTGTTCACATACATCTCTACCATGCTGCAATTTCTTATATGCCCATAGTGACAATGTCTGCACAGTTCTTTGGGAACTATTCTGTGTGATTCTAAAGCACACTATCATCGTTACATGTCTGCAGTATATGAAAGCAACTAAACAGGATTTTCAGGCTCTCCATTTGGGAGAGAGATCTCGGTTCACCCATCTAACCCTTAGCAGTCATTTTTGGTGATCTGACTGTGTAATACTAAAGGTAAGTAAATGTCACATACCCTCAGAAAATCATAAAAATAATATAAATTTCTAATAATAGAGTTTAAAGGGAATGGGTAAAATTATACAAGCTGTCTCTCTATCTCAAATCAGTATCAGGGCTAAAAACATCACACCAAACATTTGTCACATGCAGTTTTAAAATGCATCTGTTGCTGAAATTCCACAACAATTCTAGGCACTCCGATTTCAGTGCTTGGTTGTTCTCACCATAAGAAAAATGCTAATTATGCAAAAATTTAATCACTAACATAACTAGGGACGATATTAAATAAGTCATATCATTCATATACATATATTCATACAGCTTGGCAGCATTTTCTTGCAGATAACTGGCCTTATTTTTTTTCAGAATAAGCTTTGTTTCTTTAAAAAGCCTTCTTTATTACTTTTTTTACTTTTTTATTTTTATTTTTTTTTACTTTTATTACTTTATTTTTGTGTGTTTCTATCATAATAGCTTTTTTCTTAATGCAATCCAGATTATTTTTTCCAGAAATATTTTTTTTAAGATTTATTTTCTACTACATCATTTTGCTATTGAAATTTTTACAATAAAAAATTACTATTTCATTATAGTCTATTCTCAAAACACTTGGTGGAGGTTTGAATTTAAAAAACAAAACAAAACAAAACAAAACAAAAAAAACAGTTCCTCTTTTACAGATAGACTAATGCCTTCCAGGGTTTTCACAAATATTTCTGAAGGTCATAATATATCTATTTCTTTTAAGATTAGATGTGTAATGACAACAGGACCAACACAGTGAGAAGGTCTTACAAAGAAGGAAGAAAATGGAAATCTCACCTATCGCCAAGGATCTTGGCTAACAGGAAAAACTCCACAAAGGAGGGACCTCCGAGAGGTCCTTCCTCAGTGGCAACCAGCCCTTAAACAATGCCCTTCACTGTGTTTCTAGGGCTGACTGGGTCTTTTCTGAAGTTGCTCAACCAGTGGTTCAGACAGTGACTCAGCAGTAACCATACGAGGTGTCATCTTGTAGCTGTCATAGAGAATCAAAACTAAGACCTTATTTACTAATTGTGCCTTCTTCTACAACAGCAGGTAAAAAATAAATTTTCCCTTTATTACTATTATATGTATATGTCTTTGACTCCACCTCCATTCTGAGTTGAAGCATTCTAATGCAGAAATCTGTGTTTCCAAGAAAACTGCTTAAGTTTGGACAGACAACAGTTACTATGTGGTAGTTCAACAGTTACCATGATAGATCCAAACACTCCAAATTCTTGTATGTGAAATAAGCCAGCAGTAAATACTTGTATAAAAAGTAATGCTTTGGCAGGGGGGTTGGACTCGATGATCTCTGGAGGTCCCTTCCAACCCCTACAATTCTGTGACTCTGTGTAAGCAAAATACAGAACTATTTTTCACCTCTGTGCACTTCCACATTTAAAAACTAAAATGGCTATGTCTGTGCCTATACTGCCATAGTTAATTAACTTGCTTAATCCCTCTCCTATTCCTATTTATTCTTTTGGCCACCACAGCTTTCTGAGCAAGTTCTGCAAACTGTTTCTGTTGCTAATTTAAAATTATCTGTCTGGAACCACCCTTGGTCTAGATTAGCTCTTCCTTTATAAGAATTAATTAATAAATATTCTCTGTAAACATTTCTTCATAACATTTTTTATTTCAGAGTCCTTTATTATGTATCCCCTCAGTCATCTCTTTCCAAGCTGAAGTGCTTTAGTTCCAGTAGCATAACTACTACTGAGATAATAAAACACCAACATAGCTAATTAGAAGAATGCATAGACAGCATGCTTTCAGTTTCTGAATGAATCTTGAAATTGTAATGTCTTTTTTGTAATGCCACACATTTTTTTGAGCTGAATTCATACTTGATTCTTCTAGTGGTTTTTTTTGTTGTTTTTTTTTTTTGTTTTTTTGTTGTTGTTGCTGTTGTTGTTTGGGTTTTTTTGTATTTTTTTTTTGTTCTTGTTTTTTTTTTTTTGTTATTGCTGTTTTGTTTTGTTTTTCAGTTGGGAATCCAGATGCATAAAGAAATGCAGTTCTGCACAGTTTGTACACATATCTGGGATGAACTTGACCAAAGTGCAAAACCTTACACTTCTGCTTTGTTGAACCTCATTTGATTTCCAGGATCCCACCTTTCAAGTTTAACAAGGTCCCTCTGGATAACATCCTTCCCTTCTGCTGTATCAACAGCACCACACAGCTTGGAGTCATCAGTCCACTTGCTGATGTTGCACTCGGTACCATCATCTATGTCAGTGATAAAGATGTTAAAGAGTACCGGACCCAGTCACTGGCCTCCACCTGGAGAGGCCATTGAGCCATTGATCACAGTTCCCTGTCTGCAGCCTTCTAACTAATTCCTCACCCAGCAAGTAGTCCACCCATCAAATCCATACCTCTCCAATTTAGGGCACTGGGAGCTGTTAGAACATTTTCCCTTACTGTGACATATAGGCTGAAGTTTCATTATGTATTAGTATACAGAATAACCTCCAGATGCTACCAAGTTAGGCTACACTGGTATTCTGCTATTTCCTTAAGGCAAGATCCACTTGTTTTTGTTTGTATTTGATTCTTTTTTTTTTTTCTTCTTTTTTCCTATTTCTTTTTTTTCCTTTTTCTTTTTTGTTTTTGTTTTTTAAAGAAGCAAGTATGCACAGACTACAGTGATTTATAAATTATTACTTCCTATTTCTAGTATTTTGATTCTAGCTCACTGCTCACTCATGTCATGGAATTTCTTTAACTTACACAGTAAAAGTTTTCAGTTAGCATGCAAGATGTTTCTCAACTTACAGAAAAGGCAAACTTATCTAAGGATACAATCTTGTACTTTCATGCAAAAGTTCTATTACTTTTGCTATTCAGGAGGGTACCAAAGAGAAATATCACCTACCCATTGGAGTTAATGCCAGAACACTGGCTTGATTTTTTAGTTCCTAAAATGTGTTCTTTGACACTGTTGCAATGCAAAACAGAGAATATAACCAATTATAAGATAATCAAGTGACCTAACTTCAAAAACAATATTTTCTAAAGTACAAGGACATTGATCAATTACGCAGTTTAATGAATGTGTTTCCTTGAATCAGCAGCATTTTCTAAATTAAGTCATATTCAGTATAAAAGACTCATTGTTATTCAGAACGCTTCTCAGCTACAGCTGCAAGATTTCATTAAATAAATATCTGCCCACTAGGAACAGCTTGTTGAAGGAAAGTAGTGTGAAAATGCTTGCAACATTCACAGTGCAAAAGGAAGAAACTTCCAGGCTAAATTCTACCGATGAAGTTGGAGTATGTGTTAAACTCTGAATTTCTGAGACTTAGACTCTATTACAGGAAAGTTTTTATAACTATAAACCACTACAGCTGGAAAAATGAATCAGAACTTTTGAGATTATTGTACATATATTCCTTCAATAATCTCAGTTCTAACTTCTTGCATACTGTAACACATATAGTGATATAAAATTAACACACCATTATATGCAATAAATCAGAGGACATAGAACCACAGAATGGCTGAATTTGGCAGGGGAACCTGTGTACATGTGGTCCAACTCCTGCTCAAGCAGGGATATGCAGAGCAGGGTGCCTAGGTAGCTTCTGTAGATCTTCAAGAGGGACACTCCATAGCCTCTGGAAAGACTATGCCAGTGCCTCATCGCCTGTGCAGCATAGAAACACTTCCTGACATTCAGAGTGACCCTCATGTACTTCATTTTGTGGACACTGTCCCTTGTCTTGAAAGTGGGTAACACCAAGAAGAACCTGGATCCATTCTATCTGCACCCTCTCTTCAGGTATTTATATACACTGATAAAATCCAGCTTCAGCTGTCTCTTCTCTGGGCTGAACAGCCCCAGCTCTCCTAGCCTTTTCTCAGACGAAATGTGCTCCAAGCCCTTCATCATCTCCATCACCCTTCAGTGGACACTCTCTCCTCTGCATTTGTGTCACTCTGATACTGTGGAACCCAGAACTGCTCAACAATAGGAACTACAGTATGCTTTTGTAAAGGGCTGGCATCCTCATAATGTCTGTTGTAGCTTACTATCACTATTATAATTACTGAAGATACTTACAGTTAGCTTTGAGAAACACTGTATAAGGTAAGAGAAAATAGTGGAAGTATTGGGATCTTGATAAGAATGTCTTACAGAAGTACTGTTCTAGTAGGAATGTATTTTTCCAACCATTATTCAGTTTTTACTATTCTAAGTTCAGTATACAGCATGCAAAACATTATGCTCGACCTTCATGCCTGTTAAGTTGCCTGAGCACTAGAAATCGAAGACAAACACAAAATAACCACAAGATGGAAATTACAAATACTAGGTGACAAAGCTAGATAAAACTATATAAGATATTGAAATAAACTCCATACATATGAATGTACACCTGGAAAAAATACTTTTGAGCGAACAAAAATAAACAGAGAGGAGGAAAGAAATAAACACAAAGGAAAGTGACATAATGGTTACATAAATGATTCATTAGATCATCACTCTTTTGGTACTTTCAGGAAAGTCCAAAGATCATACGAAATACAAAATGATAATATTCCATGTTTTATTGTGATTCTAATGAACAGAGGTCATTGATCTCTGGGAAGATACCCATAGTAAAAGTATAAGTACTGATGAGGTAAATCTGTCTCTTTTCCACCTTGTCACTGGAGCAAGAAAGTCTGCCTCAAGGAAAGGAGGTCTTTGGAAATCAGTTCATGACGCAGTTTGACACTTTGTCATGAACTGCTGGTACAATGGGAGGAGCAGAACAGCTCAAATGTATAAATAGAAACCACTACACACACCTTTTTACGTCACAGTTCTATAAATGCTTCACCCTGTTCCTCAGGATGTATTATCTGGAGGATTATAAATTCAATAAACTCAATTAATGTGAACTATTTCTAGATAGATTGCTCTTAAAAATCATGGATTTAAGCCTCACATGAACTAATGTCTACTTTTCCCAATATCTTTTGTAGCCGAGATAAATAACAGAATCTGACGCAAGCCAGGGAGTTAGTATTCTATTTTAAAATTCAAGTCTAATTTTAAAAATATAACCTCCAGCAGCTCTACTGTCATTACAATCAATGAATGTAATAGCCTTGAAACTGCGTGTCATTTCCTCAATCACATCTGCTATTGGAATATTTATGAGCTACTTTCTTCATCACAATAATGTAATTCAGTTACTATTACTGAAGACAATAGAGCAAGAGCATGTCTGATACCAACTATTATAATTTAATACACAACATTTTTAATCACATCCCCATATACTTGTGAAAATCACAGTGAACAAAATTAAATGCTGAGAACAAAACCAATAATAATTATTATTCAAGTCATTTAATTGTTATTGAATTATAAAATATATAGGATATTATTTAAGTAGTTTGCAACTTTCAAATTTATTCTATTCTGTGCAATAGAATAAATACTTATATTTCTCCAATTAGCAGAAGATCCATGCCATTTTAAGCCGAAAAAATTCTGCAATCCACTCTAATGAGGGCGTGCATGTGCAATTTTATCTCTTCATTTAACAAGTGAGAACAGATGAGAAGGAAATGAATGTCCTTTTCATAAACATCACATTTGTATTAACTTCACAATACACTCCAGCAGTTAGGACTGTGTTCCAGAAAGGAATTCCCTCCAAGATCAGAGATGCAAAGCCCAACTGCTTTACGTCTCGTCCTTAGAGTGGGTTTCAAAGCCTGAACAGAAATTCCCTCTAAAATGCAGAAAGGAATGGGCCAAAGGGACAGGGACCCAAGTAGAGCTGATCAGCAGGCATTGCACAGGGATGCTCTCAGGCTCCATCCTTGTGTGTGTGTGTCAGACAAGAACTGTAAACTAAGTGACCAGGACACAACCTGAGCATAAATTTAGCTAAATCACAATTTCACTGGAACTACCTTCTGCTTCCTCTTGTAGGATGTTGTTATTTAAACATACATAAGTGAAACAAAGGCTGATCTTCAGCTAAGATTCAATCAATTAATAAATCATGATCAATTCAAAGTAGCACTGCAGCTGCCAGATATCTCAAAAAATAAACAGACAGAGAATGGGGATTGCAACTCTGTCCTGATTTTTCTCCAGCTTTTTCAGACTTATGTACAACAGTGGGATCTTATACCTGGATTGAACACAGTTATGTAAGTCTCTGAAACTATTTCTCCTTTTCTCATTAACTCTTACTCCTTGGAATTGCTTATAGCTATGCAATCATTTTGACTGGGTTTTGAAATCCCAAATGGTTAGGGCCTGGAGGATCTCCCCTATGAAGAAAGGCTAAGTGAACTGGGTCTCTTTAGCCTTGAGAAAAGAAGACTGAGAGGAGACCTGATCCAGGTTTATGAATGTCTGAGGTGTAGGGGACAAAGTGGCAAGGCCAGACTCTTTTCAGCAGTGTGTGGAGACAGGACAAGGGGGAATGGACAGAAACTGTAGCACAGGAGGTTCCGCACGAATGTGCGCCAGAACTTCTTTACGGTGAGGGTGATGGAGCACTGGCACAGGCTGCCCAGGGGGGTTGTGGAATCTTCTTTTCTGGAGATATTCAAGACCCGCCTGGACGCCTACCTGTGCGACCTGGGGTAGGGAACCTGCATTGGCAGGTGGGTTGGCCTCGATGATCTCTTGAGGTCCCTTCCAACCCCTTTGGTTCTATGATCTACACATAAACATTTCTAGTTCTCAAAAATTTGGTTCTAGATCTCTAGCCTAACACCAGAAACAGTGTTGTGTGAATTAAAAGGAAAAGAAGTATAAGACTTCAAAACTGGAGTGCCTCCTGAATATCTGTTCACATGAAAATCAGGCAGAGGCCCTTTAAGATTGCCTGTTACACCAGAAATTAGACTTGAAAGCCTAAATCTAAGTAGGCTGAAACAGTTTTTCTTCCTTCCAGGGCTAAGCTTCTTTAGATACTGATGACTTGTCCATTTGAGAACAAGCCCTGATGTTTGGGTGTTTCCACTAGTACCAGGTGTTTTTACTTGCCATAAGTAATACGAAAAATATTATGATACACAAATACTGGCTAGGTTTTGGAAAGTTTTGGAGCTTTGTTCATTTTATGCTATGTAGAGAAGAAAAAGACGAAGTCTTTCTCAAATCTGCTTCAATACACCACGTTTGTCATATACGCATACTAATAAACTTTCATTCAAGTCATTTGACAGTATATTTTTATCATTACTTTTCAGTATTTCATCACTGAAAAAAATGAAGCACTAAATCTTTCTTTTTTTGTTTAAACGAAAATAAATTTCAAGTATAATTTTGTGGAAAAAGATGTTACTGGCATCAGTAAAGTTGTTACTGATACTACTGAATATCCAGCCTTTCAGAATCAGAATTGCCTACGAAGTAACTACCAGTTATTTGTTTCTTTGATGTTTCTTAATGACTAATGAATTGTGCTTACTGAAAAGAGCTTTTGTTTATGTATGTAGCACTTTGCAGGTGCTCGCTTAGAATAGGAGTAAGAAAAGCACTGCAGTACTTCCTTGAGAATATGTCCTTAAGGCTCAACAAAATCTTCAGCATCTCACAGAATCATAGAATCATTTGAGTTGGCAGAGATCTTTATCTAGTCCAACTCCTTTTCAGTGAACAAGGACACCTACAGCTAGATAAAGTTGCTCAGAGCCCCATCTAGCCCGACCTCGAACCTTTCCAGGGACAGGCTATCCACCACCCTCTGAGCAACTTGTTCTGGAGCTTCACTACGCTTATCATTATTAAAAAACAAATAATAATAATAATAATAAAAAAACACTTTTTTCTTATATCCAATCTAAATCTCCTCTCTTTTAGTTTGAAATCATTTCCCCTTGTCTTATTACAACAGATATTTCACCAAATATCTCTTATTTTTATTCATATCCCATAAAACAGTTGCCAAGTGACACTTGACAGAGCTGCTATTCTAATTTGTGTTAAAGAAAATGGTGATAAAGAGTTAACATTAATTTCTTATATTCAGGGTGAATTCAGTGTATTTTTTATTTCTAACTCTTGGCTAATTGTCCATATTGAAGCACAAATGTCTCAGGAGTCACAAAACCATGAGTCACTATCCTAGATTTACTAATCTGCTTCCTGTACTGCTAAACATAATAAAGTCATAAAGAGCCACTGATTCATCTAAAATACAAGCTGAAAACAGAAAATAAGCAATGCTAAGACCTCAAGTACACACTCTCTTTAATGAATGCCTCTAATGAAAAAAGTGTATGCCTGTTTGATAAAAGAAGTTACGTATAGTACACAAAAGTAAAAAAATACATGAAACTCTAAGAAAAATATAATCATTCCATATTCATTTTTTGTCATTACTTTTTCAGTTCTTATATTCAGCTTATCTCATTAGACTGCAACTATATTACACCACTGCTTTCATGAGGAATACTTTAACACGCTGTTCAGAGCACAGTCTTCTCAGTACCACAGCCCAATAAAAGAAGCAATAAAGTTCAGACAGTTTTTGTAGCTTAAGAAAAATAAATGCCAATTTTTGTATCCACAGGTGAAAGCAAAAAGTTATTGTGTTTCATCCTTCCTCTTCTCAAAAATTATACTGCTACAAATGTTAGTCTGACACAAGAGAGGCTAATAGTAAGATTTAAAGACACTTCTTCTTTATATGTTTATAGGCACCATAACAAAAATCAGACATATTCAGATCCACCAGATGCTGCTATATTGCTTTTACTATATGGTGAGACATGTATGACTAGAAAATTTGCAAAGCATTTTAAAAAATTATGCAATATTATTCATATTAGCCTGTTTGGTTTTTATTATTATTATTATTATTATTATTTTAAAGAAAGCATGAGAAACACTGAAATTTTCAGATAATCTTCATCCCTCCCTAATTTTTAGCTCCACATGTCTTGCAATAGCTAAAATAGGAATGTTAAAGTTTCAGCTTTAGGCTATCTCATCTGTCTTCAAGTACAGATATATAAATGTCTAAAAAAATAAAATAAAAATGAGTCATTGTGCTAAATTTGCCTGATTTTCCCCTGGGTTCAGAGTTCTTAAAGCTTGAGATCACTGCTTCAGTGATATCTAAATTTAAATGAGTTGAATTGTAGGAGATAAGTAAGTTATGAAACATAGAGCTTATTCTCAGATTTTTGGCTTTTGAAAAATTTTCTTTACTTCAGAGGACTACTTTGAATGCCCATTCAACATTTAGAGTAGCAAGAGATCTCCTTGGTCATAGAAAGACTGTGCTCATTTTGCTTGCCTCACTGTCCTGCAATATTTGTAAATAGTGACATCTGGGATGCTTTTCTTACCTTCCAGAGATAATCTATGCATTAAATATGTTGAACTACTTCAGCTGTGAGATGTCTTTTCTACCAGTGCAAAACGCTGTATACACCATTAACAAATTAAGACTCATTCACCTATCAAGAATAAGAGAACTTCCAGTGTCCTACTTCATGTACTGGTACTCATGTATTCAGAATCACAGAATCATTTAAGTTAGCAGGAACCCTTAAAGGTCACCTAACCCAACCCCTCTGCAATGAACAAGGACACTAACAGTTAGATCAGGTAGCTCAGAGCCCTGTAAAGACTGGCTTTGAATGTCTCCACAGACAAGACGTACACCACATCTCTAGACAACCTCTTCCAGTGCTTTACTTTCTTTATTGTATTCTTTTTCTTATATCCAAACTAAATAACCCCTCCTTAAGTTTTAGTCCGTAAGACTCATCATAACAAGACACTGAGAAATGAATGAGGTGTTTATGACTAATTTCTGATTATTGCACAAATAAATATAAATGTACATTTTTCTGTCTGTCATGTCAGATTTTTTGAAAAAGAACCCAGATTTATTCCAGGTAAATAAATGAGTGAAATTATTAGATAAGTATAATAAAATGAAATAGAATGAAGGAAAAGACATATTCTTTAGCAGTAGGCCATCTAACTAGAAATCATGCAATAAAATAGAGATGTCAAGTCAGTTACAGCTGTAGTAATACGAAAATTATTACTACATATCAGTTCTTATCAGACAACGAGCATAGAATGCAAAAATCAGTATCTACCATATTATTTTGAAAATACCACATGAATTCTTCTGTGATTATTTATTGTAATTTAATAAAAAAAAAAATGACAATTTTCAGGGAAATAAATGACGCATCACAGCAACTGGTGCTAAAAATGAAATCCCTTATATTTGTTTACTTTTTCACTCTAATTTGAAAAAATAAAAGATGTGAAAATATTTCCTCCTTGAATTGCAGCACACAAAACATGTAACAGTCTGGTAAGAATCCTGTTTATGCAGTTCACTAATTGCCTTTGAAAGAAAAAAAGGTGTCAATTATCAGAGTAGTCATTAATTTGCATTTTGCTTACCTAAAGTTACATCAGTTTGTGAAAGGTATAGGGGAAAAATGAAATGGCATGCAATTCATCTCAGTAGCAGATTCTTTAATTACTACATTTAGTCATTAAAAATTGCAAATAATTTCTCTCCCTACAAAATCAAAGTGATTACATCTAAGAGCCAAGTTGTCTCTTCAGAGAAGTATAATATTATTTAATTCATCTTTCAATCTGAAGTAAAGCAGGAGGGATTTGTATCATTTTCTAGCTGTAAACTAAGTGGGTTTTTTTTTTACATATTTCTTTGTCACTGAATTTACCACAGGTGAAAGACACGAAGTTGAAAGAAATTCAAGCAATGAGACACCTTATGCTAAAGCAAAACACTGAATTTTTAACTTTTAAAAATATCTCATTTACCAAGATCATTCCTTCAAAGTCTAAATCCATCACTCATTCTCCAGCGGATGATAGAAACAGAAATGATAGAGATTAGCTAAACAGAGAGTTGATTGATAACAGAGATAGATTGATTGATTTATGAGCAGATAAAGTGTTTGATGCATCACTGAAAGAAAAAAGAAAAACAAACAAACAAACACATTTCTGCAAGAAAACTCAAAACTGCTACTCAGAACTGCGAATACTAGGGAGTCCATTCCCTACCACACAATATGATTTACAAGCATCTTGTTTGGAATAGAAAACATATGGAGCTGGAGCAGAGGCCAATAAAATGGATGCTTGAATACAGCACATGGGTGTTTTAAACCTTCTTTCTCCTGTTTTTATATCAACATTATGCAGAAAAAATATTAAATATTATCTGTTCAAAATTATACCTTCAGGAAAAATTTATCTCCACTTTCCATATCTCAGCACTTCCTTTATCTGCTTATTACCATCCATACTTTATTCAACATTTTACTCAGTAAATTTTCAGGTAGTTTCCTCTCAGCTTCATAGTAATTTCCCCACGCATCATTATAGGATATATTTTATTACTCAGGCAAAGTACTACCTAGTGCATAAGTTGCCTAAACGTACTTATTGAAGAAATTTATGTTAGATATTCTATGGTATACCATTTTCTACTTCTCCATCTTAAGTATTTTTTTTCCAAAGTTAGTTATACCACATGGCAATACTTGAGAAAAATCACTCTAAATATCAGACCAGTTGACCACAGAAACAAGTGGCTGCTTTAAAAGTCATTCTTCCATTTTCTGTTTTCCTGCACGTCTAGTTAGTGACTACAGCAACTATAGAGGTGGGATACTGCTAAGTGATTTGAATTACTCTGTGGTTCCTGGCTCCTGACATAGAAAACTATCCTCTGTACTTCTACCTTTATCCAGGAAGGAATTCATTGGAAACAAATGCAGAGGGAAGATTATAAAATCTAAGGAAAGATGGCATAAATGCAAGACTGAAAATCTCATGCAAAATGCTTCTCCGTATATCAAATTCTCATTTTACCTAGTCTGCTGAAATGTGATTTCGTAAGTAAATGTGAGGTATGAAAATATGTTCTTATAACCCTCCTCAATGTGACATCTAGTTGTAATTTTGGAAATAGGGTTTTATCCTTATTTACTAAGGGCTGATGTATCTCATTTTATCCCTTTGAGATAGTTTTGTTGGCTTATTGAAGTTAAATAAGAGGCTGATAGATATAACAAGCAGGAAACAGAAGCAGTGTAGGAACGTCTCAGTCAGAATACTAGAAGTCCTTGAGCAAAATAATTGCTGAACCAGTCAGTAAGAAATATCCTTCATCAAACTGTTTCTCAAGGTTAGAAGGATTACTGAACTGTTAAGGATCTTGGCCAGGAGGAATATAGCAGAGAGTGTTCAGTTGAAAGAATTACAGTATTCAGGAGGGAAATCTCTCTCACTGTGCCAAGTTATATGGAAGCTGTTGCAATGCTGTGGTATTAAGCTAAGATCATTTTCCAAGATGTCAAATCTCAGCTAAGTTTTGCAATAGGCGAGTCCCAGAATGTATGCATCCTATGTACTTTTCAATTAACAAAAAGAATACAAATGTAAAAGATGTTCTGTGTCTCTATAATTAGGCTCCCAAGAAAATGTGTATTCTAACTCTAATTACATTACATGCTTGCAAACAGAGCAAAAACATGAAACAGGTCCAAGTGAAGAGAAGGATTTGTGCATATCCACACAGAAAGATCTGAATATAGTAAGGACTGATATCTAAATGTTGTCACATTTCCTAACAAGACACAAAGAATACAAAGTCCTTTTCATCTTAATCAGGCAATGAGGACAAGAAGAGTTATAATCATATATTCTACATACACTAGAAAGTAAGCCTTGATTTGAGAACCCATAGGAGAGAGTCCAGGAGAGAGCTCACAGACACGATTTACCCGTAAGTAGTCACAGCAAGCAAAGTAAAAAGAGTGAATGAATGTTTTTATATGAAATATTTTGACACTACTGAAATGAAATAATAAGGTAAAAATTCATTTTGACACACACTTGTCAAAAATGGAGTTTGAATTAATGTAGTAACACAAGATGGTTCAGTTTTCTTTAGAAAAATGCACTTCTGTCAAAATTGTTCAGTGTATTACTTTTCATCCAGATTTACAGCTTTGGCATTAACTCCCTCTGTTATTAATATCATTCTACAATGTTATCCATTAATCTCACAATGCCCATGTGAACAGTAATGAAATTCACCAAAGCAAAGTGCAAAGTGTTGCACTTCAGTCAGAGCAATTCCACATATGTGTAGAGTCTGGGAGAAGAATTCCTTCTGGGCAGCCCTGCCAAGAATGTCTTAGGTGTCCTGATAGATGAAAAATTTAACATAAGCCACCAGTGTGCACTTGCAGCCCTGAAAGCCAACAGTTCCATGGGATGACTCAGAAGAGGGGTGGTCAGAAGAGAAAATCAAGATATTTCAAATTTTCAAGTACATACAAGTTTGCAATTTCACTTCTCACTGAGAAAAGCTGATATGCCATTACTGGGGCCAACATGGACTACCAGATACTGCAGAGTAAAAATGTGAAACAGCAAAGAGCAAGCCTTCAAGTAGTGTAGAGGAAACACAGAAATGGCAAATGAAACCTGAGGGAATACTGCATTGGATTATGAAGTCTTTTCTAGCATACTAACTGTAAGACAACATTTCATGGAAAAATTAGACAAGCTAAAACCTTCTGTGGGGCAAGAGAGCAAGAAAAAACAGATACCTGACTACTCTTTTTCTCTCCTTGAAAAATGCTACTTGTCTGTCTGATATTCATATCCGATGATATAAAAATCCTTATCATTTTATGGAATTGAAAATTAAATCACAGTTGCAGTAATCAACTTCAGTGAGCATTCTGATTCACTGTCTTTTTGGATGGTGCAATTAGTGTTGGTTTCATTTGTATCTAGCTACGTTCTGGTTGCTAAGGAATACAATTTGAAATTACACTCCCAATTACATTGGGAAAGAAGTAGTCTTTAAGTACATAATTCAGAAAAGACTACAGAAAAAAAAAATCTCTTAAACTTATAATAACCAGAAAGTGTCAATATTCTGCTAATATTGTTAATTTGTCTGCCAGGCTCAGAACAAATTTACAGATATCTAAGTATATTATTTATTTATTTATATTGTCACAAGAGTGAGCGTAAGCAGAATAATATAATTTTCAACATTGCATCTATGATAGTTGTGATTTACAGCAAGTACAAATTCTCAACACCATTCTGATTAGTTATGTCTTTATAGAAAACCTCAGTGCCACACACAGCAAGTCAGGTATGCTATCTCTGTTTGGCAGTCCAGCTTATTTGTCAGTCTTTCATGGACACTGCAGAAACTGAACTTTGTGTCAGTGCTACACATTCTGAGAAGCCTGTGCATCTGCCTGTGTGAGTGGATGGAAAGAGACGGGTGAGATCTCTGGCTTTTCCCTGAGTTCCTCAGACATCTCTATATTTAGTAAAGCTGTATAAGTCCAGAACTGTGCTGCATTCATATTGCTAAGACTAAAAAATAAATACCAAATAAATCACTGAATGATTTCAGCAATGCTGGACTGAAAGGTGGTGTGTTCTTTCTCTACATCTTACCATTATCTGTAAGCTCAAGTATAATCAGACCATCTACTGGTAAGTAGCAATATTCTATGTTCCATTAGAAGATGCTACCTTTCCACTTAATTAAAGAAATGGAGGGATTTATTGCAGAGACAGGATTACTAATCAGCCACTTTTAAAATACCTTGGCCAAAATCCCATCGCTTAACCATCGTAGTAGCCTTGCATTCTGCATAGTTTCTAGGCTAATTGACACAACAAATCTAATAATTTTAATCAGGAAAAAATACTTTGGGGACTGCAGTAACTGAAGAGTTACCATGGTTCCTATTTCACAAATAACTAAAAAGATTCATTTTTGTTTTTCTGCCTGTTTTACTAAGGAAGCAAGGCTTATATTTCATCCACATTTATATATACAGCTAAGTGGGAATATTCACCCATTTGTTCACTGGTTGCCTCAATCTCCTTCAAATCTGTTGTAAATCCTAACCAAATTGGGTAAAGAATAGTCTGGATAGATAGAATTTTACTGTGAAAGGAAATAAGCCTGTGAGGATAAATACAGCATGAAATGAATTTCTTTTATGTCACAAATTCTGCACAGAAAGATGCATTCTGAGTGTCCTAAACATAAAGACCTTCAATCATATATAAGATGCTTCTAAGACGCTGACTGCAAGATACACACCTGTAACAAACTCAGCCTTGTTAGTTTCATCAGTAATGAAGACCCAAGCGGAAGCAAGACAGAAGACATCTCATGACTTTCACTGAAAGTAAAATAGTTCTGAAAGACGGTAAAGAGAAAGATGGCAGAAAGTGAAGGTGATAAACAAATGAGGTGTTTTGGTATCCACCTCTTACAGCAAGAACACAGAGAACCAAGACTGTGGTTCTATGCACTACATACATCAACAGTTTAGAAAATGAAAAATTCTACAAGGATAACAATTCTTTAATAAAGCAAAATGACAATAGAATAGAACAGAATAGGATAGAATATACAGTAGAATGTACATTATTTCTAGCTATCTATCTCATTTTAAAGGATATGAGGAATATGTGACTTTCCTTTCCTGACATCTGTTACCACTTTTAGTAATGGAAAATTAAACTTATAAAGCTTATAGAGAGCTTCTTTTAGTATGACTTGATACATCACCGTCACAAAAAATCTCCAAGGAGAAATTCAACTGCTTAAAGTAAAAAACTTCAAGAACATTAAAATTGTTCCTAAAATGAAAAGACAAATAGCTTAATTCCAGTAGAAATCTTCAGAACAGGAAACAGAAAAGAAATCAAAAGAAAGAAAGATTAGTTTATCTTCCTGATTGTGCTGATCACTGCCTCTGCAGTTGGAAATGGCTATATGTCATTAAAGTAGCATTACAAAAATTTCTTGTTGTTACTGTCTTCCCAGGAAATACTTAAGACTGTTCAAATTGGAAAACAATACATTTCCAACCACAACAGGAAAATAATTGCTGTCGCGTTATTAACCAGCAAGGTTCTAGCCACAAAATCTACATTATCAACAGAAAAAAAAAAAATAATGCTACAAAGACCATTTAGGATCAAGTGTAAGATTTAAGAAAAAGTGTGAAATATGATGTGACTTCAGTTTCAAATCTGCATTCTATACCTTAAAGATATTCGATCAGCATTTCTAGTGCAGCAGCTACTTCCATCATCTTGCTAGCTAGGCTCAAATTTCCTCCACATTCTTAGGGAAAATCTTTATCTGAAATGATTCAACTTACATAAACAATTATCTGGAGGAATAACCGCATGCACCAGTACAGGTTGGGGGATATCTGCTGGAGAGGAGCTCAGAAGAGGGGGTCCTGGGTGTCCCAGTGGAAGACAGGTTGGCCATGAGCCAGCAGTGCGCCCTGGTGGCCAAGAAGACCAATGGTATCCTGGGGTGCATTAAAAAAAGCATGGCAAGCAGGTCAAGGGAGGTGATCCTCCCCCACTACTCTGCCCTGGTCAACCCTCACCTGGAGTACTGTGTCCAGTTCTGGGCTCCTCAGTACAAAAAAGAAAGGGATCTCTTGGAAAGCGTCCAGCACAGGGCTACAAAAGATGATGAAGGGTGGAGAGCACCTCCCTGTGAGGAAAACCTGAGAGACCTGGGTCTGTTCAGCTATGGAAAAAAAACAAACACTCAGAGGAGATCTGATCCACGTCTAAATATCTATATCTATAAATATCTAAGGAGCAGGAGGTAAAGGGACGACGCTAGACTCTTCTCAGCAGTGTGTGGCAATAGGACAAGGGGAAATGGCCATAAACTGAGGTATAGGAAGTTCCACAGAAATGTGTGTGGGAACTTCTTCACAGTGAGAGTGACAGAGTACTGAAACAGTATGCCCAAAGAGGTGGTGAATTCTCCTTCTCTGGAGTCATTCAAGACCCTCCTGGCTGCCTACCTCTGCAACATGGTCCAGTGAGCCTGCTTTGGCAGGGGGATGGACTAAATAATCTCTAGAAGTCCCTTCCAACCCCTACAATTCTGTATTTCTGTGATCTGAAATTTGTGGCGTTTTAGCCATAATTTCAGAAAAATAATAACTGGGCAAAGCAGTGTTTAACCATTCCCTTATTCCCTTCCTCCTCTCATCTGAACTTTTTTTCCCACTCTAATCCATTTATCCACATCAGACTTATCATTGATTCTTGCAAATTTTTTTAATAAACTTGCTCAGGGTCACTTCCAAATCTTTCTGTATCTTAATAATATCCTGGACATCTCCCTCTTTGGCTTCTGTTCAAAAACAAAATGTCACAAATGGTTTTAGTTCTATTAGGTACATGCTGTATTGCAGGAAGCACTGCAGAATTTAGTCCAGAAAGGCAGTAAGAACTCTGTCTAGTCCTCTCTTTAAGAGTTAGGCTTTTATTATTATTATTATTATTATTTTACAGTCCAGGAAGAATCTCTAAATCAATANTGATGTTATGATGTGGAATACCAATACCAAAAATCATAAAACCATGACAAGATATGTCAGTTTATGTGGAGTAACAGCCTGCTCTCACTGAAAGAGCAGGTTCTGTTCCTCTCACCATTCATATATGCTCTTGCTTCTAGATTTGTTTCAGGAAAGTGGTTGATCATTGACCAACTTACATTGTAAAAGTGAATGGCTTAGCTGATTTACTGCACAATTAGAGAAGTCAGCACAAGGAAGGCTGGAAAACCTGCAGCTTGAAGCAGGAAGGGAAGAGGAGGCAGTAGAGAAAAGACTGGAATCTCTTTTGAGCTGTTGACTCAGCCAATGTCTTGAGAACTTTTGCTGTCTAACTTCACAAAAAATAGTAGCTTTATTTTGACTATATTGAATGAGTCACAGCAGAAAGTTGCTGTTCTCTCTTAGTATTCCACATTCATCTGTCCTGGATTTCAAACTATTGAATTTATGAATGTGGTGGAGTAGAATGTAAAATAGCATGAACTGACAACTTGAATAACTTGCAGTTCCTTTATATCTAAACAGAATACTAGAAAAAGCTGAAAGCCTTCATAAGCATACTTTTTTTCCTTCAATTAGCTTTTAAGTTTTTCAAAAATGAATATTTGCAAAATTTATACATGTAGTGATCAAGACATCAGCGATGATACAGTCAATGTTCTCCTGCCTGATATCTTTTGGGACTGATTTTCAGAAGGGTAAACATTTCTCTGGAATCTATTTCTGCTTGTAAACAGTGGTCTGTCAGAAAGCCTGCTCAGTAAAACTTGCTTAAGCAGCAAAGAATCATGAATTAAACAACATATTTTTATTTCTAATGTCTGAGGGATATGTGTCATATTGCACTCTTTCTCATTTTTATACCTCTGTTTCACATTCCTGTAACCTGGTCATTAGGTGTATCAGCATTACATATAAATACTACAGGAAAAAATAGAGTTTTACTGCCAAGGATAAAAAGCAGAATAATGTATAACATAGAAGAGTCTTAAGAATTCTTATGTGCTGAATCACATCCACTGAATGCAGTGAAATACAAATATTAAGCTATAGTGTTTTTCTATAATAAATATTCATGTCTTACAGCATTCAATGCGATTTTTTGTTGTTTTTTTTACTGACACGTAAAGATTCTTGTTGATTTTACAAGCAAGATACACTTTAGTAGTTTCCACGGGCTGCCTTGATGCAAGAGGAGAACATATTCATTTTTAAGACAAAAACGGATGAAAAAGATGCTATGTGCACTTAAAATTTCAGCAATATATTGCTTCACTCAATGTTCATATTGTACTAGAGCTGAATATCAGCAAAGATGCAACTTGTTGCCATGACAACAGTTGAGGTAAGAAGTATTGACAAAAGAGAATTATACACTCCACATAAAGGATGAGTTATGTGTTAGAGCAGACAGAAGAGTAGTAAACGCCCTCTGTCTTCCAAGCTTTATGAATACAAACACCTTAGAACCAGATTAGTAAGGACATTTCTTCTGTTAAAAAGAGAACAATATCTATGACAAGTCTTTGACACTGCAGATCTCCTGCTCTTGAACAGGTCACACCTTACATTGGCTCTATAAACACCATCTGTGTACACTGAAGAAACATTTCCAGAAATAAATGAGTCATGTACCAGAGCTCTTGCTTGTCTGTAACACGGAAGATAGATTTGTAGAAGATGATAAATAAAACAATACTAACGAAAAACAGCTCTTTTCTCTATAACAGTGCGTATCTTCAATAAGAGAGCCTGGAGAGAAGACTACAAATTGATCAAATATGTATTTCTGACTGTCACAGATGTACTATAAAGCTCCAGAATTAAGAGTGACCCTGTGAACCAGCTCAGAAACTATTTTTGAACAACAGAGGCAGAATTACTGTTGGAGAGGACTGCTTTGGGAACAAAGAATGAACTGGTGAGAAAGATAACTTTTGTAAATGATGTAAAAATAGCAGTATGAAAAAAGAGAAGAAGGTAGTAAGTGAGAGGTGAAAGGTTATGCAAGGCTGTTGAGAAGAAAGTTTAACAAGGGATAGCATTTTCTGTAGTATATGAAAGGGTATGAAAGTATGGGGGAAAAAGGTATGGGGGAAAAAATAATAGATTCAATTAGGTAGCCAGGAAAGATGATACATAAACATTTGAGTAAGTAAATGCCTACCCCTGTGAATACAATTTGCAAGAACAGAAATTTGCCTGAAAATTTCAGCTCACTTTTTACCACTAGGACAATGTCTCACTTCCCAGGATATAGGTTGTTCTTGGGTAAATAAAAGTGGGGAGAAAACTGAGATTATTTTTATGCTAGTGAATGCGCCTGGAATCAGAAAGTTATGCCACTGGAATTTAAAGGGGAGCAAGTGATGTCACGGAGAGAAATGAATGAGAGTGAAAATGCATTCTTTTACAGGATACCAAAAGAGACTGGGCAATCTCAAACTGCTTTTAATGACCAGAGACTTCAGTAACGAAGACTACCATCATCAAAAAATTTCTGTTCATCAAGGAGAAAGTTCAGAAAGTACAATGTCAGAGCAAGAAAGAGTATACTGTAACTTTACAATATAAGGTAACATTAAACCAGTCTCATTCCCTCCATGCTTAATTACATAATTCATTGGCTTGTATAACATTGAGCATTTAGACTTTGCTTTTACTTTTTATTATTATTTTTTAGTTTTGATCACAGAAAATGTTATTTTCTGTGCTTCAGTTTTATTTTTGTCATTTTTATTACCAGCCCATCAAAATGCCGTGTTCTCACTGTTCTGACCAAGCACTTAAAGGGAAACCCATTAGCGAGATATTGAATTGATATTCATTCTTCCTGTGGAAGACAGAGCTCTAAAATGTTGCTCTTATCTCTCGCTTTTATCTTTTGACAACAGCCATTCTAATTCTGAAACTTCAACAACCAAAAGTGGGAAAACCCTAAGTTTTCAAAAATACGTCACACAATTTTATTGATATGCAAGTTTTAAAGAGCCTTGCATTTTGTCTCTCAAATGACTATTAAATATCCACAATTCTTATTCATTCCTCTTCTAGTGTTCTCTTGTTATGCCCATTTATTTTTGCATCAATTGAAAGTTTAACTTAAAAAAAATTCTGCAAGTCTAAACTGTAGTGCATCATTAGAAGCTGTTGAACAGACCACATATGAATTAATGTTTTGTACGTATAAACTGTGGAAATAATAATATTTTTCCTTTTTGGATTCAGACATGACACTCATTGATGGGAAGTGCTCTAATCAATCAACCTGAGTTTAACAATGCGTGTCAAAGGATTTTATTTAAAAATGGAAAAAAACTGAAGATGGATTAGACTTGATTTCCAGCCCCCCTTCTAGTAATTGTTTATATTTTAATTAACAGATGGTTAGTATTAATTACAAAAAATACATAGAATGAAGAAATAGATCTGCAAGACCTGAAGCCTAAGTTTCTGTTTTATTATGTGGGCAATACTCAGCACTTTGCCTTACCCTCTCTCCTTGGCATGATCAGTGTTACAGCATTTGATGGTAAACATCACCCTGAATATTAAACCTACAGGTCTAAGACCCCTTCAGGGAGGTGGGGGGGTTCATCTTCTGCAACTCTCTCTGAATTGTTTGATAAGAAAAAAGGTCATCTCTATTTTTTTATATATGTTTTCTGGGAGCCTGAGCCCTATACAGAAAGTGTTCTGTTTTGGATCCCACAGAAAGTTAGGCATGAAGCAAATATTTAAACCTGTCAAAATGGAAATGGTTCCCCTTACACATCCAGAAAACAAACACACAACAATAAAAAATGAAATAGATAAATAAAACAACCATTCATTCTTGTTACTCCGCAGTAACTCTGCAGTTACCCTGATAAAATCTGCAGTCTGGCTAGCAACAGACTGGTAATAATGATTCCAAGGATCACAATTTCAGATAGAGACTTTGGAATCATAACGATAGAGGGGACACTCAGAACCACTTATGCCATTCTAGAATCATGCTTTACTTTTACAAAGAGTTGAAATACATATACATTGCAATGAAACTATTTGCATGTGTTATACGCATGTATACATACTTATACACACATATGAAAACTATGACTTAGAGATCTGCATTTTCACAATATTTTCTTAATTCAGTGTATGTGGAATAGACGAAAACAACACTGAATCACTTGAATCAACTACAGAGTCGTTACTTTTTGTCTAGTCAAAAGGAAACCATTTTGGGTCACCTCACAGGAAAGCTGCCATTGAATCATAGGCATTTCTAGTTCACTTCCTGAGTAATAAAGTTCAGCCTGTGCACACACTAGAGTAAAATCTCCAGATGGGAAGGATGTAAGCTTTACTAATTAGCCAAGTCTGCTCTTGTATCAGTCCACCACTTGGCAGATGTACAGTGCTCTGCTCTAAGCCATTCTGTAGTTTCACAGCTTCTGCAGAATTGACTGATTCTGCAGCTGGCTATTTCCCCAACACTCATCATTATCTTTACCTAGTGAATCCAGCAACATTTCCAGAGTGTCTTGTCTGAGGCAGTCATCACATGGATTATTTACACTGATCAGCCACCTCAGACCTGGAGAGTTTATACTCTTGAATCTGTCTCTAATCCTAGATCAGAAAAATACCTTGCAGTTTATGTAACAAATATCCATTATATAATCCCCATTATTGCATATATCATAGCAATTTTATCATGTGCTTTTATAACCAATCGATTCACCTTTAGATCAAGCTTCTTATATTATCATTATTCTTTGACCTCACCTAGGCAAAAGAAATAGCAGTTTTACATTATTGAAAATGAAGATCACTTCTTTCTTTATTTCAAAGAACCATGATTTTGTTTGGTAGTCCTAGTAAGGAAAACTGTAGGTATGTCCCCTATGCAGCTAATTGTAATTATGTCTACATTTTTCCAGTTGTTCTTTTTAATACATACCAAATATTTGCTCAATCAGTAACTGAGACTATTAATCATCACAACAGTTGAATCTTTGGAATGTAGAAAGAGGAACAAACTGTTACTATTAAAGCAAAACTGTATTCATACATTTTATGTAGGTTTTAAGTACATATATAAGAAATAAAACAGTAAAAACTGCTATTTAATGCTTTCCTGTTTAGATTTGCTCATCGACAAAAAAAGAAAAAAAAGAAAGAAAAGCAAAAGCAGAAAAACCCAAAAACACCAAAGCTCTAGTAATGCATAGAAAGGGATGGCTATCTTATCAGATGCTACTATGTAGAGTATGGATTCAGTGAACCTTAGAATCATCAAAGTTGGATAAGATCTTTAAAATCAACAAGTCAACCATCAACCTCACCTGAGTCCCATTACTAAACCAAATCTCTTAGTTTCACATATTCACATTTCTTAATACTTCCAGGGATGGGGACTCCACCATTTCCCTGTGCAGCCTTCTCCAAAGCTGGATGTCACTCACAATATTCTCTAGTTCACGTTAGAAAACAGTATTGCCTTATAGCACTAAAACTTGTTTTGTAATTAAAACATGATGGGGTGTGGCAATAGCTTGTATCACCCCTTGCCTGAAATTACAGCACATGAGAATACATGAAATGTAACAACTTCCACTGTATAAAAAGGGAGAGATGTCAGATGCTGCTGTCAGCATGGCTTTTGGTGCTTTAAGTGCATAAATAAATACTGACACTCTGTGACTGGATCTTCTGCTAAAACATTCTCAGCCACAGGATTCTAATCCTGATTGTAAAAACAAACAAACAAATAAATAAAATACACAAACAAATAAATAAAACAACCACTTAAAAATGAAATGTTTACTATTATATTTTCCCAGTGTTTTCCAAAAGCAGAAATAAATGCAGATTATGAAGAATTCCAGTAGCTAAGACCAATTTTCAATAAACAATCATCATTTCTATGGAATTATTCTACTCAAGTATCCTACAAAACTGTACCTATGAATTCACTATTATTTCGTATCTTCAGATACTTTTTTTTTGGTTTTGCCTCCTCTTCAGTTACAGTGAGGCTCAAAGCTAAAATACGAGGTAAAGCATCACTGGTGACAGATGGTTGATTAAAATCATGGACACAGATTAAGCAAGAAAAATATTGGAGGGCTGAAAGAGGTAATTAAAATGGCAACTTGCTCAAGAAAGCAGAAGAGAGGTCATTTTTGCCCTTAAGGAATGTATTAAGCTATGCTACAGTAATCAAGATTACCAACTGCTCAATGGTTAGTGACAGAAAATCCACTCTGTTTGTGTTTTTCATGAAAATCATTTCTCAAATTTTATTCTACATATTCACTGTTCCTTTTCCAAATCTGAGAGAAGTAGCACAGCTAGTGACAACAATATAATGAACATCTTCAGGAGCAACCTTAAAGGTATATTTCTTATGGCCACATGTTGAAAACGTCCCAACAAAATTTATTTGAATGTAACTTTATTTTGTCTTTGAAAAACTTAGACAATTCAAAGTCTCCAAGGAAAAACAAAATATTATGTTTTGCTTACTAGAAGCTATAAGAACAAATAATAGAGAAAAAGCTAGGCTAAATCTAGGTAAAATGCTGCTGATAGATATTCAGTCTCATTTCTTTTATGATGATAATTTTACAACTGTTTGTAAACAACTAAAAGGAGCATAGCTCTGACAAGCATCTTGCCTTCAGGTATTTATATACATAGATCAGAGGGCATCTTGTCTGTTTCTCTTTCCTAGGTTATCTTCTCTCAATCTTAGGAGAGATGCTCCAGTCCCTTCATCGTCTCCATGGCCCTTCCCTGGGTACTCTCTTCCAGTATATCCATGTACTGGAGAGTCCAGAACAGTTCACAGCACTCATACTGTGTTATCCCCTGTGCTGAACAGTGGCAAAGAATTGCTTCTCTTGATCTGCTGGCAACATCCCTTCTTATGCAGCCCAGTCTCTGTGGCAAGGACACATCTCTAGATCATGGTTAACTTGGTGTTGACAGCAATTGGCAAAATCACTGTCCAGCCTCTTGAACCATAGCATGCTGGTACATGGGGTTGTTCCTCCCCTGGAGTAGGACTCTGTACTTCCCTTAAATAAGTTTTTGTTCAGTTATAAATATGCAAATTCTTCATCATTCCTATAATAGCTGGCACAAAAATTTGAGAAGAAGCATAGTTTTAAATGCAAAATATATATATATTTTTTCAGATCTTTTTAGTCCAATAGAAAACTAAAATCACTGGAATCTGTGTGATGTTGCCAGACAGATTTAGTTAAAGAGAAATGAAATGATGAGTATTTGGGAGTAAAATATACTAAAAAAAAATCAGGAAAAAAATTTCCACTTTCAGGCAAACTAATTTAAGGAAATGACCATTCAATTAGATCCCACCCAGTAAACTTTTCTCATCCCAAACACCTGATAAATTCTTTAATAAATTTCCCTTTTCTTTAAGGACAGAAGGCAAATTATTTTCTTTCTTCCATCTCAGGACTCAAATTTAATTATTCATTTTATTTGTTTAAGTCCAATAAATATTCTAGGAGTACTCATAACTATAGAATGGACCTTTTGGAAACTGCAAAAAGAAATGATAGGCCTGCTTTCAGAGAACAATTTCCACACCACCGAAAACATTATTTTCACTTTAAAGATTAGTTGCCCTTTATTTCATAGGTCTTCCAACTTACATATTTCACTCTCTAAATATGTTTCTTGTACTGTGCCTAGGCCCAGTTGAAGCAAATTGGCGTGTCCCAGTTCAAGTGTTTTTGTTAGAGTACAAAAATGAAACTTCTCTTCCATGTGCATTTCAATCAATCTTTATCTAACATATTGATTGGATAAAAGGTTGCTGAAAGGCATGCGTGAACACAGAGGTCCTGATGTAGTATAAAAGATTTGACTCTACAACAATTAACAAAAAAAAAAAGAGAGAGAAGATAGGAAGGCTCTGGGGAAAAAAAATAAGTGTAAAATTCAGCCTCCTAAGCAGAAAGCTAAGCCAGTATTAATCATTGATCTGTTTTGTGAAATTCAGTAAACATTTAAGCAAGCAAAAAACTCACCTGCAGTTACCAGCATAAAAATCTTTCCTAACAACACTTTGTGCTACACCACATTTCACTGGAAAATGCTTTCCCTCATACTTTTAATACCATAAAAAATCAAGATAGAGATCGAGTAAGATGAACCAACCTACACTCGACATTTATGGTTGAGAGTTTATGCAAAACACTCTCATGAGACAATGAAAATGAAATTAAGGTCCTCCTCCACATAAATTAAGGATAATATAAACCGATTATATGAATTCTACCACCCATTCCTAGACCTAAAGAAAAAAAAGGGATTGAACTAACAACTTTGGGAACAACAGTAGCACCAACTCAGGTGACACCATTTATTGGCTGGATCTGTTGCTCTTCTTTCAAAAGACCACATTGCTAATACAACACAATGTGAAGTGAAGTAGGGGAAAAAGCAGCTTCGTACTTACAAAGTAGAAGCATACTATCTGTTGAAACACCAGCTAGATGTTATAACTACAGGCACTGCCAGGTGCCTAGCAATCTGTGAGCAACATAGGCTAGCACAACATCAGGGTTTGAATTAGATCTTAGTAACGGTAAAAACACTGGATTATCTGACATGAAAATTTAAGTTTTAAACTTTTCATGGCATGAAACACAGTCAGTGTAGAAAACACTTGAAAATTAAGGGTTAACAACAATTGCCTATGTTCCCCCTTGTCCAGAGCTAATGCTGAGAATACACACCAGTCAAACAATGCACAGTAGGTGAAAATCCAGGAACACATCTCTCTTTGGTGGGTGATAGGCATGATAGGCAGTGCTGTGGGTATGTGTGCTAGACCTTTCAGACAGTAAGAGCAATGCTATTTCTCCCACGTTTGTAGCTCTTTCTCTGAAGCCTCCTGCTCCCCAGAATAAACAAGACAGAGAGATGCTCATGCATCAACTCTGTCTTTCACCCCTCTAGCTCTTTTCTCTGTGTTTAAGAACATTTCCAATTAACCCAATGTATTGTGGGGACTTAAAGTGATTGTTTTCTAATCAACAAGCAATGTTCAGTCACTGTGGCAGCAGAGCTGCAGACACACCATATGAAAGAAATTGACAGTCTATTGGAAATGCCCATAGTAGTCACTTTGAGGGAAGTATGGACCTGACACTGAAGCCTTCTTCATGCCTGGAGCACAGAAAGAAAAGGTATGTGAAATGCAAACATCTCAAAAGCCACATCTGGCCTGTGAGGTACACTCCTCTGCCAGAACTTAAAGTGATCAGAAATATCTCTTTCCAGCTAAGAGACAACATATATTAATTGGACTTGACTTATTTCTAACAAAAATATGCTAAATTGAAAAAGAGTAGCTTACTATCATAGCAAGGAAGGAAAAAAAAATCAGATCTGAGACTTAATAGAGATTTTCTGAAGTCATTCAATTACTGAAGTGATAAGATGATAAAAGACCACAATGGAGAGCAGAATATGCGTGAAACTAAACAGTGAAATATGCATCAGGGAATAAAACAATTTTAAGAAAAAAATAAATGAGATACTTGAGAAAAATGTGAAAACAGAGAGAAATAACTCATATAAAACTTCAAAATATAGAAAAAAATTGAATGATACAAAATCAGAGGGATGGACAAAATTCATGGAAAAACTGGCATCCATTACATTAATTTTCATCCAAGCTCAAAACTGCTCTTCAGAATATTTCACATTAGTGGATATGACATTGTACTAAAAATATGTCATTTTGGAGACACTCAGCTTCAGATCTTTCATTCTTTGTAATCTTTCATGTCTGAGGCAGGATATAGCATAGACAGGAGCAGAGGAGAGTCAAATAGATGATCAAAGGGCTGGAGCATGTCTCCTATGAAGAACTGTTGTTGGAGTTGAGCTTTTACAGCCTGGAGAAGAGAAGGTTCCAGGGAAACCTCATTGTGACCTTCCAGTACTTAAAGGGAACTTATAAGCAGGAGGGAGAGTGACTTTTTAAATGGTATGACAGATATAGGATAAGGTTAGTGTCTTTAAACTAAAAGAAGGGACATTTAGGTTAGATATTAGAAGGCTATTTTTCAATCAGAGGGTAGTGAGACACTGGAACATGTTGCCCAGAGAAGCTGGGGGTGCCCCATCTCTAGAAGCATTCGAGGCCAGGTTGGATGGGGCCCTGTGCAGCCTGATCTGATGGGTGGCAACATTCTTCATTACTCGGGAGTTGGAACTGGATGATCTTTAATTTCTCTTTCCAGCTAAAGCCTTTCAGTGATTGTAAGATAACATTTAATACTGAATTATTTCAGCAGAGAATTGCTGAATTTAAATTATCTACAGTAATGGCTTCTTTATCTGCTTCAAGTTAAATGACTTTTCTTAATTTTCAACAACTTTATTGCTCGCCTTCAATGATCCATTCATTTGCACCTGTGTGAATGTGCACCACACATTTCACACTAGCACTTTTTTCCTTCTTGGTTTTTCTTCTGTGGTTAACTTCAGTAGATATTATATTTACAGTGGTTAAGGTGTCTTCTTCAATATAAGTGAGCTTACATAATTGAATCTTTTTAAGGTATCTATTTTAAAGCTTTATCTCTATTCCAATTTTTGAAATTATTAGCATGTGCTTAGTTTATTGAGTTAAACTCCTTTCTTTTGTTTGTTTTTTTTACTACTAAAACCAACAAGTTTATTACCCAATTTTCACCCTCTTGTTACAGGATAATCCTTAATTCTGCAAATTGTTAAGTGTTTCCTTGTACATAAATACTTTTTTTTTTTTTAATTGATAGAGTATTTGATACCCTTTAGGTCATTCAAATTAAGTTAATGTAAATAGAGAACAAGTTTTTTTAAGCAATGCTTCTGACTTCCATTACAATTATTAGTTTGGCAAATCCATTAAAGGTTCCATTCAGCAATATGTGCTCTATCTAGCAATTAATTTTTAGTAGCATCCCAAATGCATGGATTAATATCTTGTAGGCAGCACCAGGATGTGACTGATTAAGCAATATGATAGATCACTTTAATGCATTTTGCTTTAATGCTCGTTTTAAATGGCTGGAAAGTCATCAGTGTAATCTGTTGAGGTGTGGAATATATATCCACTCAGCATAATGGATGGCTTGAATGACAGCAAATTCTGGACTCTTCCTGATTGTAAATTGTTAAAACGTAGTATAATTTTTTTTTCTTTTTATATTCCATATTCAATTTCTTTTGTGAAGTTTAACAGATTTTCTATACTGTATTCCTGCTTTGCTGAGAACCATAATGTCAGCCAGATCAGAGAACAGAGAGCAGGGTCTGATTATGACATTCTGCCCAAATTAGGATCATAATACTTCCCAGGCAATCACACCATAGTCACCTGTGAGGACCAGCATCAGTTCCTCCTCATCCAATAATAAGAGTTATACTGTATTTAACTAGTTACAAACACAAGGTGAGAAAACTTCTTGAATGCACTTCTTGCACTCTCCTGCAAAAGGCCAGTTATAAATTGTTCCTTAAAATGCTCAAAGCAGAAACCCTGATCTACACATTGAAACAGCTAACATATTTCTGACAAAATACTGATAATAAATAGAAATTGTGACCTGAAACACGGTCATAGTTAATATAAGTCATGCGGTATGCAGATAATAAATTTGGGAAGAATAGGAACTAACTGAACCTCATAGAAAATGTGTGGTTGGAACAGAAGTACAGTATGAGATAACCATTTTCCATCTGATGGGAAATGCTCCAGACATTTCACTTAGTACTGCCCAAAAGATTTCCGTTACTGTACTCCCAACAGAATTTATTGTCAAATATTTCCCAAACAACCAAGGCCAGTACTGAGCACCTGCCCCCTCTCCCCTAACTTCAAAAAAAAATATCCAATTTTTAGTTGTTCAGAGATCCCAGCAAGTACACTGATGCTTGAAATTCAGCTCCTTTTCTATACTTTCTTCATCACTGATACTTAACTACCTTACAGAGGGCTTAGAAACTAAAGAGCATGCATGAGGTAGATGCTTGCCATACAGGTTATGCAAAAAAAATCTAACATAATACTCAAATACATTTTTTTATGGACACAAGAACATCAGAGATACTGAAAAAGAATAAGAGCAGTTATGCCAGATGTTTTAAAGGTGTTACTTAACATCTATAATTTAGATAGCTAAAGCCTGTGATATTCTGGCTGGTCAGTTCTAGAAGGCACAGATCTAGTTTAACTTAGATCTTCAGTAAACCTTACTTATATCTGACTTGAATCTACCAACACCAAAATAGAATTTTTAAAACCCCCCTAGCAGAAACATAAGCAAAAGGAGCTCTATGACAAAAATAGGAAAGGTTCTTATTTGTGTCAAAGTAGTTGGTAGTAGTTTCAGGCTGTGAATTTGTTGCACTGGTGTGGCAGCAGTTTAAAGTGTTTCACTCTTTGTTTTTTTTAATACATATATTAAGGTAACAGATCATACTTTCATTACCTCATCTTTCTTTCCAGCATGGAAAACTGTTTTTGTATTAGGTCTGAACAGAAGCTCTGAAATTCTGGTTTCAGACCTGTCACAGCACTTGCAATTCTACAACACTTGCAGATGGCTATTTTGATTGTTAACATCCCCATAGAGTGTTGCTGTGTTGATCAAACTTAAAGAGCAAACTTCAGTAAGGGGGATATAAAGTCAATATCAGAATTCAGCAAGTCCTGAAAATATGTTTTAAAGCATTATTGAATGCTTTATATTGAATGCTTTTCAGTTTGTAAACTTTTAGCTATGTTTTGAGAGGACACATTGGAGAAGAGAGCCAAGAAAGAAAATTCATGCCTCATTCACAAAAATGCATGTAAACTTTGGGGTGGATACAGGAAAAGCATTCTCTTTATATACATGAAGAAAGGTTTTGGAAGAAAAGATAACAGCAGATATGAGAGACAGGTGAGGGGTTCTTTGCAAAATCAAAGCCAGAAAGAATCATGGAATGGTTTGGGTTGGAAGGGACCTTTTAGATCATCTAGTTCCAACTCTTCTGGTATAGGCAGGGACACCTCCCTCCAGAGCAGGTTGCTCAAAGCCTCACAGTANCCATCCAGCCTGGCTTTTAACACTTCCAGGGAGGAGGCATTCACAGCTTTACTGGGCAACCTGTTCCAGTGACTCACAACCCTCACAGTAAAAACTTCTTCATAACATCCAGTCTAAATCTACTCTCTTCCAGTTTAAAGCCATTTCCCTTTTTCCTATTCACTACATGCCCTCCCAGCTTTCATCTAGGCCCCCTTCAGGTACTGAAAGGCCACTATTATGTCCCACCAGAGCCTTCTCCAAGCTGAAGAGCCCCAACTCTCTTAGCCTGTCCTCACAGGGAAGGTGCTCCAGCCCTCTGATCATCTTCACGGCCCTCCTCTGGACCTGCACCAATAAATCCATGTCCTGGTGCTGCGGGCTCCAGAACAGGATACAGCACTCCAGATGGGAGCTCACAAGAACAGAGTAACGGGGCAAAGTCATCTCCCTTGATCTGTTAGTCACACTACTGTTGTTGCAACCCAGGAGATAGTTGGGCTGCAAGCACGTATACACACTATTTACTTAAGAGTCAGTGGAGACCAGAAGTCTAAGATAGAGGTAATAAAACTGTTATTCCAACAGAATTCGGCAAGGGTCCAAAAAGGAACTGCAATATCAAAAGGGATAGTAAAAGCCACACAAGTAAGCTAAAAAAGGTTTCTAGAAAAAAAACACAAATATGAATACATTAAGTATATAATAAGAATTATTCTGAATATTAGTGGTACTATACTCATTAATTATAATATTCAGATTCCAACAGAATTTCTCTGTTCAGACAGACTACTTTTCACTCATCAACATCTGCAACTTTGAATTTCAGCAATTAATTTTCCATTTACTTTTGTATGAAGTTACAAAATATAGAATTTTTAGAGGAACTGAACATCATTTTCTTTCTTCCTACCACTTTAAGTCTCTACAGAAAGAACAGTGTACTACATAAAAATAAATAAATAAGCACACAATATTTCCTAATTATTTTCAGTATTTGACAATAATCGATAAAATTGTCTGTATGGATATTCTTAAAAACTATGTGGAGCTTCAAACTTGTAAATGTATTTACTTGATGAGACTCTGCTTGTTATTGTATTACAGGGAGAAGGAAGTGTCCTTGTTTTATAGCTCTATTGAAGGTTCAGAAATTCAAACAAATTGTATTTTTTCCCTTTCAAGACCATATAATTTATCAAGCCATGGCCTTGCTCAGTTTATTACATTATTTTTCCATGCACAAAAATTCATTTGCTGCTCTGCTTCTTATTGAAAATGGTAATTTCCTGGGTGGATGCACATCTGTTGACATACTAAAGTCCAGCCTGAGTGCAAAATAGTGGCAAACCCACATCTTTTCAATGACATTTGAGGCATAGTAATACCATCTTTGTTTCTATTTTAATGAAACAGCACCACGTAAATAGACAAATAAATAAATGAAGACCTTTCATTACTGGATAAGAATAATTTCCATTGATTTCATGTCTTCCATTCCCCTTTCCATGTCCTAGAGTCATCAAAAGTTACACCTACTTTGATGTGAGAAAGTATCTGATAGAATCTTGTTTATGTATATTACAAATGCCTTGGATAATATATTCCATTGCCTTGTGTACTACAATCACAGGACAATTTAAGTCTTCAGGGGCTTTTGGAAACCATCCTGTCCAGCCTTCTGTACAAATGGTACCAACACTGAGTTGGTACCAGCCTTCTTCCATGCATTTTGAGTATCTCCAAGGGCAGAGATTTCACAGCATCTTTAGGCAAACTTTTGCTATGCCTGACTAATAATAATATCATTAAACATAATTCATAGTGCACTTAAGCAGAAAGTCCTAAATATCTAGAGAAAATAGAAGTGGCAGTACTTACAGAAGATAATTTCTCCTAAGTGCAATGATCTAACAGAAACCAAGTGCAATGTAATTGCCTAGACTGCCTTAATAGCAAAGAAAAGGAAGGAGAGTGGTACTACACAGATATTTCATCCTGTCTATATTTTAGCTGGATTCAATGAACACATGGTGTAATTTCTTACAGTAATTTCTATCTTCTTGTTTTATAAGGTAAAAGAAAGTTGCGGAGTTGAAATTCCTTTATTTTCTCTACTGTTATAGCACACAGTCACAATACTGATGCAGATCCATCATATATCCTTTAATATAGAAGACTCAATGAAAAAAATATTGCATCTCAAATATGTAAAAATCGATTAATGAGTCAAATAAATGTATGTTATATAGAAGGATAATGCACAACAAAAGAAAACAGAAGCTCTAAAAGAATTCTGTTGTTGACCTAGTAGGTAGAAATTTCCTAGTAGCATAGAGAACATGACAAAGAGAACAAATCTTACATTTTTTTAAGAAAATAATTGTGCCTGTATATTAGATGGACAAGGTCAGATAAAAATTTAAAAAGAACCAACCTTCAATGAAATATTTGTTACCACACTAATGAGCAGAAATATTTTTTAAATTTTATTCTTTCTGAAGCAAAGACAGCTTCCAAATTATTGAAAACAAAGGTTTTATATCTATATCACTGTATGAAGCATTAATTCAATTCTCACAAACTATTATTTAATGGGGAAACAAAAAACAAAAAAACACAAAAAAAAAAACAACCCACATATTCAAAAGCAGTTGCTTTCAGTAGCTTCTAGGTATTTTTTTAAAAAAGAGCACTGATACCAGAAGGATTTTCACTCCGTTCAATTTCCTTACTTTCCTTTACAAAGTCAAAATGACATGAGAGTCACTTCAGGAAGTTTCTGCACGTAATCATATTTTGTACAGTACTTGTAGCTCTCAAATACATAAGAAATTAAGCCATGGGAATGGATGAGCTCAATGAAACATCCAGAAAACAGGTTAACTATCTTAGCTCAAGATTCTGAAGGTCTGCAGTTGCTTCCAGTAACCCAAAATTAGTTTGAATAAGACAGTAAGCACCCTGTGGGGAAATACTGACAAGACTAATTGGCAGCATGCACCTGCTTGTGTAGAGAAGAGGAACACCTACCCATATTGAGGAGAGCATTAGAAAGCAAGGAAATCGGCTCATTCTGTCCCCAAAGCCCACTTGTGGGCTTCTGCAGGTTTTTTAATCTGTAATACCTTTAATGAATTTACCTTTAATGGATTTTTGTGCAAATGAACAGCTTTAATTTTCTGTTCGATACTAGGTTGCAGTAAATTCTTGTGTGAGTGTAGAAGAATATGTTTTTTAATTACCACAGACTTTTCATTAGGCTAAAAAAAAAAAACAAACCCACAGCAGTTTGCTAAGTACAGTTTTGTCAATTGTATTAAATCTAGCACATATTTTAATCTTGACCTCAAGCATTCATATTTAGTAAAATAAGGTGATCATCCCAGGTGATACAAGTTTCTCCTTCTATAGAAGTAGAAAGGGAATTTCATAGGTTCATAGATACATTAGGTTGGAAAGGACCTACAAGATTATCTAGTCCAACCATCATCTTATCACCATCCCTACCCACTAAACTACTAAATCAAATCCCTTACCACCTCATCTAAATGCTTCTTGAACAGCGCTAGGGATGGTGCCTCAACCCCCTCCCTAGGCAGGCCATTCCAGTGCCTGACCACTCTTTCAGAGAAAAAATTTTTCCTCAAATCTAATCTAAATCTTCCCTGGTGCAACTTGTGGCCATTCCCTCTTGTCCTGTCATTAATTATCTGGGAGAAGAGGTCAACCCCCTCCTCACCACAACCCCCCTTCAGGAAGTGGTAGAGTGCAATAAGGTCCCCTCTGAGCCTCCTTTTCTCCAGACTAAACAATCCCAGCTCCCTCAGCCGCTCCTCATAAGACTTGTGCTCCAGACCCCTCACCAGTTTTGTTGCCCTTCTCTGAACACGCTCCAGGGCCTCAATGTCTTTCTTGTAGTGAGGGGCCCAAAACTGAACACAGTACTCGAGGTGCGGCCGCACCAGAGCTGAGTACAGGGGGATGATCACCTCCCTGCTCCTGCTGGCTACACTATTTCTAATACAGGCCAGGATGCCGTTGGCCTTCTTGGCCACCTGGGCACACTGCCGGCTCATGTTAAGCCGAGCATCAACCAACACCCCCAGGTCCTTTTCCTCTATGCAGTCTTCAAGCCATTCTGCCCCAAGCCTATAGCATTGCATGGGGTTATTGTGGCCAAAGTGCAGGACCCGGCACTTGGCCTTATTGAACCTCATCCCATTGATCTCAGCCCAGCTATTCAGCCTATCCAAATCCCTCTGAAGGGCCTCCCTACCCTCAGGCAGATCAACACATCCTCCCAGCTTGGTGTCATCTGCAAACTTACTGAGGGTACACTCAATCCCCTCATCTAGGTCATCAATAAAGATATTAAACAAGATGGGCCCCAATACCGACCCCTGGGGGACACCACTCGTAACAGGACGCCAGCTGGACTTAACTCCATTAACCACTACCCGCTGGGCACGGCCCTCTAGCCAGTTCCCCACCCAGAGGAGAGTGAACCTGTCCACACCACGGGCTGCCAGTTTCCCCAGGAGAATACTGTGGGAGACCGTGTCAAAGGCCTTGCTGAAGTCCAGGTAGACTACATCAACAGCCTTTCCCTCATCTACCAGTCTGGTCACCCAGTCATAGAAGGAGATGAGGTTGGACAAGCACGACCTGCCCTTTGTGAACCCATGCTGACTGGGTCTGATCCCCTGGTTGCCGTGCACGTGCCGTGTGATCTCCCTCAAGATCATCTGCTCCATAACTTTCCCTGACACTGAGGTCAGGTTGACAGGCCTGTAGTTCCCCGGATCTTCCTTACGGCCTTTCTTGTAGATGGGAGTCACATCAGCCAGCCTCCAATCTTGTGGGACCTCTCCAGATAACCAGGAATGCTGATAGATGGTAGAAAGCGGCTTGGCAATCACCTCTGCCAGCTCCCTCAGCACCCTTGGGTGGATCCCATCTGGTCCCATGGACTTGTGGCAGTTCAGATGGAGAAGCAGGTCTCTGACTGTCTCTGCTTGGATCACAGGGGGTGCATTATGCGCTCCGTCCCAGACTTCCAGGTCAGGGCAAAAAGTACCCTGAGGATAACTGCTCTGTCTATTAAAGACAGATGTGAAGAAGGCATTGAGAACCTCAGCCTTTTCCTTATCCTCCGAATCTCTAAAGAGTATTGGAAATAGTTATTTTAGACTGTATTAGGAAACAGAGAATTTGCAAACCAACTGCTTGATACAAAACCCAGGAACATTAAGTTGCTCCGGGGTTTGTAATAATGTGATGTAAAGCATTCTCTGTGAACTTAATTGCTTTTGATTTGATCAAGATTTGTATCTGAAAAATTACTTCCAATACATACTCTATGTTCTTTGTGGACTTGCTCTCAAAGCACATTACTCATAAGAAATAACTCTACTAAGATCGCAATACCTCTTACATCCCGTTACAATGGTATCAGTTGTGCTAAAAATTGAAAATATTTAATACTCCATTTCCAAGACAAAATATTCATCACTGGGAATCACATGACTTTTTCTTTACATGTTCTGAGATTGAATTCTCACAAACTGAAGGGTATCTACATTACACTGAAGATACATAAAATAAAACCTCACAGAAGGACACTTGAAAAGATAGTAAATTATTTTAGTCATTAAAGCACCATTCTTTATTTTCTTTCTTCTTTTATTGGTATTTCCTCATAGCCCTGTAATTAATTTTCATTTCACTGACTGTAAATGTACCTCTGCAAGTCCTTAGACCTTTATTACAAGACATGAATTCAGGTCATTTTTGTTATATTTGTTCTTAGTTTTATTAAAGCTAGAACTTCACAGAACTTAACACTGCTTCTTTTATTCTCTTTTCCAACTCTTTGACCCTTGTACTTTATCAAGTAAAGTACAGATGACAATACTATCTGAAGACTTTATTGAAAGATTAATAGGCCCATCTATCAGAGCGCTCATTCCCTACTCACATGCAGGCATGGATACTGATAACTAGAAACCACCTTCATACACTGAAGTTTGTCTTCACTGTACATCAAAAACACTCTGAGAAACTGAAGCAAGCTAGGAGTTCTACAACTGCAGAAGTGTAAGGAGGGGGGCTGTGCCGCCATGCAATAAGTGCATTTGTTTAAAAAGTTAATTTTTAGCATAATTTGTTAATTCCAGAAGAAATAGTAAAATAAATGGGAATAAATTAAAACATACTGTTTAGACCTTCATCTTAATAAGTGTTTGAACTGCAGGAAAAGATATTCAGGAAGAGAAAAAAAGTTGATGCAAATTATACCAGTTTCAGGTCTTTTACTATAAATAGTACAGACTAAGATATAGAGAAAGACTTGGTCGTTTTATGTTAGTAGAAACAGAAAATGATATAGTTTTACAGTGGTGCCATATTTCACTGCCCACTCCAACCATACCTATCACTGAAATCAGATAGTTTTGCATGTACTACTTCAGTTTTCCTTATGGTATGAAACACTCAAAGAAGAACCTCTTAAGCATGATTAGTCAAAAAGAATTATAATTAAATCAAATATCTGTACAGAGAAAGGAGAAAGAATTTAGCTTGGGGAAAACAAAATAAAATACTAGACCATGTAAATGTTGCTCATAATGCTGCAGAATTCACTGAAAAAAACTTTTGAAAGTCCGAACCTTCATTCTGAAAAAGCAACTACTATTATCCCCAACTATGTAGAACTTTCCACTGCTCTTCAGACAAGATCTTCAGAAGTAAACTAGATCTAGATGTTTCATTTGATTTTCTTTGTTAAATCCTCTATTTATTGTTCATGACCTCAAATTCACATGCTTTAATACCTGGTTCTGGATATTATAATATCTTACCACATTTCATAAAATCAGATGGCAAAAGAGAAATATCAAGAGGTCAACAACCATTCCTCAGTAGGGGTCAAGACCACAACAGTCACGTAAAATTTAGTCCACACTTTTCTAAGTTTCTTGAATTTGCTCTAGCCAAGTTCTCTGTGATGAGGGTCTACAGCTATCACTGTATAATTTACAAAGCATGCATTTTAACATGCAAGCCCAAATTAGAGGAAATCCTTTTAAAAAACATTTTGCCAGTGAGTGTGGTGGAATTAGAGGGTTATACTACATTTTCTCCTGAAGTACCCAGCGTTATCTTTTGAATACTGTACCTTTAATCTCCAGCTCCTCTTCAGGCCAAGCCATTTAAGGTTAAAAAGTCAGAGTTCTGGCTGAGACAGCACACTCACTGCCCAACTCCTGACCAGTTTAATCAGCTCATGATCAAAAAACTGAACGCAACTTTTCTATATAGAAGCTGAGACAATAAGGAAGATATCTATCATCTCACTGTCTGATTTGGCCTATTAATTTATATGTTTGGTCTCTATAACTCTTCATTTATTGTCAGTGGAAAGCAGTACAATTCCCCAGAGACATATATTGGGCTTTAAAGCCAGGCTACTGCAGCAGAGTGCTGCCTAGGGGGACCTCTCTCTCTTCATTGACAGTAAGTGATGAGACAACCTAACCTCCAAGCCTGGGTAGTTACGGTAGATATTAAGAACATCTCTTCAAAACCATAAAAATGAAAAATCAAGTTATTTTGGTCTCTTCTATCTGTGGATATATTGCTCTGTTACCAGGAATGAACTCTGCCCCTTTCTGCTGACTTCCTCCCAAGGTCCTGCTGTCACAACATTTTCTTGCATAAGAAGTCCTGGCCAGAGGACATTGTTTCAGGGAATTCTGTCAGCAAATATATGTTTATAATTTTGCCAGTAGCAGAGTTTCTACTGGAAAACTCTGCCAGAAACTCCCTTCATATGCAGAAGTTGTATGTACAGAAAATCATCTCAAAAACTTAAGCACACTCAATTACATTTGTTGAAGAAGCTACAGACAACTGACCATCTTTGCCTACCACACATTATAATCCTTAGCTAATCCCACATATCTGAATAAAAACTGTGATAATGTGAAATAGTTCAGGAGTACATTTGTTTAATTATGATCTTACTGGTATAACCTTTGCATGAGAAATAAGCACATTTTTATTCTCTTCTCAGATTTGCCACGTAATACTTCCTGGGAGCTTATAAGCAAATGAAATCCAGAAGTTCTTTTCCAGACATTCAGCTCCCCATGGAGATCATAACAGCAGCAGTAGCTGAAAGGATACTCACAAGCTGAACATCTTACACAAGAAATATATGAAATATCAAAGACAAAATCTGAGAAAAGAGTGAGGCTTAAGCACTCAAACCCAGTGTGCCTGATTGACAAAGCAGCCAACACACCAAATGTAGACATCTCTCTCTTCTCAAGATACTGTTCTTAAGTAAAATTTGCTTCTTGTGCATGAACAATAATTTGGAAGTTGCAGGAGCTGTGATACAAATAGTGGGAGCTGAAACCAGAGTTTTGAGTTTCCACAAATCAGCCTGATAGAAGTACTGGAAAAACTCAGACTGTATCCTTCACTTGTTAACAATTGTAAGGCTTTTTAATTTTTTCCAAGGGAAAAACTTTTTCTGTAATATTTAAGTGGATTCAAGGAAGTTAATTATTCAAAAGAAAAATTCTCATTTTTAGGTAGGATCTTTTAATGTATTTTTGGACTTTTGGGACTGTGTGTCCTGGGCTCATGCATGTCATAATAGCCTTTGGATATTTATTTATTAAGGTTGCGTTCAACACTGTCTCAAAGAGACTAAAAGAATTCACAGAAGTGTTGTTTTCATACTGTTTACTTTTATCATTTGCCACAAAATGAGTCCAGTAATCCACCTCCAAATATAGCTCTCTTCTACGTTACAGAATTTTTTCCCCAGGAGCTCTAAAAACAGTTTGGATTTTTCCAGTCAAAATCTTATGAAATTCCATAACAGTAAGTTTGCCTATTGTATTACAGACTTCTGTGAAAGAAAGATAACTGTTGAGAATAAATTGGATTACATTTTGTTTTTCTGCTCTTCTGGAATTCTCTTGGGGCTCATTAGTGGGTAGTTACAGAAAGCAGGCATCTCAGAGAAGGTATTGGAGAATATCATTTACCTTAATTATTCCCTAACTAGCCTACACAGGTTGATCTTGAGGCAAAGGCATTAAGACATCCAAAGCCTGATATTTAAATAGCTATTTTACTTGCTTTAAATTGTACTCATGTCCTGTTGACACTAACATATGCAACATGCTGTTCATAAAATATGTTAACATTTGTATTACAAGGCAATAGAACCTTTCAGACATTCTGACTAGGTCTAAAATTTTCAAATATTCCCTTTACCCACATTCTCTTTCCTATCTATTTCCAGCAAAAGGAAGAGATATCTTAAGAATATTACAGAAGAAATAAAAGCTCACCTCGAAGTAACCTTTCTGTTTTTCTGACAGAGATTTTGGTCTAGAGCATGAGTGTTCACATATTTAATCAAGAGCAACTTTCCTAATGAAATGTAAGGAAACTCTTCAGACTGGCAAAATACATAATTGCTTGCATTTATTCAAGGTTGAAGGCTCAGAATTCAGTAAGCTTATCTTACAACCCTCCAAAATTCATCTTTTTGGCACTACCATTAAGAAGTTGATAAAATCTATATTTTTATGCAGTTCAATATATATTATAGTGGACAATTTTACTTACCTTGGTTTACCATGAGGGTAACTTTCTTAAGTTTAGGTCTTGGATGGAAACATTAGACTAGCCTGATGATAGAATTACAATTTACTAACGTGCCACTAGGACTCTGTAACACTCAACCTTAATTCTACATCCACTACAGAAGCCCCCTCTACAGCTCTGGGTGCTGTGTCTGGGTGACAATTAACCTTGCCATGGTGTAGACTCATGCTTGTCCCCATGAGAAGCCATCCTGCATCTATGCATGGTGTATACAATCCTTCAGTAATACAAACTTCCCAAAGAGAGGTTGGCTCGAGTCCCCATGCTACCCCAGATTCCAGGGAACACAGTGACCAACATGGGGCATATTTAATATGACTAGGAGCCAGCTACACATTCCGAACCCAGCTTGAATGAAAAGCACTTAGGGGCCTGAGGAATAGAAAGGGCTAACAGAGAAGATTATGCTTGAGAATCTGAATTAAATCCCGTATTTTTTAAGATTGCTCTGACAGCTAAACTTCATACAAGTTACCTCACTTGGATAAATTAAGTTCAAAAGGACATGATCAAAACTGTATGTGAAATAAAAAGGATCAGTTCAGAGAGCATCTTAATAATTGACTCATCTGTATGCTTATAGGACATCGGCACAAATGTTTAAAGCACAGTCTATAAAGCAGACAGAAGCAGGATCTTGCCAGTGTATGGAGGGCTGCTGTGGTGATATGACACTGTGGGTTCAGTCTACAGAAACTTTTATTTCCAAGCTCTACAGTTCAAGAAATAACACCAGTACTCTTTTTCCAGTGGGCCTTGCAGAAGGGTAGGCTGTGCTGAGTATCCTGCTGCAGCAGAAAAATGAAATGTACTGCAGATGGATTGCCTAGATTACCCTGGCTATTGTACAGTTGCCGTATAAACAACGTAAGAGCCTGTTCTCATATGGGTCAACAATGGAGAGGCAGATTTAACATTTACTCTGGCATTCTCTCTGGCAAAAACTATTGATCTTACATGAGTGTCCTGGGGCTGTCAAGCTTCACATTATGGTGCAATGCCCCTGCTCATAACATTCACAGTAATGCAAAGTTTACTTCGAACTACAGGGAAAGAAGCAGAAATCTGTAAAATAAAGGAAGCACAGAGTTGACCAGCCTCCCTCTCCCTTCAGCCAGTATTAACACAAAGGGAAGCGATGACTGCAGTCTCCTTGACATTTCCTCCCAACACTTCCTCACCAGTCTCTCATCTCCCATACAGTACACACAGTTAGAACAGTGACACTAAGAAGTGCTTACACACATGAAACAATAAATGCTTGCTTAACTACAATACTACTCTGTTTTGAACATCACTATTAAGCAAGCCACTTATTAGAATTTTCTTCATAGAAAAGATCAAACGAATGCATGCCAAAATACCAGTGCTATTATACTATGTTTAAAGCTCAACATTTTAGTTCTCACACATTTGTAAGCATAATAGTTGAAGACAGATGAAAAATGAGATTGTGTACCTGACAATTATATTGTCTAACTCACATCAAGTTACAATGATTTAAATTAACATTTAGTTTAAATGCCTATTAGAAAGAGAGAGAAACCACAGTTTCCTGAACAGATTTGCAAAGCTTCCTTCTGTCTGAATCCATCCACCAAGCATCAGCCAAAAAATCTCCTCACTTCTCTGGGCCCACAAATACAATCTAAAACATTACAAATTAGCCTTCCATTGTGGGAATAACAAAAGATCTAATCGCTCTAAGAACATTAGTTTTGTCATGAATTATGATCTAACAGTCAAAGCAAAACTAATAGCAGATAATGAGGCTCATACCCAATGATCTGAGTGCTCTCAAAGAAGACAAGAAAAATATCTAAAAGATGAAAGTTTTTGTTTAGTAACAAGTAAGCATATACCTTCCCCAGAAGAATTATTTTTATTAATTTAAAGAAAGAGTATGTCAGCAGAACAAAAACTGGAGAGTGTATTCTACTTAGAAAAGGATAGATGGAATTTCTTGGGAGTAATGTTGTTTGGATATTACCACCCCTCTTTCTTCAGAGTGGACACTCAGTGCTGACCGTGTCCACGCAAAACACTCCCTTCCCAGTTCTCAGCCTGGAATGGCTTGCTCTCCCTAAGGGTGCCAGTGCCACTTATTTTTCAATTCCTTTTTCATGTCCCTGCCATGTTCCCTGTCAGAGCCATTCATTCCTGCATCAGTCCCTCAGTAAAAGTAGAACTGCTTTATTGCCACCACCAAGCTAAACAGAACATGAATAAGAATCAGAATCAAACTAGCCACACAAATCAGACTGAACAAATTGATTCTGAACTACTACTGAAGGGAATGCCCACAAAACACCAGATTTAGGTTTCCAGTATCCTACTCTCTTCCCATGTACACTGACCTTTCCTATTGTCTCACAATTTAACCATTCTTCTCCTTTAATAGGCCTTGTCCTGATATCAAATAAAATCAAACAAGAAATCATTCTGAAGCTACCTCTGTGTGGATAAAGCCTTCAAAGTTTTCTTCCTCTGCTCACTGTGGGGTAGAAAGTATCATAATCTGCAGAGGCCTCTTGTCTTACACAAGCAGAGAGATCTTCAGGGAAGAAGAATTTTCTTTTTCTACCTTACTGAACCAGATAGCTCTGCAATTGAAAACCCAGTGAGCTGAACATCAACCAGGCAGATAGGGAAGAATAGCAAAAATCAGCGCAGCTGTTGTAGCTGTGGTTTCCTTTATTCTCTGAGGAAGATAAACAAAACACCTGCCCCCTCCATGAGTCACTTCATGGGTAAGCCTCACTCTTCTAAGGACAGACATCAGCTCTATCAATGTTTTCTTGCAGTAGGGATATTGGAACTAAATCCTAATAAGAGGCTTATTACCAGTTACTCCTACTATAAAGTGCTTTATATTTGTGGCGATATTCTATCTTTCATCAGGACTATTTATCCTATGATAAGTACACCAGAATATTCTTGCTAATATTAAAGCTATCACAGGCATCAGCTGGAAACAATATCTGAAGTCTCAATGCTGTTATTACCAAAACATGATAAGGAGTAGGTAACAATATAAAAAATGTGCTCCCTGACTAATTCATAAATGAAGACAGATAACTGAAAGCAAGTTGACATTAAACAAAGCAATCTACAGGGAGCATCCTCAGCTCTTCTCTGCTCTTCTGGGAAATATTCTGCAGGACTCAAAAAGCTTGTTTATCAAGGTAAATGTGTCAAGGAGGAGTTAACCAACGGTAGCTAGAAAGCAATATAGCTTTTAAAATCAATCTATTTAAGATGTTAGGAGAACTCTTCCCCAGAGAAAAGTATTCAGGACGTCACACAAACAGCAAATAAGGAATAGATAAACAATTTTGTTTAACAGCAAAAAAGTCTGATAGCTCTGGGTCCAGACAACCTGCTCTACAACATTCCTAACTGTCTATCTTCTTTCTGTTTTGACAGTTCCCTCCCTACCTCTACCATTTTTCAGCAATTCTAGCTTTTGCCTCTGTGCCCCCACGCATAAATAGTCTTCTTCCAATCCTATAAAATTCTTACACTTCTCTCCCTGCCTAGTGAGTAGAGAGACAGAGGGAACAACTTGAGAACAAAATTAATCCAGAAAGTTGGAATAATTTGGAAAGGTCTGTAAAGTGATGCTTGGTTCTGTCAAACGAGAAGCTCCATGGTAGAAACACTTAAACCTGTTCAATCATGCAGGGCACTCAGAAGCTGACAGCCAACTTAAAAAATAAAACAGTCAGTTATGTCTGGCAACATCTTTTAGACTAAGTGTCCTACTTCACCTAATAGCTAAAGTTACAAGAGCTGCTCCAAAAGCACTGTCTTCTACTTTATTATGTTGGCCCACAACATCAGAGGTAGTTGTTGGTACAGCAGTAGAGGTTGAACCTTCCTTCCAATATTCTGTTACATTTTGTTGCTGTGTGTCCTTACTTTCAGAGCAACCTGCATACGTACTTTATGTAGATGCTGTAAATTCCTGGATGATGTCCAGCCTACCGGTACTACCAGAAAATCTTAAAATTGCAGAATTTTTTTTTCCTCAATAAGAAAATAACATTTTATATCAACATCAGTATTTTCTTCATTTACAAAACTGACAGTGCAATCAATTGTCAAGACTGAATACAATGTAAAAGCAGAGCTCCTTGTATCTTATTTGATTTGCAAATCAACTACAAAATCAAAGTACTAGCATATGATTTTGGGGGAAAAAGAAAAGAGGAGTTCTCTGTTAACAATCAATTTCCCCAATTTTGATACAACACTAACTGAAGAAAGGCAGGTCATACCAGACCCTTAAATTGAAGATATCTTTTACTTAAATTTGTGTTGTCATATCATGCTCCTCAGTCAAACCAGCAGCTAAAACTTTCCCCCGAGCAGATTTCTGGCTAGTCAGAAAGAGATGTCTTTTACATACCTATTTCCTAAGACTTTCATCACTTTCACTTCAGACAGTCTCATTAGACCAGCTCAGAAGTTTGAGGTAAGTAATGCAGGAGAACCAGATGCAACATATATAAAGCAAACACTTTTACTCGTAATTGCTTTCATCAGACAAATGCTGATAAAAGCTTTGAAAGTAATCTTTCAGAAATCATTAAGGGAGAAAGCATATAGTGCATATCTCCGGATTTTATACATGGAAGGAAAATTATTGGCATAGAAAGCTCTTCATACAATAAGTTTGTTCTCAAGTTTTCTAACTGGGATCCATGTGATATATCACACTGCTTTCTAAGAAAACAGACAGGAATCAGGACCATTTGAAGAAAAATATGGATCAGAATGTCTGTGAATTTCAAGGCTACTCAAACGACATGTGGCAATGCAGTGGTTAATTAAGCCTCTTCACAGTGATAAGAAAAAGGCCTTCGATTTTACTAGAAGAAAGTATGGGGAACTTTATAATGCAAGCCTCCTCCAACTCCTCCTCCCAAACAAAAAGATCATTAGGGCTAAAGAATCAAATCTAACTTTTAAGATGCACAACAATTCCTACTTCTGCCACATGAGATACAACATGAGTATTAAGATGGCTTCCTTTCAACATTAATCCTGCAGTTCAGATTTAGCTCTGTAAGAATGATCATTAAGGGCGTTTCTTCAGCTTTGACTTCTTCTACTTCCTTACATTTTTAGAACCAGTCTCATCATTTCAAATTCAATCTATCCAAACATGACCTTTAGTAACATAACAATTCCTCTCCTCTGTTTGCATTTTCTAAACCATTTAACAACTGCACTTTCCCTTCTATCTCTTCAGATTTCTGATTAAAAAAAAAAAAAGAAAGTAAAACTATACTAAAGGTCCTCAAGAAATCTGCTTTTCTCACAAAGAAAAGAAAAAAATCCTCCTAATTAAAACTGCTTTCTCATCATCAAGACTTAAGTGACATCCAGAAATACAGAAGAGTAATGATATTGAAAACTTCTTTATGTTTTGTGGATATTTCCACAACATTCAAATCCAGTGGAGCCAGATAAGTAGATTGCTAATACACTTTACAATGCAAAATTTTGATCACTAAGAGTTTTTTGGTTTGTTTCCCTTTTTCCCTATAGTTTCTAGATTCTAAATAAAAGTACTAGCTTATAATAATAATTGTTCCTGTGAAATTAGCCTCTCTTCCACTTTTTCTTCTTCCTCTTCTCTGAGATTTGTTTTTATAAGTAACGTTTATTTCATAAGGCACTGGAACAGGTTGCCCAGATAAGTTGTAGATGTTCCATCTCTGGAGGAATTCAAGACCAGGTTGGACAGGACTCTGGGCAACCTTACCTAGTGTGAGATGTCCTTGCCCATGGCATGGCGGTTGGAACTGCATGATCTTTAAGATACCTTCCAACCCAAGATACTCCATGATTCTATGACTGTGATATTCCCTATAAGCTAGTTTCTTTTTTAAAACAAAATGACTTTCTTCTCTGATAACTGTACTGGAGGACTTGTGGGCATCTAATTAAATGTCCTTTAACAGCTCCCAATAAGTATCATGCTATTTCAGTTTAAACTGTCTTCCACCTGAATGGGCTTATAATTGCTTTCTAATTACTGCTATTCCTTTCAAAACAAGAAATAGACAACTATTAATTATCTGAACTTTTTGTATATGCAATTCAAGTTAAAGAGTCCCCTCTGCAACAAGTTTTTTATGTTTTAAATATTATAGAGTACTGGATGAGATGATTATTTCATTTAATAGAAGGTCTAATTGTTTTGCTGCAGAAATCAGCCTGCACACTGCATTGTACTACAATTCTATAATACAGATAAATGAACATTAATTTAAACAAACACAGCAAGTCTAATTTTCTTATTTTAAATACACATGAAAGTAACGATTGAATAGCAATATAGTCTCTTCTAATAAGAAAGAAGTTATAGTTATCTGTTTTCAATCTGTTTTAGAAATGAAATTTAGTAGCATACTGTGACACTGGAAGAACGTTATTTTATGGCCATTCAATCTCTGCTCTAACATTTTCATTTCAGAGTAGAAGCTGCTTTTCAAATCCTGGTTTTATTAATATTCATTTCTGTGTTAGAGACTTTGAAATTGATTAACACACGAAGCTACATAGTTCATTTTTATCTGTATGCAAGTAATAACTGGAAAACTTACTGGCCAGAATGATTTTAGAGTGGATTTTTTTCGTCGTTGTTTTTTGAGGGAAGATACTGTTTAGTGGTTTTTTCTCCTTTTTTCTTACAGAAGGGGACTGCATTTGAAGATGCCATCAGAATCAACAGTATGCAGTCATCCTGTACTTCCTAGAGTTTTCCCAGATGATATAAAGAGACCACCATCTAACTGACTAAGTTAACTGAGAGGTATAAAATGTTAGTGCAGAAGGTTTCTTCAGCCATGCTCCAGTTAAGATGCTTAGCAAGATTTAAATTATTTAATACATTTGGTAATTCTTAACACTAAAATAAGTCATAATTTGAACTAATATTAGAAGCAGGCAGACTTCAAAGGAATAGAAGATTAGTTCAGATAAGCACAGAAAATCTGGAAAACAAAGCCACCTTTGAGCTGAAAAGCTCTCAGATACTCTTCTTTACAGCTAACCATAGACATTACAGTTATACTGAAATGCCCTAGCAGGACAAGTCTGCCACAGGGCCAATGCAGACTGTGACACAGGACAGTCTTCGTCCCTAAATGCCTACAGTCTGAAATAGACAGAAAACATCAAGAAAATAAATAAATATATAAGAAGTTGGGGAAAAGAAAATACACAACCTAAAATGCAAGTTAATTACTCAAACTGAGGTCAGTATTGCTAAGGTTTCCTTTCAATACCACAGCTAACTCAAGTGTCTTTTTACAGTATTTCATACTGCAACATACACACATATACAGGTTTATTATGTATCATAGTCTTATCTGGCCAGTAACAATGAAGTTAGTCAATAGCTGAGCTTTCACCTGAAAGTAGTTTTCAATAAGCAGAATTGCCTGATCCAATTTTTACAGAGAGTACCTCTATTGGGAAAAACATAAAAGTACAAGATACAAAGCTACTGGAGAAAACTCATCAAAAGATTTTGAAGGTAATGAAGGGACTGCAGCATCCCTCAAGAGGAGAAAGGCTGAGAGAGCTGGGTCTATTCAGCTTAGAGTAAAGAAACTCAAGTTTTATCACTGTATATAAACATCTGAAATATTCTAAAATGTATTGTTCATATTCCATTCATGTACACATCATAATTATAAAACATAAAACTATAATTCAGGAGAAAATTCAACTTCTTTTTCATCATATAAGCTAATAGATCCTAATTTCATAGAATAATATTCTCAATATAAATCATGTTTATTGTAAAAAGGCCTAAAAGGTAGATAGTTGGTAGATAGAAGTAAATAGAAACTGCTCAAAATAAGGTTCCTAACCTAGACTTGGAATCTGAACAAATAGTTTTAACTTCAGCAAGAGGATCTATATGCTTATCACTAAGAACGTACCTATGTGCTTTACAGAATTACTTGATTTCTGCAACACTATTAGCACAAGTTGTTATAACCTACAGTACAGAATTTCAGTTTGCAACCCTTCCTTGTTAACTGAGCTAATTTTAAGTACCAAGAATGTAATGATGCACTCTGTATTTGAGAATGTATCTACCAGCATGGAAGTTAACTGTAAAACTGATATTAATGGTGTACCTTGCATGATCTTAAACAAGTCCACATAAATCTAACCTGGCGTATCATAATTTCTTTAGCCTTCTCTGTGACAAGACAGACGTAATAAGAATGACTATTACAGCTAAGAGGTGAAGATGGAATTGCGTTCCCAATGTTTAGCAGAAATGTTGGAGTTAATTCACTTGGTACTATCCCAAAACTGATTTATAGATGAAGGTTTCTTCATTCATTTACTTTGCATAGCAGAGTTATGTCCTGGTTTCAGAGGGGACAGAATTGACTTTTTCTCCATGGTGTCTTCTATGATGGGATGTTTGGGCATTAGGAGAAAATCAATGTTGACAACACAAAGATTTTTCTGTTTTTGTTGAGTGGTGCTGTACAGAACCAAGGACATTCCAGTTTGTCAGCATCTCACACTGTTCTACCAGTGAGGGAAACTAAGAAGGCACAGGAGCAGGGAGCATACAGAACCAGAACAGCTGATCTATACTGGCTAAACGGCTATTCCATACCATATGACATCAAGTGAAAAAAAAAAAAAAAAACACTTGTAAAATACTGAGGAGTTGGCCAGGCTATCTGCACTGCTTGGGGAGTGGCTGAGCATCAGTCAGAGGGTGGTGAGAGTTTGCTTGCTTGTTCATCATTTGTTTTGCATATATATATAGAATATATAAATAGAATCATAGAATGGCCTTTAAGATCACCTAGTTACAACCCCCCTGTTATAGGCAGGGACACTTCCTACCATATCAGGTTGCCAGCCTAAGAAAAGTCCCATACATCCTGGCCATGAATATAGTATGTGGTGCTATCCACAACCTTGCTGAGCAACCTTTTCCAGTGTCTCATTGCCCTCATAGTAAATAATTTCTTCATAATTCACCCTCTTCCAGTTTAAAACTACTTCCACTCATCCTACNAGTTTTCAATAAGCAGAATTGCCTGATCCAATTTTTACAGAGAGTACCTCTATTGGGAAAAACATAAAAGTACAAGATACAAAGCTACTGGAGAAAACTCATCAAAAGATTTTGAAGGTAATGAAGGGACTGCAGCATCCCTCAAGAGGAGAAAGGCTGAGAGAGCTGGGTCTATTCAGCTTAGAGTAAAGAAACTCAAGTTTTATCACTGTATATAAACATCTGAAATATTCTAAAATGTATTGTTCATATTCCATTCATGTACACATCATAATTATAAAACATAAAACTATAATTCAGGAGAAAATTCAACTTCTTTTTCATCATATAAGCTAATAGATCCTAATTTCATAGAATAATATTCTCAATATAAATCATGTTTATTGTAAAAAGGCCTAAAAGGTAGATGGTTGGTAGATAGAAGTAAATAGAAACTGCTCAAAATAAGGTTCCTAACCTAGACTTGGAATCTGAACAAATAGTTTTAACTTCAGCAAGAGGATCTATATGCTTATCACTAAGAACGTACCTATGTGCTTTACAGAATTACTTGATTTCTGCAACACTATTAGCACAAGTTGTTATAACCTACAGTACAGAATTTCAGTTTGCAACCCTTCCTTGTTAACTGAGCTAATTTTAAGTACCAAGAATGTAATGATGCACTCTGTATTTGAGAATGTATCTACCAGCATGGAAGTTAACTGTAAAACTGATATTAATGGTGTACCTTGCATGATCTTAAACAAGTCCACATAAATCTAACCTGGCGTATCATAATTTCTTTAGCCTTCTCTGTGACAAGACAGACGTAATAAGAATGACTATTACAGCTAAGAGGTGAAGATGGAATTGCGTTCCCAATGTTTAGCAGAAATGTTGGAGTTAATTCACTTGGTACTATCCCAAAACTGATTTATAGATGAAGGTTTCTTCATTCATTTACTTTGCATAGCAGAGTTATGTCCTGGTTTCAGAGGGGACAGAATTGACTTTTTCTCCATGGTGTCTTCTATGATGGGATGTTTGGGCATTAGGAGAAAATCAATGTTGACAACACAAAGATTTTTCTGTTTTTGTTGAGTGGTGCTGTACAGAACCAAGGACATTCCAGTTTGTCAGCATCTCACACTGTTCTACCAGTGAGGGAAACTAAGAAGGCACAGGAGCAGGGAGCATACAGAACCAGAACAGCTGATCTATACTGGCTAAACGGCTATTCCATACCATATGACATCAAGTGAAAAAAAAAAAAAAAAAAACACTTGTAAAATACTGAGGAGTTGGCCAGGCTATCTGCACTGCTTGGGGAGTGGCTGAGCATCAGTCAGAGGGTGGTGAGAGTTTGCTTGCTTGTTCATCATTTGTTTTGCATATATATATAGAATATATAAATAGAATCATAGAATGGCCTTTAAGATCACCTAGTTACAACCCCCCTGTTATAGGCAGGGACACTTCCTACCATATCAGGTTGCCAGCCTAAGAAAAGTCCCATACATCCTGGCCATGAATATAGTATGTGGTGGTACCCACAACCTTGCTGAGCAACCTTTTCCAGTGTCTCATTGCCCTCATAGTAAATAATTTCTTCATAATTCACCCTCTTCCAGTTTAAAACTACTTCCACTCATCCTACTGCTACATGCCTGATAAAATGTCCTTCACCAGATTTCCTGTAGGCCTCCTTCAGGTACTGGAAGGCTGCTATAAGGTTCCTTCAGAGCATTTTCTTCTCCAGGCAGAAGAGCCCTAACTATTCTCAACCTTTTCCCTTTGGGGAGTATAGCTATACAGAGAGCAAAAGAGAGTGGGCACTATATTTATATGATGTATAATATATTCGGGGATTTTCCTGTTTTCAGATGAAGAACTTTCCTTCATCCAAAAGCTATTTGCAAGTTATGTCATCCAACAATGTTTCAGACTACCTATTGCACAAGGAAACTATGGCTTNAGGCTGAGAGAGCTGGGTCTATTCAGCTTAGAGTAAAGAAACTCAAGTTTTATCACTGTATATAAACATCTGAAATATTCTAAAATGTATTGTTCATATTCCATTCATGTACACATCATAATTATAAAACATAAAACTATAATTCAGGAGAAAATTCAACTTCTTTTTCATCATATAAGCTAATAGATCCTAATTTCATAGAATAATATTCTCAATATAAATCATGTTTATTGTAAAAAGGCCTAAAAGGTAGATGGTTGGTAGATAGAAGTAAATAGAAACTGCTCAAAATAAGGTTCCTAACCTAGACTTGGAATCTGAACAAATAGTTTTAACTTCAGCAAGAGGATCTATATGCTTATCACTAAGAACGTACCTATGTGCTTTACAGAATTACTTGATTTCTGCAACACTATTAGCACAAGTTGTTATAACCTACAGTACAGAATTTCAGTTTGCAACCCTTCCTTGTTAACTGAGCTAATTTTAAGTACCAAGAATGTAATGATGCACTCTGTATTTGAGAATGTATCTACCAGCATGGAAGTTAACTGTAAAACTGATATTAATGGTGTACCTTGCATGATCTTAAACAAGTCCACATAAATCTAACCTGGCGTATCATAATTTCTTTAGCCTTCTCTGTGACAAGACAGACGTAATAAGAATGACTATTACAGCTAAGAGGTGAAGATGGAATTGCGTTCCCAATGTTTAGCAGAAATGTTGGAGTTAATTCACTTGGTACTATCCCAAAACTGATTTATAGATGAAGGTTTCTTCATTCATTTACTTTGCATAGCAGAGTTATGTCCTGGTTTCAGAGGGGACAGAATTGACTTTTTCTCCATGGTGTCTTCTATGATGGGATGTTTGGGCATTAGGAGAAAATCAATGTTGACAACACAAAGATTTTTCTGTTTTTGTTGAGTGGTGCTGTACAGAACCAAGGACATTCCAGTTTGTCAGCATCTCACACTGTTCTACCAGTGAGGGAAACTAAGAAGGCACAGGAGCAGGGAGCATACAGAACCAGAACAGCTGATCTATACTGGCTAAACGGCTATTCCATACCATATGACATCAAGTGAAAAAAAAAAAAAAAAACACTTGAAAAATACTGAGGAGTTGGCCAGGCTATCTGCACTGCTTGGGGAGTGGCTGAGCATCAGTCAGAGGGTGGTGAGAGTTTGCTTGCTTGTTCATCATTTGTTTTGCATATATATATAGAATATATAAATAGAATCATAGAATGGCCTTTAAGATCACCTAGTTACAACCCCCCTGTTATAGGCAGGGACACTTCCTACCATATCAGGTTGCCAGCCTAAGAAAAGTCCCATACATCCTGGCCATGAATATAGTATGTGGTGGTACCCACAACCTTGCTGAGCAACCTTTTCCAGTGTCTCATTGCCCTCATAGTAAATAATTTCTTCATAATTCACCCTCTTCCAGTTTAAAACTACTTCCACTCATCCTACTGCTACATGCCTGATAAAATGTCCTTCACCAGATTTCCTGTAGGCCTCCTTCAGGTACTGGAAGGCTGCTATAAGGTTCCTTCAGAGCATTTTCTTCTCCAGGCAGAAGAGCCCTAACTATTCTCAACCTTTTCCCTTTGGGGAGTATAGCTATACAGAGAGCAAAAGAGAGTGGGCACTATATTTATATGATGTATAATATATTCGGGGATTTTCCTGTTTTCAGATGAAGAACTTTCCTTCATCCAAAAGCTATTTGCAAGTTATGTCATCCAACAATGTTTCAGACTACCTATTGCACAAGGAAACTATGGCTTTCCTAATAAAATGTTCACATATTTATGTTTATTTCAGATTTTGCTTGCATGTATATGAATATATGGAGGATTCTCCAGTTACTTACTGGTGCTTTTAGAAACTTTGGCACTCACCAACAAATTCCTTTTACCAAATATGGCAGGCAAATTATGTCCTCATTCTTGTGTTCACCTTTCCAAACACAGAATGCTGCTATACTCCTGTCTGCCAAAGTTAGGAAAGACTTCTGTCCTTTTCAGTTATGCTGCAAAAATATTATTCAGGACAGTCTTAACTTTTACACTCTAGCATTTACTTATCTTTTCCATCTAAGAACTAGGTGAAGTTATGGACACATTTGTAGTCAGCAGTTCTTAAAATCAATTTCTCTTAGAAGTCCCAAAATATCTGTATAAGCTAATGCAGGCAAATTTTTCTTGCAAAGTAGTTCATTCATTATTCTCACATAGCTCACAGAAGCATAATATTGCAGTCTTTCTCCTTTCCTCCTCAGAAATGACGGCATACAAGACAAGTGCTACACTGCTGATTTTGGGGATGGCAAGGAGCAGCTTCTTTACGCAAAGGAAGATATTTGCAACAAGTTCACTGTTGCAGCCTTCTTAAAATTAGCCAAAAGTAAAACCTTTCTTCAGTAAATTTTCCATTTTTCTTACTCACATAATAACAAACACTCTCAGCTATTACACACTCAATTGCAGTGAATATTCAAATATGCTAACAAAAATGCTTGGAATTTTAAGAAATTTTAATGTAATGAAATCTGTCTAGAAGAAGAAAGAAACCCATGCACTGACTACTGAGTCCATCCCAACAGCTAGTCTTTCAGATATTGAATTTAAAAAAGGTTGTTTATTTGTAATTTGAATCCTGCAGTGACTGACAGGATTATATAGGAAACAACTAGGCTCATCCAGTCTATATGAAAACAAAACAAAACCAGCAATCTCTCAGAGAAGTAAAATGACAAAATACATACATATGATTTTTATGTCTAGCCTCCACAAAAACATTTCTCACAGACACAAAAATTAAGCATGTGCTTAAATATATACTTATTCTTAAATTGGTAGCTACTGTGAAAAGCTTATAAATAATAATAATTAGAATATAATTCTATATTCTATTCTAGAATAATAAGAATAGTTAGAAATAACCTTAGACTTTGTCCACCAAAATCCACTACGCCAAAATATACTGCTAGAAATGAATATAAGAATAAATCTGAAATACTTTAAGGCCTTGTAGTTTGGTATAGAATATAGTCTATAGTAATTTGCAAGCAGTACTTCACAGGATGTTATAGCCTAACAAACCTTTAGAAAGTTACTTGAATTTGTGAAGTTCCATTGAAAACCCAGAAACAAGTATTTCCACTGAAAACCTAAAATTACCAAATGAAAACACGAGTTTACGCAGTGGCCTTAGCAGTGCAAGCTTCACATGATGTGGTTACTACATGAACCGAGCTTTTTTAAGTATATCTGAATGAAATTCTGTTATCTCCTCTTCAGGAAGGAGAAAGCCAAAATATTTCGGGTGAAAAAAATCCACTTTTCTAATCCATACACTTCTGGTGTACAGTCAAAATATTTCAGTAAACAGCCTATTGAAAACAATAAGCAAACAAACTCACAAGACCTTTGCTACACCTCCACCTCACAGAAGATGGAAACAAGCTTTAACATAAAATCTGCATCGCTCCTAAATGATACACTGTGTATGATTATTTTATATGATTTAATGAGTAGTTAAAGGGACATTTGAGCATTCTTAGAAGTTAAGCTACAGAGAACCAGCCCCAAAATGACTTCAAACTGCACTCTGCCAACTTGTCTTCATAACTCTTGGTCATAGTCATTTTCTCACACTAGAAAGTAACATCAGCCATTGCAATAGGATTCATTAAAAAATCTAACACTTCCTTTATAAGGCACACTTTGAAGTGTTAACTATGGTACAATCAATGTGACAAAAAATTATGGGAAGACAAATTAATGATGTTCACAGGGCTCTTGATAATTAAACATTTAATAACTGTTTGCAAAGATTCCAACAGTGACATGCCATATTTGTCAATTCTAGATATTAATTGCAACTTGCACCTTACCCTGCAATATGCTGAGAGCCATCTGTGTGGGACTATATAAGTCACACTTGTAAGGCCTTAAGCTGGATAGCCTCAGATCTGAGGCTCTGAGAAAGCATGAGGTCTTTTCACAATGGCCTCCTCAAACAGTTGGATGGTCATAACATGCTGCTTTTTTCAATAACTATGTATTCTACATAATAAATGAAAGATATTTCTCCACCTCTTTTAAATGCATTAAAGTTACACAAATTTACTTAAGGGAAGTGCTCATCAATTATTTCATTTCCACTTCAGCAGAACAATACATTAAGGTATTTTTAAGATATCAGATATCTTCATACAGGTCTATTTAATAATTTCAAAAATAGCCAAAATCCATCATGAAAAATATTCCTTTCAAACTCTTTCATCTGTAGATGATTAACAATAGGGGGCATCAATAATAAGTATTTAATATATAGAGAAAGAATTACACATTTCCTTTACTACAAAGTATACAAAGTACATGAAAATTGTTAGTATCATGGTTTCCTTATATTCTCTGACACTTCTGACAAGTATCTCTCCTGGATCACTAATGGGATTTTTTGCAAAGAAGTAACAGTTTTCCTTTCTGCAGATTCTTTTTGTATGTACACACACATCCAGAAAATGAAAGTCTCCAAGAGGTTAATTCTAGTGTATTTGTCCCTTATGCCACTAAAGGATGAATCAAAAACTTCAAACAAACAGTGCCATAATAGTAGGACATGAGTAACTGCAGTGTTTGCAGATGAGGAGACTGACATGTATTGCGTAATTTTTGTAAGCAGAATAACCTGACAAGAAAATTAATTCAATCGTAAAATCCAATTCTTGTTGATAACCTGAGGCTTTGAAAACATTTTTAAAACGAGGTTGAACTCAAAGTCAGCCTGCTTGCTCTTCAGATAAACATAGGGTGAATCCAAGAAGCAATATCATTTCATAGACACATTTGAAAATTTTCATACAAATGAAGGCATATATTAACTGGTGTATAAAATAGTAAATACATGAAAAGAGTTCAGCCCATTCTGAAAAGTTCTGGAAACTTTTATTTCAACAACCAAAATATATTTAGTATGGATGAATGGACACAGTAATTCTTGCCTCCTGACAAAGGGCACTGAGTAATGCACAGAAACAAAATTTCTGTTTTTTGAGAAAAGAACTGCAAGGGATCTCTGGAGACAACCTAGACCAATCCCATGATAACGCAGGTTTTCTAGAGTAGGTTACAAAGAAAAGCATCCCGGTAGACTTTAAATATCTCCAGAGTAGGAGACTCCACAAACTCTTCGGGCAGCTTGTTCCAGTGCTCTGACTTTCTATTACCTTCACTCATTTTTCTGAGGAATGGATTTCTCCTATTTGTTTACTTTGAGAGACTGAGAAATTTAGGCTGATTCTAATACTTCTGGTGCCTTTTCTTCAGGTACGAGGCCAAATGTGTACGTTCCTTGTATGCACAGCATGTAATCTTTTCATACGTCTGATGTATCATACACCTATTAGATACCAAAGGCCTGTGGTCTATGTCAGAATGTATTCCTGAGCTAAAGTTAAACATTTGATTTTAATTAAGTGCTTTTAAATATTATATGAATATTCTGTTTGTTTTCCTCTGCCTTACCACAGTCATCTTATCATAATGAGATATGACGTCACTGTAATCTTAAACCCCAGCTCATGGACTGCATGAAAGAAATTTTCACTTGTAATCATTATCAGTAAGATCGTTTTTTGCTGTGTTATGTCCAGTAGTAGCATTTTATTTGCCTGCTTCTATCATTCAGAGTCAATAACTTAAAGCTGTGATAGCACAACTCATGATGACAACTAAATACAATTACCAATTCCGTTTAAGAAATACTCCATTATTTTTTTGCCATTAATTCAAATCAAAGGCAATTAAAGAGTATGTTCAAGGAGAAGGAGGTGTTGTTTGTTTTTTTCCACAAGATTATAAGTCTTTTACACACTAGGTTTTACACACCACCTAATTAAGGCTTTAAATTTTGTTGCTAACTGAGCTATAACTTGAGAACATTAGAATATTAAGGGCATAATGAGAAGAGGAAATGAAACAGAATGGTTTAGGTTGTTAGGGACCTTAAAGATCATCTAGTTCCAGTCCTCCAGATGTGGGAGGGAACATCTCCTATAGATCAGGCTGCCCAGTACTCCGTACAACTTGGCCTTGAAAGTATCCAGGGAGCTTTCACCTAATCATGAAATTTCTCTATACCCTAGCTTTGACTAGGACAATTGCTTAAGTATGCATTTAGGACTGGCAGCAAGCCACCTATTTGTCCCCTAAGCTAAATAGGTACTTTGGCAAACTTCACCCCCTCATAGCAAATGAGTTTTCAGAAATAGCCATTCTTCTTTAAGCAGGCCAACTGGAACAATGCCAAGCTTGATAAATCCTGAAAGGGTCTGAGTGAGAGAAAAAAGAAAAAGAAAAGAAAAAGAAAAATGCAGAGAGGAGAAAAACAGAAAGAAAGTCATATAGACAAAATATTAAAGCAAATCTTCAGAGAAAATCAGAAGAAATCATCAGATAAAGACAAAAGAATAGCACCCTTCTTCTCACCAAAGCACAAAAAATGCTCTGTTTGTATGTTATCTGACTGGTAAAGTATTTACATCATAATGCCTGACTTCCTGTAGTTCCTTACACCTTTGGTAACTTTAGTATTCTACAAACTGAAACATTTCACTTTTAATTCTTCTTTTTGAGGTTGTGTCCATATATTCACTAGGTATATGTCCCATTGCCTAATTTGAAAATTTCTAGCTATATTATTCAACCTGAATATGTCTTCAAATTTTCTGAGCAAAACTATTTGTCAGTTGATAGTAAACAACTGAAAAATATGCTGCATCTCTTCCAGAACTGCTCCTTTTTATTATTATTATTATTCTCTAAATCAAAGTAGCATCTATGAGTCATGGATCTAGATATCTGAATTTGTTAAGAATCTTATATATATAGATATATATGGAAATTTTCTTTCAATACTCCCTACTTCTTTCAATCAAGTTACACTCTGTTGTTAACGTAGTCCAGAGATGAAAATCCCAGAATCTGTATCTGTCAGGAAAAATACTGCATCATTTGGTAGTTTTTTGCAGAGACACTACAATAAATGTGAAATGGCTCATCTTAGGAGCTGAACCAGGAAGTCTGCATAAACAAATTTTTTCATGTTGTTTTTCAAAGTTTGGTCAGTTGAATTTTTTTATTTGCTTGATTTGCTTTTCTTAGAACAACGGAGAACTGCGTGATCTGGCCACAGATTCCTTTTCAACTTTCTCTTTATTGTCCAAGACAAAGCACAGTGTCTTTGGCTTCAAACAGGCAGTCTGGAAATTACATTAAGTACATAGCTTTCTGAAGTCTGGGATCATACAAATTCAATTTCCAAAAATCTAATATGGCCTTGTCTCCCAATTTCTTTAAAAATAGAAATAAATAAATAAATAAAGTAGAACTACTATTTTTTCTTTTTTCTTTTCTTACAGGAATTAGAGGAAGCAGAACAATAAATTATTCCCAATCCTGTTCAGTGGAACAACAACCCTACTCTGTTTTCACATTCTCCTTCTTCCTTAGTGGCAAAATACATCTTAAAATTTGTGTAAATTATTTGATATAGAAGGAAGGAAGCATAAAACAAATATTCATTAATTCATATTGCCAGAATAGTAAAACTTGGGTACTGATTTCAACAGAAAAATGTTTGCTTGGCAAAAAAGAAGGCGGCCTTCACCTCTGCAGGTCCATCACAGAGTAGACAAAGCAGCCTTCACTGTGCTATAGCAAAATTTGTTTGCAAATGAGAAAAACACGCAATTCCAAGTGAAAGAGAATGGAAGGTAAAGCCACATGGCCATGTCCTTTCACTTCCATGGGCCTATATCCGAGCATTTTTCCTCTGTGGTAAAAACAGACAAAATCATCATAGCACAACGCTCGACAATTACACACATGATCAAATGTCTGTTGGATAACTCTCTGAATTCATTAAAGACAGGGAAGAATCCAAGGGAATTATTAAAACAGATCATTTGATAAATTAATTACAATACTGATGCTAATTAGGAAGTAATTCTTAGGAGGAGGTCAGCTGAACTTGATAGACCAGTGGTGTTTTTTTGTTAGCCTGGTCACCCAGTCAAAATCTTATGGCTCTAAGACAGTGAAATCTGAGGAAACATAGTAGTCCACATCAAACAGACAAGGTGAATAACAGGTATACTGTTATTTGTGCATGAAAATTTCAGCTACAAAATAGAGCTGACATAGTTCACAGTTAAAAATCTGTATTTGTCCAGGCTGATGATTGCTTGTAGTTTTTTTTTTTTTAAAGGTTTGGGTTTTTTTTCTTATTTTTTCCACTACTGCTTTAAAAGTCTCTCAAAATGCTTTAAACAATCACTTAACATCAAGCCTGCCAGCTTATGTGCAAAGCATCTCCCAAAGCTACTTGTAGGTGAATTCCATGTCACTGAACTGTCTGAATACCTGGTAATGACATGCCATAACTAGTAATAACATGCCAATCTGCAGTGTCACTAGAAATCACTGAAATTACATGGTCTAAATATACTCTCAAATAAAAAGAGTGAAAAGCTACATAGCTGTCAACATAAGGGACAGCCTAAGGTGTGACTGGCCAGCACATGATAGGAAATGCTGCAAAACAGAACAAAACTATAAAGAAATAAAAAAATACTGTTACATCAGAAACAGAAATCATTTTTATCTTAAAATATGCACATCTAAAAAAATCAAATTGAGAATGAGAATTTTGAATAGACTCCTAGTGGAATATTGCAGAAGAGGTACTATTCAAGCTCCTGCTATTTCTAGTAACACAGAGCAAAGATGTCTTAGCTTGGTGGTTGCTATCAGGAGCATATCAGGATAACAAACCTGATTTCTTTTCTAACCTCTTCTTACACATGCAATTATTCCCAGTCCCAGAGAAAAATAGCTAATTTAATAATAATGACTCACACAGAAAAAGCAGTGGTGCTAATTCATGTGTAAGTGTAGTGGGAAATCATTTAGTACAAGTTGATGTACACCATCTTTAAAGAGCAACAACAAACATGTTACAAGCAACTGATGCACTCAGCAAGCCATCAGATAACTTTAGAGATTAACTATCATGCACAGCTTTGGGGAAAATCTTGTATTCAGCAGTCACTTCATGCTGCAGAAAACCAAATTCATGGCAGTGAGAGTACTTCACATTCCTTCGTGTTTCCCTTCAAAATTATTATTGTTTTGCTACATTATTAATTTTGTTTTATTTCTAAACAGCTACAAAGATGCCTTGAACCTATGAGTTTAATTCTGCCAAATAACCAACAAGCAAAAAGCAGTGATCTGTGCCTGTCTGACACAGATGGCTTCTCATAACAAGACTGTCATTTATCATTGTCCCTCAGCTTAATTCATTATCTTCAATTGTCAGCTATTCCAATTTCCCTTTTCTAAATAATGAGATTATCTAAGTCCTCACCTCGGCTGCAAATTATTAATATTAAATATCTTGATGTATGATCAAGTGTTCTTAGGAGAAGTTTACATTGCAAGATCACTGCTAAACTTCATTAGGTTTTGGTTCTGTATAATCTCTTTTATTCTTCAAACTGAAGTAGTTATGCTGTTCTGCATATTATACAAACAACATAACTATAATCCCCATTTTTGGAACACTGTGGCTTTTCATTTTGCATTAATAAGATCAGAATTTGGTGGTTGCTATTTCAGTTATTTTGTCATTGTTATTACTGTATGCAATATTTTACTTTCCCACAAAAAAAAAAAAAAGAGCAAACAGCATTAAAATCCCACAAGCTACCCTGCAACAGAGTAGCAAAGCAGCATCCAGTCTAGATTATCACTTTGATTGCAGTGTAATCTGAATTTAGCTATACCTTTTCCATTTTCAAAGCTCTTCAACTCAGTTAAACACCGAACTGTTTCTTATATTCAGCCCATAAGCAAAATTGCTAATGAAGGTTCAGGGTAATTTTCTAATAAAGGCAAGCATCTTGTTTAGAACAAAGCAGTCTTGCCTAAAAAAACTCAACTAGATTATAACAGGATGGCATTACACATCCCACAAAATATTATACAACTTGAAACACCTCAACTCCTGGTGCCATTTGCAACATGTGCAGCACACAACAGGCGCTATTAGAATACCACTGTCACCCAGAAAGCTGCCTTCTACTCAGTGTCAATCGCACAAACTAATAAATGGTATCCACAATTGAAAATTACAGAGTAACTGTTAATTATTCAAAATGGCAACGAAAAGATGTATAAAAAGCACTGGTTAAAGCTTCTAGTAAGGTTTAGACATAAAATGCCAAACTGAATAGAAATGGAGGAATGAAGAAGTTGGAAACTTGTTTCTAAAATTAACAGTATTTTAGAAGAAGAACCTGTAAAAATTTCTCTCTCAAACTGAATTGAGAAGTTACTTGTAGATAATAGTAACTGTATCTCTAGTAACTTGACAACAATTGTTTGTTTTGTTTTATTTTTACCGTGGCCATAATCTATTGAGTAACTAGACTTCCTTTCTATTCCCTTTTGTATCTAGAACCGTTACAGATCTACATCACTAGGAGGATTCAGCCATTAAAATCGATCTGAGGAGAAAGTAACAACAGCATAAATTTGTGACACTGTGCTACTGACGTGGGATCTGGAGAAGGACAAGCTGTACAATCAACAGTATCATGCATTTTTAATTCACAATAACATCTCTGCGGGCTGCCAAGAGAAGGATGTCTGAAGATGAAGTATCACAAGAGCACCAATAGTTTGTCAGACAGCAAACTAAGAACCCTTTTTATCAGGTAAAACATCCTTAATGTTCATCTTACACATCTATCTCTACAGTACTAAGTATACATAGTGTAGCAATGCATATAAATAAACTAAAAGATCAACAAAATTATCAAGTAAAATTTTCCTTGAACAGTTATCAGAATTTTTGGCAGCAGATGGAAGGATTTTGTTGATATCTCAAGTATCACTTAAGAAAGATTTTCAGAATCTTTGGTTCTTCAGAACCCATCAATCAAAATCTATCAAGTAAAATGTTGACAGATATTAAAGGTCAAAATGTTGTGGTTTTCTTCTAAAAACAGAAAAAAAAAAATAAAGATACAACTGACAAAGACAAGATAAAATACCAGAGAGACACTTATCTATGCAGAGAATAATCCATTTTACAGAGCATTTAACTGAATATATCTAGCCACATTTCTACTTTTTTTTTTGCGTTTTATGTACGAAATTTTCCTTTTTTTTTCTTGATGATATACCAAAATGACCTGTTTTCTTATAATTTTTTTTTTAATTACAAAGATTAAGATATATTGAATTCACACATAGAAACAATTCATCGGCATAGTAGTAGGTTGTATTGGGTCTGACTGGAATGGGGCTAGAATTCTTCAAAGCAGCCCATAGAGTGCTGTGCTTTGTATCTGTCGCTGCAATGGTGCCAGCAAACTGGTGATTAGCAACAGAACAGGGCTTGTACCACATCAAGACTATCTCTTTTACCTCACAGTTCTGTGCTACCCCACCCCAGCAAGTGGGCTTACCATGGTTTTGTGCAATTGTCTTTGAAGTACAGGGGGTTTTCTTGTTTGTTTAGTTGTTTTTTTTCCTCTTTTTCTCATTCTATTAAACTGTTTTTATCTTGATCCACAACCTTTCTGTTTTCCTTTCTCTACTCTCTCCACCATCCATTTGCCATGTTTGTTATCTATTACCATGTTGTGGTTTTTTTGTTGTTTGTGTTAAGAATTCCGGCACAATTCTTTTAAATCACAACTAAGACTACAGATGTGATGCATTTAGGTTAAGTAATATTCTGCAAAACAGCAAACAAAATTAAAGTTCCTCCAGTTTTGCTGCTGCACTTGTCAAGGTAGGGTCGCAAGAGATTTCTAAAACTCATCTGCGTTGCATCCAGTTGTATTTCAAGTACACTTCAGCCATTATAGCTTCCTACTCACAGGCAGCTGCTCAGAAAAACTGATTGGATTTTCATTTTTAATAATAGTAGAAACCTAGCTGGGAAGCTATGGAAGTGTGGGACATTTTGTTTTGGAAAGAGTAAATGCTCACATTCCACTGATAAGATTATCAGACTTCTTACAGTTTATGTGAATGGATAGGTACATGTAGCCTAGGGACAAATCTGGTTTGAAATTAAGATTTCCTAAGAAAGATAAACAAAATCCTATGAACTAGAAAACTACTTCTGTATACTCACCTTTAATTTACATTTAAAGTGACAGAATTCCAAATTCAGACCCTTATTTGCATATATGACCTTGTTTTTTATATGTGTAGTACAGCTTTTACTTACAGCTGCTTACAACAGCCTCACTGAAGGCTCAAACTTAATTACTATACAAAAGAAAAGCTTTGACGTTCTTGTATTAAATCAAATCCTAAGATTGGATCTGCTTGGAAAAAAACAAACACAAAAACAAACAAACACAAAAAACCAACCATCTTTCCTTAGTAATCAGCTGACAAATTATACAGACATAAATACTATTTTGTGTAAAGCAAGCAAACTTCTCCTCTGCTCACTTCATCAGGAGCAGGGAGCATTCTCCTGCAGGACCAAGCCAAAAAATGTAAACCCTGCTCATCAGCTTTTTCATCAAAAAACAACAGAAAAGCTACCCCAAGTACAAGAGTATTGTTTCAGCTTGAGCCACTATAAAAGAGCCTGAACTTTCTTTTTTTCAATATACAAATCCTCATTAAATATAAAGCATTAGTTCCACACAGCTCACAATACTGATCACTCAGTAGGCATGCCTTGTCATCCTCATAGAAAGTGAAAAATCCCCTAAAATGCACTAATTATAAAGGTAGTTTTTTGCACCTTATCAGTACTCAATTATGGACACTTAATAACATGCCTGATCAGAAATGGATTTTAACCTCAGAAACAGTAAGGCTTCAAAAATCTTCAGAGAATAATTTAGATTTTTCAATTCCTTTCTTACAGTATAACAGCTATTCATTAAATAGTTTCATTTTTCACAGATTGATGTAGCATATAAGGGGTTAGGGACACAGAAACTAAGCAAGAAAAATAAAAATTCACTCTCACAACTAAAACTGCAGTCCACCACTGTCTGTTTTTTCCTAACCACAAAGGCAACCCAAATGCCCCATAGGCATTTACAATTTCAGCAAGAAACTTCCACCAATGCTTACACCTTTTGTTTGTGGGCAAGGTCCAAGATGGATATTAGGAAAGTTTTCTTCTCCAAAAGAGTGGTGAGTCTTTGGAACGAGCTGCCCAGGGAGGTGTGGTGGAGCCACTGTCCCCAAAGTTGTTCAACAAAATGTGCAGATGTGGCACTTGGGGACATGGTTTAACGAGCATAGTGGTGATGGTTTGACAGTTGGACTAGTTGATCTTAGAGGTCTTTTCCAACTTCAATGTTTCTATGCTTTTACAATTTGCAAAAAATAAAAAAATAAAAAAACCTCACAAAAGAAAAAATAAACAATCACTGAATAAATGCTAGAAAGTTCTGTTCATAAACATAACAATCATTTTAGACAGATCTGACATTTGAAAATAATGTTACTTCCACCCTCACAGAATACTTACTGCGGTATAAGTTACAGTGTACACTTTTTTCCTTTTATTGGTTAGTCTCATAATTTCTATAGTAAATTACTGTAATTAACTAGGGTTTACTTTGTTGTTACATAGTGTGATGAGTAGATGTGGATGCTAACTGTAGTTTTATAAATGGAAAATACTGTCAGAGTTATCTAGAGCTGTCAGCCACTTAAGAATATGTACAAAACATTCTCATGGGCAGATGAAAAAGAACCACTTTACAATGTATTCTCTAAAGTTATCTGAAATGCAAGTGCACATTCATTTACTGAAGCCAATGATTTAGACAATCTCTAGCAAGGTCATCTAGTGATTCTCAGTACCACTATTCAAGGATAAAAGAAACACAGAAGAAGAAAAAAAGAAGTAGTCTTCAATTGTTTCTATCTTTAAAATCTTGTAGTGTTGGGAGATTTTCAGCTGCAACATTCCCTAACTGGACCTATTTCCCAGCATTCAATGGACTATCAGCTATAATTCCTACTGAACCTTACAAATATTGTGTGCAAATACAATACTCTGAATATATTTATACAAAACCAGGTCAAATATATGCAATTCACAACGTTTACACTTAAATTATTTCCTTGTAGACTAAAATACACTGAAGAAACCTAGAATTTTTCTAATTCATGAAGCTAATGGACCACAAATGGAAGATAAGAAATAATACTCATTGACTATCAAATTAAAAGATATTTCTGCCATACTGAAAGGCCAGCTTGGTGCAAAGCAGAACAAATTTTCTAAACATTTATATTATACATTACAGTAGCCACATAGTGTATAGCCAGTAAGAAATACAATAAACTTCCTTCCACTTAATGTGGAACATTAAGTGTACAACTTAATGTTATAACAGCTGAGATTTTAGAAAGCCATATAAATAATTATTTGTATCTTTCATACCATAAAACAAAGTACCAACAAGCAAGTCTACTTGTAGACTGCCACGAGATTCTAGTCACAGCAAATACAGAAGATTGATACCCGGTGGTTTTACATGTGATAGTTCATTTCCCTTTTTTGATCAAACAACAAAAATGTAACAGTTAAATTCATAAAAAAATACATAATTTTAAAACACAGCTTTGTATATGTCATATATATACATATGCAATAAATATGTATATACACGCACAAGCATACCGTATGTTTGGTAACTATGACAAGATATCTCAAACAGTAAAGGTTCATCATCATTCATACAGCACCAATTGAACAGAATTACCTTACGTTTATAGATATCAGCATCAGAATTGTAATTGGAGCAAATCTAATATAAAAAGAACACTTTTTCGAAGATAATTTACATTTAAGAGGCAAAGAATGAGGTGGTAATTATTGTTCATCTCATAGTGGCCCATAAAATCACTTCATTACATTCAAAGGTGATTTTTTTTTTTTAATACAAGTTAAATAAATTGATTTTTATTTCTTAATTTGCCTTTAAGCAAACGCAGTTTTGCATTTGTATTTCAGTTTATTCAGTCGCTTCTATCAGACCATCCACTAAGCAAGTCATCTCATCTTTGAAAGCTGACATTTGCTTTCTTCCAGCCCTCATAAATCTCTCCCAGTCACCACAATCTTTCAAAAACAGTATATAATGGTCTCTTCATGAGATCAATCAGCTCACACAGCACTGGTGAGTGCATCACATTAAATTATGTATGACCAATTTACTTAGATATCCTCTAAATAGATCTTCTCCCATTGAGAGCAAATCTTCCTTGCTGTGTATTTTCCCACTGGACTCAGGAATGCACAATTCCAGAAGGCAGGACCAAGGTAGACAAGACACTGAATACACTGAAGACATCCTTTGCTAGATTTAACTCTAAGTAAGCTTTAGATTTTCCTAACTTCATTCACATTTTGACAGTCATAATCCTCTCAGAACTCCTATCCCTGCTACCTCTTACTGTTTCCTTTATACGTTTTTGTTTTTAACAGCCTTCTTATAAATCAGGGTGTGTGTGTGTGTGTGTGTGTCTGTGTACAGTGGAATGAAATGGGTTAAGAGCAGTTCTGAGGAGAAGGAGGATTTGAGGGGTGTCAGTTGATGGAAGACTCAGCGTAAGCCAGTAATGTGCACTTGCAGCCCAGGAGGCCAACTGTATCCTGGGGGTTGCATCAAGAGAAGAGTAATCAGCAGGTTGAGGGAGATGATTTTGCCCCCCTATTCTTCTCTTGTGGGTCCAGAGGAGGGCCAAAAAGATTATCAGAGGACTGAAGCACTTCCCCTGTGAGGACAGGTTGAGAGAGCTGGAGCCCTTCAGCCTGGAGAATGCTCTGGTGGGACCTTACAGCAGTCTTTGAGGGACTTTTATAAGTCCCTTGTCAAAAAGACAAGGGGAAATGGTTTAAAACTGGAAGAGGGTAGATTTAGACAAGATATTAGGAAGAAATTCTTTACTGTGAGAAGGGTGAAACACTGGAATGGGTTGCTCAGTGAGGTTGTGGATATCCCCTCCCTGGAACCATTCGAGGCCAGACCGGATGGGGCTTTGAGCAAGCCTGTCTAGAGGGAGGTGTCTGCCTATAGCAGGAGGTTTGGAACTAGATGCTTCTATAGGTCTCCTCTAACTCAAACCATTCTATAATTCAATGATAAAACAAATGACTTTATTTACAACTATGTTTCTGCATATAGCTTCAGTACCACAAAAATTCTCAGTGTTAATCTACTCAGAAATCACACCATTTATATTAAATGCACCTGTTTTTCTACTTCTGTAGATCTATAATGATATTTAATCACTAATATCAAATTAATCATGTTCTGCAGTGAAGCAATCATGCAGTTGTCCATTTAATCAATAATCAGCGTAACCATTTGCAACTCTAAATACAAAGCCTGTTCTGATACCTCTAGCAGAAAAATCTTCACTGAATAAAACATCCTGACTCATATGCCAGGGCCACCATTTATATTGTTTGAATTACTGTCTCACTGAATCTATATGACCATATATATGTTTGAGCACTCTGAAAATAAATGAATCTGTATCTTTTAGAAGAGCCTCCGGGTATGAGCATTTGTGGTGACTTTCTCTTAATTTAGCACATTTTTATCACTATTCAGAAATGTTTGCAAACGTTATCCTATTGCATTCAGTGATTCTTAGAATAGTAGAGACCAGAAGGGACCTCTGAAGATCAGCTACTCCTGTCCTGGATTCATATCAGTTCCACTTCAACCAGTTTCTCCAGGGACTTGTCTATTTGAGTTTTGAATGTCTTCAAGTAGTTCCACAATCTCTCTGAGCAACTTATTCCAAAATTTGACAACTCTTATAGAAAATTATATATATAGTTATAACTGTACACATACAGTTAATATCAAACTGGATTTTCTGTTGTTGCAACATGCGTCCACTCGCCTTTTACTATGAACCTCCAGGAAAAGTCCAGTTCCATCCTCTCTATAGCATCCTATCAGCTGACAATAGCATTAAGATCCCTGTTTAGTTCTCTTACAAATGAACAATCCATCTCTTCCTGTCTCCCCTTGTACATTATACTCCCTATTTACCTAGGTGCCACCTTTACCTAGGTGTCACCTGATAGACATGCACCACTACGTTAAAATCCTCCTACAACTGGAAATCCAAATCAAGGCATAGGAATAATTTAAATTCTTGTTCCTTCTAGCAAATACAGTCTTACTCAAAAGCCTTCCTTTTGTTGAAAGCATAGTAAAAGATGTGGACTATTTGAGCATGATCGATTCTATCCATATGCCAGTACGAAATGGAGCCATCTGAGACACGAATTGAAAGAACATCATACAAATAATAATTTGAAGTTACTACAATAAAAGGTGAAAGATCATTTGATTGAGCTGTTAACATTCAGCCTTACAGAATTTCTAAATATCCTGAGGCTTCTCAGAGTCAGTGTGGGAAGACTTAGATCAGGTGCAAGAGTTCCATAATATAGCAGGCCTCCTGGAAAGCTGCATAGTTGTATAGTGGCCAAAGAATTTTTTTTGCCTGTTGCCTCAGAGCATGTATCACATTCAGCTTATTTTTTTGCAGTCTCAGTAAAACACTGTATGATAAATAGAACAGTAGCAGTCACTAGAAGCAGAAAACTGTAGTTCCAGAAATACAGGTTGAATGCTAGCCATTCAACAAATAGTAACTGTTGTTTCACACTTCTAGAGCATCCTACTTCAGCAAATGTATCAGTGACAGTATGCTGTCAGTAAGTAGAATAGGATACAATGGAATATATAAATAACTCTGACAAAGTATTTACTTGCTTTACTCCATAAAAATGAACTAACTCCTCAACTAGCATTTCTCTGAGGAAATAAAAGCTACTCAGAGGAGAGCTGTTTAATCCTAAGCCCAGCACAGCCCTCTGTGTGGCACCAATGTGAAGCACAGTACTACACATATTAGCACACAGGACAAGGGGCTATAGCCCAGGGGTACGACCCCTAACACTCCACTTCACTCCTCCCCCCAGTCAGGTATCCCTTCTATCAGGTACTGCCCAAGCAAAAAGAATTTAAATTCAGGAAGTGCTCTGACATCCAAAGGGCACAGAGAGTTGTAGTTATAGAGCAGGACAGGCCTCTACTGTTCAGATGTGCTTCACATTCATTATTCCCCTACACATCCATTCCTCCTACTTACACAAATCTGCACTTCTGCTGCCTCCAAGATCCTCCACCGCGTAAACTGCAGTGCTGGTGACAACATTCTTGTGAAATGTGTATTTAAGATGCAAATTCCCTTAACTCAGTCCAAAATTCACTGCTCTGGGACTTTGTTCTTTCCTATTCTTGTCAAACAGAGGGTTTGGTCTGCTCTCTCTACCCACATGACAGTCTCCCATCAGGCAGCTATTCCACACAACTGCACACAGTATGACAAGAGGGAGAAGAAAATGGAGAAAAGCTTTACCTCCTACTACAGACTTACGTTCTGTCTTCAGCCACTGTCATTTTGCATAAGATATAATCCTGGCCTTTAGGAACATTACCAGAAAGAAAGAAAGACCTTCAGACCAAGAGACTAAGGAGACTGGCCCACCAGTAGACTATTGCAAGTTAAAAGGAACTTTCCTTAATTTTAATAACATCTTCCTGTTTTTGGTTGTTGTTTTTTTCTTTTATTCTTCTTTTCTTTTTTTCTTTTTTTCTTTTTTTCAGTTTTTAAAAAAGGACAACACCGAACAAACAAACAAACAAACAAAAAAAACAATCAAGTTTACATGATTCTGGTGGACAAAAAAAGGTGGGCTTTCAAAAGACATTTTGGTTCCACCTGTCATGAAAAAACCCCAGTCTCCAGCATGATGGCTGTGGGTACTAACTACATTGATTTCTTGACTCCCTGTCCCAGCACACTGAATTTTTTGGACCTCATTCCTCCTGCTATATCATCTCTTACTGAAACTGCTGCATGGGTCCCAAAGTCCAGTGCTTCTGTTCCAAATATGCAAGGAGCAGGCTGTAACTATTCTATATGATTAATGTAGACTTTCCATGCTTGGATAAATGCTCACCTGCCCAGACAAAGCAGTCAGTAGATCATTTATCTCTGCACAATTTTCAGAAAAAAAAATAGAGGAAATCATCATATTTGCCTGGGGTGCCATTCAGAGAGACCTAGACAGGCTCAAACAATCATCAGGTGAACTTCATGAGGTTCAACAAATCCAAATGCAAGGTCTCACACCAGGGGCATGGCAACCCCTGCTACTAGTACAATTTAGGGAATGTAAGCATAAGGCATATCCATGATTAAAGGAGCCTGGGTACAGGTAGGTGGCAGGCTGGACATTAGCCAGCAACATGCCCTCACAGCCCAGAAAGCCAACCGTATCCTGGGCTGCAAGAAAAGGGCCAAAAAGGGGAGGGAGATGATCCTGCCCCCTACTCTTCGCTGATGAGACCTCACCTGGAGTACTGCATCCAGATGTAGAGTCCACAGTACAGGAGAGATGTGGACCTGCTGGAGTGTGGCCAGAGGAGGGACACAAAAATGACCCAGTGGGTGGAATATCTCCCTTCAAAGGAGATGTACAGAGTGCAGAATGCAGCTTAAGAGTAGGCAAAATTATATATTAGATTGTCATCAGCAAAAAAAAAATTAAACTGTCAGTAGATTTCTGATACTATAATATTCTTCTGCAGCTTGAGACACTCTCAGGATAAATATATTTCTGTTGTTCTTGTTCCATTTGGTTCCTCTTGGTTGTTATGGCAATAGGTCATTTGTATCAAAAATCAGATTAAAAGAGGTCATCTGTAGCAAAATATGTTTCCTAAGCCAAAAATATAACTATTACCTAATTTTCAAAGGAAAATTTGAATAATAAGAATATGTTCTACCATCCTCTGTTATATGAGAGAGATTACTTCACACATACTTCAGCTATTCAGGAAGAATTTGTATAAATATATTTTATTCTTATATTTTTGTTGGTATTTCATTGCATGTGCAAGATAAAATTTTTATTCTTTTAAATATTTTGTGTGGAAACAAAGTGTGTGGTAAGTGTAATATTGGAAGGTAAAAATATCTGCTATTAATAAGCAATGGTATTTGGCAATATAAAGAATCATCATGAACGTGAGGAGTTTGGGCATTCTAGAAGTCAGGTAACAAGTGGTTTTGTGCAGCCAATGAGATAAACCTTTGTAGTTTATGTCTATATTTCAGTAAAACTTGTGGTTTTAGGCTAGTAAATGGATTGGCTTTTATAGTCTATTTTTTATTAAATCCTTGTTAATAGAACCAGCTGATCTTGTCACAAAATGCATAAGCATTTTTTTCTTTAGTCCTTTGTGAACCATCACACAAATAAAAATGGGGCAGAAACAGAACTCTGACAATCTTTAAATATTTTGTATGCCAGATCTTTCGCAAAACATTCAAGCATTTGCAGATATTCAGAAAACTATGTTTCATAGACAGTAAGTTTAAAGAGTCAGTAGCTATATCAGCCATCAGGTGTAACTTTTCAGTACACGATATGTCAAACCTAGTGAATATATCCTGGATGGTGAATTCAAAATAGTAACATCTTTTAGGTATTCAGAGCACATAAATACTATTCTACAAAATTCAAAAGAGAAAAAAGTGAGTATGCTAGAGTTACAGCTTTTTTTTTTTCCTGATTGGGATGTTTTACTTTCTTCTCTAAATGTTTAAAAAAAAAAACCAAAACAATAAATAGTATTGATAGGTCAGAATACAACACTGAGACCAGTGCTTCAAAAAAGAGAAACAGATGTGAGTATAAAGATCCACATATAGGGATCATAGTCCTACAAATTAAGTGAAATAGTACAATTTTTTTTTTTTTACTGTAGACACAAAAGTTTAAGATTCGCAGGATTTCACCCATTAGCAGAAGTTGTTTCTTGATTTATCTTAAAATGTACACATCGAAAAATGTGTAGAATTAAGATTTTTTTTTCCCCTCCAGAATTTCTACACCAGACTAAAAACATGCTACACAATATTCTTATCCACCAAAAGGAAGCATTCACTACAGGTTAAGCTAAAGCCAAAGGAAAAAAAAAAATGTCCTTAAGAAAATGTTGAAGTCCTATTTATCGCATAAGGTTAAGATCCAGCTGATACAAGAAAGCATTAGCAGTTGGAAAATTACACTGAGCTTTTATCACTAAGCAGCAAGAATTCAGCATTGATTGGCATTTCTGAAAACTCTTTGAGTTTATTCACACCAAAGAAATTACAGCACACCCCACTGTAATTCTTCCTCACCAGATACACAGTTTGAGTTACAATAGCCATCTCCTAATTATCCTGTAACTTGCTCCCTATTTAGAGCACTCTCACAATGGAAAAGCATACATGAGTCATCTCTTCAATTCTACTTAGAGATACCATTGCCATAAAATAGATACATAAAGCTCTTTGCCATGGTCAAGAATTTGCAACATCTGGATTAAGTAGCTTCTAAACAGTTGAATATTTGAGACAATGGTGAATCCATCCTCAAGGCATATTTTGCAAAAACCAGTCTAAGGTCCTGAGAGATATATCTTGGGGGGCAGGGTAGATCCAAACTTCAAAATGGACTCAAGTGAATAGAACAGGACATTATTTCCCTGTGCTGCAGCAACTTAGAGTGAATAAACATTTGTTTTGAATTAGCTAGTAGTTTCAGAACTTTAGAGAAAGGCATACTTAAGATACCTAATAGTTTACAGGCTCCTGAATATACCAGCACAAGAGCATGTCCCCAGAAGTTAAAGTGCAGGATAGTACAGGGTTTAGACATTAAACTGTGGTTTGCAGATGTACTGAAATGCTGCTTATTTGCCTTGAATGTTTGCAGCCAAAGGTAAAGACTACGCACTATTGTTAAATCATTGGGAGTTTTAAAAGAACAGCACAGCTAGAAGACAAAGACTGATGTAACTAATTACTAAAACACATAGTAGAAACAGAAAAATCAGCAGGGGAAATACCAAGACATATGTATGCTACAAAAATAATAATAATAAAAAAGTAATTATCTTTTTTAGACTTGCACATAAAGTGGAAAAAAAAGATAAGAAAGGAGGGAAAAAAAGAGTGATGGAGTAAAGAAACAAGTAAGTATAAAATCAGAAAGCCTTAACAATAGAGAAATGGACTAAAATAATACTTATCCATATATATTTTACATTAAATTATCAGGTAAAAGCTGCTGGAAGTGGAAGAATTTTGCACAGAAACTTAAGACCACTTACGAACGATTTACAAGTAGATGTCAAAGATGGAGACAGCACGGTAAATCCCTAGAGGGACTGTAAGCTGATGTAAGAGGTCAGAACTGACTTTCACACATCAGTATTTATCATTGTAGAACAAATGAAACATACTAGAATTCGACTGTGAAAAAAAGGAAAAAAAAAAGAAGAAAAAGATTGGAGAAGGACCTAAAAATAGAAATAGACTAAAACGCAAAACACAATATGAACCCAAACACAATAATATGCTAAACTAATGTACTATGTAAAAGTATGGAAAAATAGGAAGAAATATTCTATGATCACAAATAGAAGCAATTGAAACAAAAAAACACAGAAGTAGAAGAACTTGTAAATATGACTTCATGTTCAGTGTTAGGATATTTGAGCAAAACTTCAGAGAAGACAACTTTACATCTAAGAGAAAGCACAGAAATCCAAGCTGTCTGATGAAAACTGATTTTCTTACCAGCATTTAAAAGAAGAAAGAAAGCACTTTGAGATTATTAAAGTTTTCTGCAACAAGGCTCTGCTGAAGTACATATGAAATTACCAAGCCTGTAATAGTTGAGAAGCATGGTTCTAGATTCAATGGTTTATGATCTTCTGCTGCAAGAAGCAAACATTTGTAACTAGTAATATTCCTCATGCCATTCTTTGCAGAGATTTCCAGACATAAGGATTTTCACATTACACAACTGAGATGACTTCACTCTTATTAATGAGAAAAATCTTACAAATTCACAGAAGATAGAAAAAATATCTGAGCAGTGCATCCCAGTCACACAAAGATCTGTCACACTTCTCAAAAACAGAAAATGTCTGCTAGTATTAAGGTGCTAAACAGCCTTAAAGTGTGGAAGAAAGAGCACCATTGTCCTTCAGTATGTTTCCCTTGATTGGTATGATGAGCAAGAATATCTGCAATAACGGAGTTGGTTTGGTTTTTTTTTGGTTTTTTTTTTGTTTTTTTTTATGGTCAGAAGTAGATATGCATCTCTAATATGATCAGTTTACACTTCCTTAATGGTCAGAGAAAAAGGTACTTACAGTAACGTACTAATCTCCTCCTAAAGTTAACATATGAAATAGATCAGAAAAATCATGCCCCTGAAAGTAAAAATGCCTCAAAAACCTTGACAGTTTTAGAGGATTGCAATAGTAACTTGCACAAAGATTAAGATCAAGACTGTAATTTTTAGCTCTCGAGAACACCTGAGGTAAGTCCCACAGACTAATCACCTAGATAAGGTAGTAGAAGTTAATTCATTACTCTTTGCAGAGCTAAGATCACATAAAATATTGATAACTCATATCTTATTTCACCTATACCCAACCTGTCCTCTATAAAACAAAAAGCAGTCCTAATTTTTCTCCCTGTCTTCTTTTCCTGTGAAAGTCTTTCCATGATTTTCATGACTGCTATTATTTTCAGCATCTTCTTCAGCTTCTATTACAAACCATTTTTACTCTATATTTTACCTACATGATTAATGTTCTACAACAGAGCTAAAATTCTCAGGAAAGATAAATAGGTGAATAAATAGGTGAAAATAACACACCTCTGTTGGCTTGATAGGAAAGAGATTTTACATACGTAGCTGTGGGCGAGTGGCTAAAAATATGCCATTCTTGTAAGCTTACTGATTTCACAGATTCTAAAAACACGCAGCTTAAAATACATCTAATAGTTTTCATTGTCTATTTTTAGCCCTATAAATAGTCAAAATACATATTCCCAGTTTATAGCAATCAAGATGTTATTTCCTAGATAAGATACTCAGAACATACATTTAAGTTACAACTAAAATTTGATACACAGTTCTAATGATCTTGAAAACTCATTTTGGAACACAGGTAATAAGGATAGCAAGTACAAGTTGTACAAACTGCATTATTGTGAGGAGATGCTGAGGCAGCCAAGAAACGGGCTATTGAGCTGTCACTATTCATTGTGTCTTTCTTCTGCCATGTAACCATGTGCTAGCAGTGCACCTACCCAGCCCCTCGCTTCACTGGAGGCAGATTCCATTCAGCCCCGAGAGTCTCGTTTACAGAAATTGTAGCTGGCATAGGCTACAGTTCATGTCATAATATCATTTGATAATTATGCCTTTCTCCCAGAAACTTTCTCATTGAGACACTTTTATATACAGTTTTAGAAAATACAGTTAAATGCTGCTTTTAACAAAAAAAAAAATCAATTAAAACAACAGAAACAAAAGCAAAATAGTATTTCTCCACAGAGAAATGAGAAGCGTTCTTATTCAGAAAATGTACGTGTGCTGTGGAATCAACATCCGATTTCAAACAGAATAGAGGTTAAGAACATCTGCAGGGATTCAGGGATAAAGAATCAATAGCAGAAATATTTGCAGTGAAAAAAACTTCTCTAGAAGTAAAATACCATGAAATCTTCTGTTTCCAAATACTATCTCAAGATACCCTGGTAAGTTTAGACTGCCTGATTATATAAAACCTGCCATCAACATTTTTCTCTTGTATTTTAAGTTGTTATACAGAAAGACACATTGAATTGTAACCATGACTCACCCAAGAGGCCTTTGACTCATTCTTTTATTAATACTAGTTTTTCATCTCATGAAGCACACAGAAAAGGCAACCAGCAGATTGCAGAAGCATGTTACTTCGGTCTATCTTTAAGGCTTCTTATCAGCCTTATATAGATTCATATTTTTTTCAGGGCTGTAAATGTTCAGGGGATCAGCATTTCAGGTATATATATATTAAAAATCCATGAATTAACTTCCCAATTTTAAATTTGAAGGTTTACTTGCTATAGTTTCTTAATACCTTCACCTTGTCTTCAGCTCTTCCAAGTGGTCAAAATCAAGTCAGGCTGAGTGCATTTCCTGCAGTAACCTTCTGGTTTGGAGACTATTTCCTGATAGATGTGAAAATCCTTTGATCTTTTATCTTAAGAATTCTTCATAATTAATGATACAACCCTTTTTTTTTTTTTTTTTTTCCCCTGATGTTCCTTAAATATAACTACTTGATGCTAAGAGTTTTATCTACAAGGAAAATAAGTCATCTATTCTATTCGTTGCTATTTTGGTTTTCTACATTTCAAACATAGGGAAGAAAAAAAAATATCAATTATTACCTGTCCACCATACATGTGCACAAAACATCTAACTATTCCTTGCAAGTACTGTTCTAATATATTTTAAATAAATCTATACTTGAAAAGTGAGGACACTAGGAAGTTCATTCTACTGCCAGTGACATCCAAGACAGAGCTACCATAACACAGAATGATGGTAGGTGAATATATGGGTCACTTAGATCCATGAGCCAAGCTGATCTGTCTACTTCATTAATTCTCAGGAACATTTAGAATGTTTTATCATGGCCAGATATAAACTAAAGTTCCTAATAATCAAGTGTACTAATACTTAGGGGCTAATGTACAGGGTCAAAACTCTTGCCCCAATATACTAATAGATTTGCTTAATAATCAAGCACATACACCATACAAATTATTTCAAAGAACTGGGTGTCAAACATTTTGTGGTGAGAAAGCACCTGAGGTAGAATGAACATCCATTACCACAGAATTCCACAATCAGAGCTCAAGGTTCATCAATATTTAACATTTCTAATACTTACATATTGAAAGTTGTGTTAAAAAACATTCTCTCATACTTTTTTTGATATATACATTATCAAGAGCTGCTGGAGACAGGACAACTAACTGGCTTTTGTTCTAGTCCAAATTAAAAGGGATGTATGACAGCAAGTGACACTGCTTTATGTGGCACGTGAGGCTGGACTGACAACAGAAGCAATGAATGTTGAAGTGGTAAGAAAACACAAAAAATCTATTTTTCCTCATCAAGGCCTTTTCCAATTTTTATAAGATAATTACAACTATCCATTTCCTCAAAAGACCCTCCCTTATTGACCATCACAATATTTTTACTCTCCTAAGAGGAGTAAACAAAGGTAGCTAAAAGAGAAAGCTGCGGGTGACATTCTTGTCAATGAATTCAATGGATGCCATTGCAGCCTTCAGGCAAAAAAGACCTGAGCTAAGGCACTTAACCTTGCTTTCAGGTCTGCATTTTCTACTTAAAGAAATAGGTGAGCCTTCCTCAGACTGAAAATTGAAGTGAAACACATTCTATTCATGCCCCTTTAAATTTCCATGCCTTTTTTAATTACCTTATGTCCCAGTTATGTCCATCCTGATGCCATGTAGCTGAACAAGGAGCTAAAGGAATGAAGCAGAAATCCAGGACACTGAGAAAGCGTGTCTGAAATAAAACTAGCAAAAATCCCAACTTGTCAGTAGGAAAAGAACATCGCAAGGATTCCTGAACATTATAATCTTAATAATAAACAGCATCACTGAAACTTCAGCTGCTTCCAGGTTAATGACAAATCTTCCACTGGTAATACAGGAAAAGAGTTAAACTTCAGCATCATGGCTGCTGCTAGCATGTTATGCTTTTGGTGCTTTTAGACTATTTTAAGTGTTGTAACGATGTGCAACAACGGACTCCACAGAAAGTGTCTCAGATTTAATTGCTATTGCTTTGTGTCATTTAAAAGTTGAAAGAAATGTGCACCTCAGATGGGGACTAAGGATACTTTTATTGTAAAATGTTTTAAGTGTTGCCATTATTTGCTCTGTATTTACCTATTATTTTTTTTACAGTGATCCATAAGATAATGTTATTCTTTGGCAGTGACTTTTCTGCTACACTAGATCTGACACGTTGTCTTTTTCTCAATATATTTTCTGCACGTATACTGCTCAGCTTTCATTGTGCTGAAGTATGGAAGTCAAGAGATTAAAGAGCACAATAAGCATGCCACATCTTCTTAGGTTCTTGGTTTTTAGCTGGTTTGAATTTATACTGCTTTGAGGCAGTTCATATAACCATAATGATTTAAATTAGCTGTTAGATTTTATAAATAATTTCCTAACATGAAAGTTTATTGAACAGAGCAGCTTCACCAAGTTAAACTATGAATACTGTCATTCCTTGTCCTTTCTCTTTAGCAGTGTAAGAGATGCAGATATACATGCTATTTTGCTACATCCTACTGGGAAAGAAAAAAAAAAAAAGGGAATGAAAGACATTTACCATTAAAATTAAGGATTTCCAATATTACTGAAGAACAAAATTACAAAGAAAATTACCCAAGATGTTAAAAATCTTCCCTTTTTATATTTCAGATGAATGTGACTGCTTCTCTGTTAGCTACAAAGGTCAAAATCAAGATGAAGCTGTGTCCTTCTTTTTGCATGCAAGAGTCAAGGTAAATATTTGCAAGCTCTATTTTTTATAAGAAAATTCATTTTTCAACTGCAGGATCACGAATACACAGGAAGTAAATAGGTTCAATGAACAATAAGTTCTGTAAAAATAACTTCCAAAATACTGTACAGTCTAAAAATAAAGGCAAAAATTCTAGTCTCCTTCCAGAATTATACTTGTCAAGTTTCATCAGACTCTCACAGAAGTGCTTAGAGCACAATTCTGACAAGCAGAGCAGGATATTTCTTACAGATTATGGGCCATGCTGCATTTCTCAGTCAGTTTCCTTGCAAGCACCTTCTTTTTTGTTTCAAACCCATGATTAAATCTGTGAAGGTCATCTTCAAATCTGGGATAATGGAAAGCTGATGGAGGGTTATCCATACAAGTATCCTGGACTATGGAGTATTCTAACTTATTTTTTTTCTTTGAATGGATTGTTTCACATTTGTTCAACAAAAGCAGGAAGTTCCTGAGAAAAATAAGCTCCAGACCTATGACAAAAATCCTGATAATATAAATAAATACTTAGATAAAAGATGTCTAATTTTGGTGATCACATCAAAGAGGGTGAGAGCAGACATGCCAAATTTCTCAAATAAAGCTGTGAAAATTTAGAGAAAACTGATAGAATTTTAATTATAAATCTCACAGTTAACTGTATTTACAGAAACTATTTTCTCCTGAGCACAAGTAATTTTTGAGGAATTACTATTAGGTAATTATTCCAAGATATTTTAGGAAAATAAAATATGCAGAAGTTAAGGTGGATTTTTTTTTTTTTTTTTTTAAACAGAGGGCAGAATATTCTTAAAGAAGCATGATCTTACAGTTTTAGATGTTATTTTAAAAGAACTGAACTGTTTTGAATTCTTGTATTGACTTCTAGAGAAGAAGACATTCAGTTTTTGAATATATTCAAAAACATGAAGAAGGTATTACAGTTATCCATTATCCACTACATATTCCTATAGGTTCCCATAAAATATTTCTGTACTAGGCAAACCTTAGTTTTATTCATAATCAGCAATGAGGATAGAACTACAGGGCTGATTTTTCAACAAAGAAGAGTGTCTAGATGTAAGTGCAAAATGAAATTAGTACACTGTAAAAACCTACAAGAAAAATTCTATGAGCATTGACTTGGCCTTTCTAGAACCATGGTTGCAAAGAGGCATTCCATGGATGAGTACAGCTGAAAATATACTTCACTGAATGAAGGGACAAAGACTAATTAATAACAAAAAATAAAAAATAAATAAAAAAAATCCCACCGCTGTTGAAAACACACTTTATACTGAAGTCACTGTTACTTTCTCTCTATTTTTATGTCCGCATCCAGATTGCAAAACCTAACTAAAAGACAACTTTATGCAATATTTAGTAAATGGTTCTGCCAATGTAAAGTCAGCATAACTCGCCTAAAAATAAGCACAAGTATAAAGTTTTACCCAGACAATATGAGTATCTATGTTTCCATAAAGTTGATTTTCTTCATAGTATCTGGTGTGATGCTATGTTTTGGCTTTAAGAGAAAACCAGTGTTGGTAACATACCAATGTTTCTGCCCTTTGAGTTACCCTGCTGATATTTAACCTAAATTTCCCATCTTTTTGTTTAAAGCCTTTTCTACCTTGTGGTATCACTACACTCTCTGATAAAGAGTCTCTCTCCATGCTCGGACAGAGTAACAGGAAGGAAAACATACTTTCTTTGAATGTGGAGAAAATCCTTATATTCATGTTCAGCAAAACAGACAAGTTACAGTACACATTCTTTTTGTATCTACATGGCTTGGAACTAGTCTGGCTTCATCTTCAGCAGGATCAAGCAGGCAATTTTATAAGCTTGCAGTTGTAGATGCAATTAAGGGGACTGTAGACTAAGCCTAGTCACTAGGCAACAACAGCAGTTATGCATGCATTGTCAACTTTAATTTAATGTCCTAGGGGAATTAGAGAAGGATGATTGCTCTCCTGTGTGAGCAGCCAAGGTAACTCATTAATGGAGCTCTACCACCTGTTTGTCACTCTGCTTCTTATGCCTTAGGCAACAGGGACAAGAATAAAACTTAAAACATACAACTCAAAGAACCTGATAAAAAACCATTCTGATTTATTCTGGGTTGTAACTCATCAGTGCGAACCATCAGAGCTCACGCCTGACATTAAAAAGTCCAGTAAGGTGGTATCTATCTCAGCCGGGAGCCTTAAACATGCAGATGATAGTGAGAAGAAAAAAAAAAAAATAAGGGAAATTAGATAATTAAAGGTAAAGGAACAAAATAAAACTAACTAAATAAATAAATCATAAGCCAAAAATAGATGTAAAGCAGTGCATGCAAGTGAAGGAATATATCTCTAATCATAATCCTTATGTTTCCTATATTGGTACATTTATTACAGCTAAACTGTGGTGAAAAATCCAAGACACTGCACTGTTAGCAGCTGCTCTACAGCAGCTGCACCAAGTATATGATCACAACACATCAAGTAATATAAGGTAGTCTACTGCATGTTTAGGACTTATTGTTGCTATATATTCTTCTAGCAATAGCTTTGGCTTATTTGTATAATATATTCTACTTTTGATAAATTAACTGTTTGGAAATAGATTGATATGAGAGTTTGGAAAGACAGCAACTGTCAACATGGGTTGCTAATGAAAAACTGGCATTTAGTAAAAATAAAAATAAAAATAAAATCACTTATTCTATGATAAGCTTATTGCTCAGTGAAGCTGTGAAACATAGCACTGATTAGCCATGGTTTTCATAAAGCAAAGACCCAAAGATAATGTGCTAAGACTGGAAATTTTATTACACTGAACTCATCAGAAAGTTATCAGTTTCTCATACTTCTGTCCAGGAGAAGACAAAGAGCAACTCCTGTAAACAATAACCAAACTCTTCCTATAAAAATTCTGAAGAACTTGAAAGGCCAACACTTTATGAATTACAGTTGCTCAGAGGAGCTGGCCACCTCCTGACATTAATTATTTCATTGTATCGTACACTGATGCACTTGGAAGTTGATTAGACCTTCTAATCAATTTAGTAATCAGCAGGATTAATTTCTCTCTTGCCCCGTGAACTGCTTTTGTAGAAATGTTAATGATTGTCAGTGGTGGAGACCTTCTACTCTCATATTAAAAACTCAGGTAATGGGGTAGCAGCCGAGGTAGACTTGCACAGCTAAAAGTAATTTTATAATTATAGATTATAATTACAGTACTATTATTGCTCTGTTCTATAAATTTTTACATAGCTAAATGTGATTGCAGCTTACACTATGATCTCTGTACATAGCTTATCGAAGTAGCTTCACAATTACTGTATTTTGAATCTCCATTTGGAGCTTAGGGAATAGCAGTAGGTCTGTCAGTAATAAGCAGCATCATTTCAAAAAGCATAAATACAACAATTTTAAACTGAAAGATAAAACAATGAGGAAAGTGTGTTGTGGCTAAGGTTGTTAAATAAACTGTTAAATAAGTTAAATAAACTACTTCATTTTACTTCCACATGTTCTGACTTGAGGGAGTTGGTTACATACGCATAATTTAATCGAGAAAAGACAAAATCATGAATACCTACTGCAACTAATTAATGCAAAGATTTCATTCCAATTCCACAACTATTTACACAAAAATCATTATAGTATACCATCAATGAGGTCATCTGACTTGTGGAATTGAGTACTGGATTGGTTTTTCTTGGAAAAAAATAATTAAAATCATCTCTCTTCAGTAAGTTTATTTAAAGCATAAGATTTTCCTTAGCATCCCTACAAACCCCCCAGTAAAAGATAACATCAAAGCTAGCCCCATTCCAAAGGTTTTAGCTTCCCTTACTCATCTCTGGAAACCCGACAAAGTGTATTGGATTGCTGAATATGAGCAAAATCTGTTATTCGTATGCTATTACCCCAGTGCATCTGGGAATCCATGCTGAACCACCACCTCCATGTTCTTTGCACAAGGGACACAGATCCAATGGATCCAGAACAGATCCAACTCCATACCGGTTTACCCAGATTAATTGCCTGCTAACACTATTCAGTTAGTGCTCTGTTGCAGAGGTTGTTGTACCAGGTAATCTGACAACTGCACCACACTAACACACATTAAAAGGTACAGATGGGAGGCAAAATCTTCCTGTAAAAATGTAAAAACTTCCACTGTGTTTGTGAACACAGAATGAAAGAGAACTGAAGGAATAAATCTAATAATCCACACCAAAACCAGAAACAATTCTTCAATTTTTCTTCAATGATTTATTATGAAAAGCAGGTGAAAATCTATCAGGATGATACAATAAAAAGTATTTAAGACTGAACATCCACAAGATTTCAGTCTAACCCCACTGAATACACTAGCTTATATAGCTTTCCATAACCTCATGCAATTTTGAGACATTTTGTTAAAAGCAATCCTAAATGTGATCCAAGTTATTTAATAAAACATTTTTTCTTCAGAATATATATTTTTTTAAAAAATAGGAAGTTATTAAAAGTGACAGCTGTATGCTGCTAACTCTTGCTTTTGGAACTGTTGTCTGTAACAATACTTGAGATACACTTCCCTCAGGGATAAAAGAAGCAACGAGCTAAACAGACTTTTTTAGATGATGTAAAAACAACAATGTATCAGAGCACTGAAAGCAGCTGCTTTTCTTCAGCTGACAGGTGTATTTTCTAAAAACAAGTAGAAATTCCAGTGAATGTCAGAAACTTCGATTAGCATCCAATCTGACTGAACACTGGTGCATTTAAGGTAAAACAGGCAAACCTGTTTCTCTTACTCAAAGGGAGAGAAATCCCTTTTCAGTTTAAATGGTATGGGGAAAAAGTAAACTAGAATACAAGGAACTGAAAAAAGCTTTAAAAGGTTTCTTCATTTCTACCTAACTTCAGATGCATGCATCTTTGTTTTAATTTATTAGAAATATGAGTCCTTATTGCACCATTTTTTCCATTTACTTCTATAGTCTCCCTTTTTAAATTCAATTTGCTCTTGATGAAATATAACACAGGAACTGCCATTCTGAGGGCATATTCTTTATTCAACTCTTCTTTACTCCTGCAATTTTCTAGTTTTTAATGGATCTTTCTAAGATGTTCTTGTCCTGTATGTATTCTGTTCTGCAGTTGAGTAGCTCCAGCATTCAGTTAAGTGTTTTTAAATGGAAATAAAAGCTGGTAATTAATCACTTTCATTACTTAATCAGAATAGACAAATATAGATTCATTCAAACCACAGTTCTGCAGTGTTTGATCACCGTTTGTGTCATATAACACAAATGTGATTCTTGCAGGCAACCACACAGCGCATTTCTAACCATAAAGAGTAAACTATAGGAAATTTACAGCCTCCAAATTTTATGTAATTTGTACTCATATTAGATAGTGGCTTGTTCTTCTAGTATGAAGTTAATTCATTGGTGTTTTTTTATTATTATTATTTTTTATACATCATTTTGAATTGTGTGAGCAATCCTAAAGCCAGTTATTTTAAAACAATTTGCAGTTTCACAGTATTACAGACTACTTTCACACAATTTTTCAGTACTACATGAGCTGTGACTAGTTGCAACACCTTTCAAAAAAGAGGTACTTCAATGGAGACATTATGTTGGTAGGACATGCATGCCATGTGATTTTTCATGTCAACAATCAGAACATTCTGAAGAAGGTGGAAGCATAGCCACTAAGAAATGGGCCAAAAAAGTCTGAAGAACGATCACAAAATTAAGTCATCCCTTGACTCCAACAGGAGATTACGCAAAGTGTACACTATTTTAGTGGGTATCACCTCCTCTTCCTCTCCAACAGAAAACAAACAAACAAAAAAAAAAAAAAACACTAAGGACTTTCCATTTAATTCAGGCCGTGTACCATTATGTAAAGTCTTACTGAACTGATCTGAGCCACTTTCAAGAAAACCAGTGATTTGAATAAATAGCTTCTGTTCACTTAGGGTTACAAATTAGATATATAAGGCAGCACTTCATCTTCCACTGAAATGCAACCATCTGTTTTATAGTAGGCATTTACACAGAACAGTTTGAAAAATGATGAAAATATTATAGCAAACTGAGAAGAAAAATACAGACATCTTGAACAGAATGCTGAGAAGAGTTCCCCAACTGCAGTCGAGAACTGCAGATCCCACAATGAATATAGCCCAATAGTTGCACGCTCTCTACCCTAAAAATTAGGAACATAAGTTCTTACCTAAACAACTAAATATATCACGTCACTTTTAAAGTTGTTGAGTATCATCACTTTCCCCTCCCCCATCAATGACAACAACAAAAAAAGAACACACTCAGAAGTTTACATATCAATTCCTAAATACAGATTTAAATCAGTTAACTTGGTTTACCCTAGTCTTTAAAGCTACCACTTTGGTCTGCATCATCCATAACGTTAAGTACATAGCTCTCTACTGTACAATGCATATTGCCCTATTTCATAGTGGGCCACCAAATTTTGTGACTTCAGCTGAATCACACTTCTAGGTAGTCTACTAAGAATCTTATATGTGCTATGTAAAATTACATCAGTCAGTATAGCAAAGGTAAACAGGCACCTTGCATTGTAAAAAGAATGGAAGTATTTGAAAGACCTATTTTTGATATCATAGTCTATCATAAAAGCTGTTTTAAAATTATTTTCATTGTAATTTTCCATGTAAAGAGACACTTTATTTAACTATTTTAAATAAATGTAATAGTAATTTCTGAGCAGCTTGTATCAGAAACAGATGTTTTGTGTAAAGCCTGATTAAAATATCCATAAATACACTAAATATTTTTGTGAGTAACTAGAATATGTTTTTAATAGCATGTTTAAAAGCAGAGCCCAAAATGAAGACAGAGGGAGTATAATTATGGACATCTTCATTGGGAATTAAGTCTAAGTACTTAATTTCTTAATGATTTACCCTTTCCATCTGTTGCATACTAATGTGACATATAAAAACTCCTTAATATAGAAAAACATTTCCCAGGTTTCAAAGAAAGAATAAACCATCGCCTCTCTGCAGCTAAAGGGAATAGCTGATCAAGGTAATTGGCTTACTTCCATTATCAAGACAGAGAACTTTCTAAAGGGCAAGTTACCATGCCTTGATAAATGTCCATGTGATCACCAAAAGATTTTCCTGATTTAGTCACTGGGAAGAAAAGTACATCCTAATAAAAAGTATTAAAGACCAAGTATGATGCATAATGGATGGAACATTTGCTCTACTTTCAGCAGTACCATATACATTAGATGAACCTACCAAGTAATTGTAAAAAATTCTGTATACATACTTAAGTTTTCTCACAAATTATATTTAGAAAGACCAGTGAAAGAGATCACAACAAGCCTAAATTTATGGTTAAATCTAAGTATCTTGATAGAAAATCTGCATTTTCTGCAAGTACATCATTTAACCTGTTCATATCAACTTATTTCCCTTGGATTAAATTCAGAGAATGAAATATACACATGGAGGTTTTCAGTGTCTCTTCTAGCTAATATTAAACACCTTCAATAAGGAAAGGTACTTTGCATCAGGTCAGACTCGTTTCAAGATAGATATATTAATTTACTGCTAATAAATTATATTCAAGTACAAATACCTGCTGTAGATCAGAAATATTCAGACAGGAAATTATTTCATGTTTGAGCATACACTCAGTTTCAGCTTGTTTTAATTTCTGATGCAAGAATATCTTTTGTATGGTATCAGAAACTAAAAAGTAATAAATAGAAGCTCAGTTTTCAAACAACATTGAACTTGTATGCAAGTCTGATCTAAATTAGGCACAGCAAGACTTCTATAGTATCATCTTAGTAAAGATGTGCTTGGAGTAACTTTATTTGACTGTTTTCCAAGGCAATAAATACCTAGAAACTGGTTTAAAAGAAAGGTTGTATTAGTTGTTAAACAACCAAAACAAGATATCATCCCAAACAACAGTAACAAGGAAAATGCTGGATGGAACAAGTGAAACAAAATTTCGACTGCTGACACAAAAGTAATTCTCCAAGTGATCAGAATACTCGTTTTCAAAGACTTTAAAGTTCAGCTGTACGTTAACACAAAAGGTAAAAATGATGGTTGCATTTTACAGGATTAAAGTCAGGAAATTCACAAGACATTGCTATCTTCAAATTATAAGATTGTGAAGCATTACTCAGTGGAGAATATATTGTGATGATGCAACCTCCAGCAATTTGAACTTTCTTAAACATACAGAATGGAAACCTGAGAGTCATTACCCAGAATAATTAGATCTGGATAAAACAAGATAACATCAGGCCATGGAAGGCTTCCACTTTCAAGTCAAAAGCTGTCTTTACAGTATTTTAGGGACACATCTACACATTCCGGCTACAAACTACGTTGTCATTGAAAACCCCTTTCAGGATAGAAACCGTGTAACCATATGGTTGTGGTATTTTGAGTGAATAAATCTCACTGTCAAAAGCATTGATTAGCTCAGCCAAAATATTATTGTAACTGAGCTACAATATTCCTCATCAAAAGTGAGGGAAGACTGGTAACAACTTGCCTGAGTTAAACCATCTGTAAATATAATTCTGTCTGCAAAAGAAGGATAAAGACAGCAACTCTTCATCCAAAGGACAAAGAAGTGCTGGAACAGGTTGTCCAGAGAAATGGATCTCTCTTCCCTGGCGACAGTCAAGGCCAGGTCAGATGGGGCTTTGGGCAACCCGGTATTGTGGGATGTGCCCATGCACAGAGCAGAAGGGTGAAACAGGATTATCTTTCAGGGCCCTTCCAACTCAAGCCCATTCTATGGTCTTATATACCTAGTTCTACCTAGCAACTTGTTTAAAGGGGTAGATCTACATACTCAGGTCCACAAGACAAGTAGAAGAAGGATGCATCAGCAAGTTAAGATATGGTGTTCAGGGAAATTGTAGTATTTTGTACTTCATATTTTGTCTGCTTTAAACTAATGTTCAGAAGAATATCCTTTCATCAGGTTCTCCACTTTCATGTAACAAGTAATTCTTTTTTACCTCCCTGAGTTCTTCGGAACACACCCTGACAAGCATGGTGGCAGATGTCTTCTACTACAGAATGAATGCAAGCTGTGCCCCTGGAGGTAACAAGATACAAGCCAATCTAGATCCACATGCAGTCCACCTGCATCCCATGAGCCTGCACCGATTTGACAAGCCGTGATTATTTGGGATTCATTTGCTGTGAGTTATTCAGCTGAATTAACATGATTAGACTGCATCCAGAAGTGAGTTCAAATGCCTCCACTGGTTGCACACATTAGCCTCTGAGAAAACACTTAGACTGCGCTATGCCCTCCTACTCTTTAAAAGGGTGATGTGTTCTTTGAGGTTTCTTCCAACTTAAGTCATTCTGTGATTGTATTTTATAGTTCTATATAACTTTAGAATCAAAAAATTAATTCCCTCTTCATATACCTTTGTGCTATTCAGGAAATTATTCTTATCCATTGTCCAAACTGATTCAAAGTATTGCAGTCCCGATCAACAATAGAGCATTACTAGCTAAGGAATGAAAAAGGCTTTAGTAAGTAGAATAGCTGGTGGATATCTTTAGAGAAAGGAAAGAGCTCAGGTTTGGGATTCTGGCATGAATGTCAGCAAGTAATATATTCCTTTTAGCAATATCTTACAGTAAAGGAGCTACAGTAGTTTATACCTACTAAGAAAAGCCCGAAACATTAGATTTTTGATGTTTTATTTAACCTAAAAATCAAACAGACAGGAAAAGGAAACTGTAAATTTTTTTTCCCCATGGGCCTCGAGCCTTAGAGAGACTTTCCACACCACAGAGAACTCACAGCAGTAGCGTTTGGTTTGGTAACTGCTCTTCCCTGTTATTGATGCAGTTGCACTTATGTGCCGGGAGCTGATGCCATTGTAATTGTATTCAAACCATTCCCACTTCACTAACTAAGCAATATATAGGATAGAGAACCTTAAAAATAAAACCTAATTCACTCTGAAAACTGAAATCTATTTTATTTTATTTTAATCACTTATTTAAAAGGAAGTTGTATACTCAGGAAACTTTAAAAAAAAAAAAACTTTTTAAAAAGATTTATTTATTTTTAAGATAAATAGCTTCTAATTTCAGCAGAGCAATACAAAGTTTTTCCTCAGAATTGGTCCAAAACTAGCTATCTTCTTTTGATGTAGGTTTAAAAAGAAAAAAAAAAAAAAAAAATTCTGGATGACATTCTTGGCAGTGAAATAAATATAAGAATTGTGAGGGTAGAGTTGTCCCATGTCTAATTTAGGCAAAAACACACAAAAGTAATAGCAATAGGGAACAACAATAATTGGAAATTCTCTTCTGAGTAGAAGTTCAAATTTCACAGTTCAATCTCCTGGACACTTTCAAGTATACATTACTGCAATTTAGAAGTAACAGTAGGAAAGCCTCATTAATTCAGTAGTTTTCTATTTTGTCTCAATTATTTTGCAAGATAGGACATGATCATCTTACATAAAGCATAGGACGTGATATTAAAGTACTACCATCTTCCTTTTAAAATGATGACTTGGCAAGAAAACATGCAACATCCAAAAAAATACATACAGGCCACAAAGTGTCACCTTCACATAGGAAGAATTCCCTGCAGTGAAACTGGCAAAGCTCAGTCTGGACATGAGTCATGCTAAAGATTCATTTAAATTATTGGAGGGTATCCAACCTATTTAAAAGTCTGGCTACAGGGAGTAACATGTTGCATTTCTGTCCCAGTCCTGATACAATTGGGCATAACTAGATCATCTCTATTTCTTTTCTTTTTAAAACCAAAGTGTACTTGAGTACTATATCACCTACCTATCAGTTCCTCCCTTTTACTATCAAGATTCAAAGTAGGAGCAAAACAGTATCAATAGAGTGATACCATCACCTTCCAAAACTGTCTAAAATGCACACAGACTCTAAATTGGACGAGGCACATTGAAACTTCCTTTGTATTTTTCCCCTACTAACTTGTCTGTTCTCCCTGCAAGCGCTTCTGGAAAGACTAAATATGATTCAGCTCACAGCAAGAACAACTGGTCAAAGGTTGCAACTCCTCAGTTTTCATAATACTTATGAAAATATGGAATTACCTTTGAATAGTTTTAATCACTGCTTGTGTTTTGACTCACTGTTCTTTGTTTTGACACATGCATTATGTTTAAATGTCAAACACTTTTGCTATAATTCAGCAACATTATGCAGTACTCTGATTACATCAACAATATGATGTGCCCAATCTGAATACTCAGGAAAAAGTCATTGAAAAGACACATGACATCAGATGAACAAAGGGCCAATACCCTTATATACTTTCTTAGGAGTTCCTATTATACTCAGCTGCATGGTTTTATCAGTTCATTTAAACGTATAGTACTTGTACTTACATCACCTCACTATAAATTAATTGAGATACCTTTACATCTTCAGCAAGTTGAACAAGTAAGCTTCTTGTGGCATTCTGTAGTGTATCAGCACATTGAGAACACTCAAAGTACAATACTTCTGCCATATACTCAGTGTCATGAAACCAAAAACCTTCTTTTTACATGTGTGCAAAGGCAATTCATGAAGACTGATTAAGCATTTACTTATATTCATAAAAACTTGATTTAGGCTACTGTCAAACAATGAGTCATTTTAGACAAGTCACAGAATTCTCATTTATGTGACTCCACAGAATTTAATATTTATTCTAACATTAACAGAAGTAGTCAAATCCCTGTAATCCCCTGGGACCTTTTAATGCAGTATTTTCACCTACATACCCTTTCTCTACTGTTCATTCCATTTCCTACATGATCAGAGACATGCAACAACGTAATCTAAATCCAAAAAATAATGAAAAGCAAGCATAACAGATAAAGTGAACAGTGCAGAGTAGAAAAAGAAATACTACAACAAAAGAACAAAAGCCCATCTAAGTAGGCCACCCACACTGTTAAATTGGATAAGTGAATAATTTTAGGAAGCAGCATAAATGTTAGCATGTTTGTGTTACAAACTAGTAAAATGCTCCAGTTAGTGCTTCCTAGAATAGAAAGAAAGTGGCACATCTCTCCTCATGAGATCTCAGCATCACACTCTGAGCTATGAGATAAACTAGGTTACACAGGTTTATTGGAAAGTCTGCTTATTGCCATTGGGAAAAGAGCATTTAATAGACTTGGCTAATAAAGAGTCTATAATAGCAAAACAGGTCATGTGAATACATAAATACCTCTCAGTGTATTTCCACCTTCAGTAGGACTGAAAGGATAAAACTTTTCAGACTCCAGATTCTGCTGAGTTCTCCTACCAACAGCTCTCCCCCTATTATTTCCAGGGTGACCAAATAACTATGAAGCAATGAAACTTAGACCTCTAGAATATTTTTTTCAATACATAATAGTCAATCACAAATATATTAAACATACCTTGCATTTAAAAATAACTCCAACAAGCAAGTTAAGATATCGCACTCAAGCAGTGTCTCGAACATAATTATTTAGAAATTTTGTTGCAGAGAACAGTTATACACATCTATATTTTTAGTGTTGAACAGCTATTGTAAAATCAAGCAGTTATAAAACCAATATATTCTTTTATTAAGAGCTTATATGACGGACATCAATTTATGTGGAAAACTAAGGCAAACCCAAACACTTGGTCTTCAATGGCCCTGTATCCACAGCTATAATTTCATATTCCTCAATTTATCCCACCCTGAACAAACATTGTTTCAGCTGACTCTTTCAGTGCTTGCTTCACATTCCTTTACTGTGGTCAGACAGACTGATATTCTCCTTAACTTAACCTTGATCTACTCTTAAAGTCAGATCATTATGTGAAAGTTAACTGGACCTTCAGAATCCGTTAAGCCTTTCTCTAGTCAGTTGTGATTAATCTCTTTCCTAATGTAACACAGACCCTCTCTCTTCCATTTCCCCTGAAACAGAGATGAATTATGTCACTAGTTATAAGACTAAAGCTGCTCACAAAGTAGAAACACAGCATGAATCTTCAGAAAGAGAAAATCTAAATCTAGCTATTTAAGATCAAATACAGTGAAATTCCCCTGTTATCTTGATTTTTCAGGTTGTTCACTTGACTTCTACAGCTAGCCTTTAGTTATGTTTTTTTTAACTGTGGTTTGTTTGTTTTAATCATTCATTCATTTTATGAAACATTATAGAACAAAATGCATCTGGGATATTTTCTTAAGGTATTCTCAGGGTTGATTTGCCCCACTGTCAGGTGCTGTAAACTCTCTAATAGTAGTGTTCCAATCATAAAAACATGCAAGCAAATTTGTTCTTTTTTACCTTGTCCTCGATATATTAATCTGATGAAGCTAACAAGCTGTACAGAATAAAAATGTAGTTAAGTCAGATTAACATCACTGTTTGAAGCAACTACAAGCTAGACTACAATCAAGACTATTCAACATTGAATCCATTTTATAACCATTATGATAATCAGTCTAGTAAGAAAGTGATCATTTTCAATTTCTTTCACATCGAATGTCAGGATAACTCTACTATTAAGTTGATTAACTTAGCTTTACCTTCTTCCAAATGGGTTGTTCTCAATAGAAACAGTTAACTCCACAGAATTCAAGCATAACTTCAGAAATTCAGATTACAGACATGAGCACAAAACTCAGTTCTCTCTTTCATTTTGTATCTCAGTGGCCACAGCAACTTACTGACATGAGCTGAACTTTGATGTAATTTAAAGGAATTCTAAGCTTGGAAATTGCAGACATTTATTCTCTAAAAAGGCTTGAAACATTACAAAACCAAAAGTCAATTCTTTTTGCAACTGTCAGATTTCTAAAAGAAGATGTAACTGATGATGATAGCATGTACAACTTGCTTTAACAATCTGATGACATTTCTGTATTCATAAGACAGAACCCGAGCATTCTCAGTTGAAGTTCTAAGATGAAAAATTAAGTTTATCTAAAACGGATTTTCAAAAATTTTTTAAATAATGGCAAACCTCAGAGTAAGTTATTTATGTACCTGGGGTTTTTTCAAACTTGTACATATATGCCCTGTCTGTTTTCTAGTAGAATACAAATGCTACCATTTCCACTGGAAATATTAATGAAAGAGCAAAGAACCAGCCTATTTTTAAGTAATATTTAGGCAGCCATCATAATATTTGTCATGTAGTATATATCCAACTCAAAACCCCATGGCTTCAGTGGTGGGCTGTTTTTAACTCCTGTTCAGGGACTACTATAGAACTGCCACCTTGGAATCCAAGACTGTTTATGGTCCTACAAGCTGGCAGTATTAACTGATGCCAAATTCGTACACCTGTAACCTCTAAATAAGAGGAAAATGGTATTTAGCTAATAGTGTTTTTAAATACTTTTCTATTTTCTATTTGACTGAAAATAAAAATGTGAGAACTTCACACATTATCTAGATGTAGATTTTTGTAGTACAGGTGGTTGGTCTCATTAGACTACTTTTAAACTATTACTGTATTTAATACAGAAATTTAGAGCTATGGTTATAAAAAAAAAGTTTTGGAAAAGAAAGTGTATATCTTTCACCAAAAGAAAAGTCTTCACAAACAACATGCTATATGTAAAGAGCTAATATCTTTCCATAATTAAACTCCATAATTGAACCATAATTAAAATCACACACAGCCTTCAAGAAAAAGCTCAAAACCAACTACACACGTACCATAATATCACAACATCAACTTGCAGACAGGTCAGATATACTCAAAGAAAATTTCTTTCTCACTGAGAGGGAAGAAATAATTGAGTCTTCCCCCCTCCCTCCCCACCTTATTTAAAGAGTCTTTTCTCAATGAATCTTTTGCCCTTTTTCCTTTTACTTCCAGGTAAAGTAAAGCTTTTTTTCAGAAAGTGAGAAGAGTGAAACAGGTCCTTGTAACATTACAATTAAGAAAACAAATGTTAGCAAGCCACAAACAGAACCGCTCTCTCTGCATTTCACTTCCTGTATGAAACAGAAATATGGTGGTGGCAGGGAATATCTCTCTTTTATCTTTACTCACACAGCTTTATACACACCCCAAAATAGGGACTGAAGCAAAACTTCAGTTTCAGACTGCTGCTTCCAGAACTGTATACCAACTCAGCTACAATAGAATAAAGAAGCAAATATTCTCACAGTTGTTGTGAATATAATGTGAATAGGAAAATGGACCATACTGGAACAAAAACATCTGATCTCATTCAATTTAGAAGGGCAGTCTTTCCTTCTTGTTCCATACATAATGATCAGCTTCCAATGCTATACCTGAGCCTGTGACAAACCTCTAGAATGAAATAAGGTTAAAAATAAAATAATAATAATAATAATAATAATAACAACAACCACTTCTGAGGCAACAAGCAGGAAACTCACATTAACAAAAATTGAATCCATAAGGGGTTTGCAGTACTTTTGGCTTTCCAGTTATTTCCCACCCCCAAATGAAAAAGGTTGTTTAGTAGAAGAAAACATATAAACCAAGGCTGCTATAAGTTAGAAGCAAGGAAATGATATTGTCTATGGAAGGGAGACCTTAAGGGACCTTTTTCAACACTTGGGATGTTTAGCCTTGCAACTACAAATGGAACCACAGCATTTTCATTAATTCAGTAATTTTGCAACATTCTTTGATACCTTAAGCAGCTAAAGTATTTAAAATAATGACATAAAAGAGCCCAAGGGAAAAAGCATCATCACTTCATTACTACCAACTTTGTCAACTGCACATACAAGGCAACTTCAGGCAAAAGATTAATATTCTACTTAAGAAGGATCTGAAACACACTTTAAAATAGTTTCAGGCATGAAAATGTGCTAAGAAAATGCTTACTTTACAGGACACATACAGAGGTATACATATGCAAAATAAAACTAATTAGTGCTTTTATTAGCCTCCAATCAGCAACTGAAAACCATTAATGGAAGGATTACAACATCTCTGGTGGTGTAAAGGTCTTCAAGGACTTCCAAAAGAAGAATATTTGATCCTTGTCAGGTGAATTTATTTTCTACAATCTTCCACTCAAGAGTCACACAAAAAGACAGTCAAATAAGTTCATTAACATCTGAAGTTATTAGTTTGTGAAAATCTTGAATTTAGAACCTCCCTCGGAAATCTAAAAGAGTGTTTCACCTTGCAAACAGTGCAAGACCAGACGTGAGAAGAGACATTTTTCTTTATGTAAGTTTCAGAAAAGATCATTTATATCACTTGATCCAATTCCCCAAACACAAAAGTCATAACTGCTAACACACTAACTCAGCTGCTGTGCAGAGGTACATAAACACTGAGAGAAATGTTGCACAAAGAGTTGCCTTTGTGATCAGAAAGACCTCTGCAGATATCTCCAGACAGAAATAATTACAATTTTTCAGTCAAAACTTTCCAATTATGATACATAAGTAGTTGAAACGCAAGAATAACCAGGAAAACTGGAAAATTTTTCTAATTCATACTTCTGTTTCTTTCTATTTATTAGTTTTGTTTTTAAACTTCAGAATAAATCCAGTCATTCCTCAGTGATATACTACAAGGTTTTCCTCTTTCAACAGTATCTCTTGAAGAAAGTGGGGAGAAAACAGATTCTGTTGTCAGCCTTAGAGGTTCTTTTTCAGACTCAAGAAGCTTCTCCAGCCTAAATTTCAGGTTCAGCTTTTGCTATTGTTAATCTAAAAACTTACTATGTGTTCTTAAATGGTGAAGAAGCAAGTTGTATCAGACCTTGTTTTGACTATTGTGAAAATTTTGGCTGCTACTCAGGAACTGCTATGATAACTTAATTTTTTAAAATCCAGAAGAAGAACTCAAGAAAGCTTGACACAACAGGGAGAATCATGAAGCACTAGAAAAATGAATAGCAAAACTCATATCCAAATTATTCTTTCCACTAAAAAAAAATTTCCAGTTTGTTCCTTATATTTTTCTGCTAACCATTATGCTCACACACACAAAAAAAAGGTCCACAGCTTTCTTAAATTTCAAGCTTATCACACAACGGCATATTTCAAAATCATTTTCATGCATTTCAGTCATTTTCATTTGTATTTGGGGTTCCAGATTAAAGATGAAATTAGAAAACCAAATATTAATAAGCTGATTTATATATACATGCGTAATATAGATGGCTTTCCAATTTCATGTTTTCAACATCAGATATTTGCTAAGCACTTCACTGATGTTCAGAACAGAAATCTGGTGCCCATCAAATCTAGGGTTGTGGATAGCGGCAAGAAATCTGCTAGCAAAGTGCCTTCTCACACACACAGGCAAGTCTATGTACATTTAAAAAGTTACAAACATTCTCTAAACCCCTTCACACTGAAAATTTTTTGTTTTCTGTATATAGGTCGTGCATAGCCTTTGCAGGATACGGATAAAACACAGGCAGAATAGTCCAATGATCTTTCCCCATCATCTGAAACAATTTATATCAAGATCCTGAGAAGTATTGTATTTCACTTTTTTTCTTCTTTCAAACAACTTTACTTGAACTGTTTTAAAATAGCTTAAATAATGCAAGCATATAGAGTTAAATACATGGAAGAAAAGGTGAAATAACTGTTAGAAGTTTTCATTGTTGCTCCTACTGAAGTCAAAATGTCATGAAAAGGTTCCTAGCAACACTTCTGAAAATAAATGCTATTCATGGGACTAATTCTTGAATATAAGAGCAGAAAACTTGGGATCATATCCAATCTAAGCAGGAAGTACTGTAGAAGAAAATCACTGCCCTTTCTGTTTCTATATGAAAAATATCACGCTTTCTTTCCATGCTGAAAGCTGAAAGTTGCTGGCATCACACACGCATCTTTGAAAGCTGAAATGTCATGTTCACTCTGGGAGAGAAAAGAATCCTCAGGTGCTCATTACTACTTAAAAAGTGCTTCCACAGAAACCAAACCCCAGGTTTTCTCTACATGATCAGTTTTTAAAGGTTAATTAACAATAGCAAATGATAAAAATTTATAACCTACTGATTATATATTTTTAATAGCATAATTTCCAATCTTTTATCATCGGGCTGAAGCTTAAAATGCATGATCCTGCTGCTCACATTTAAGAAAGCTATGGGAAAAAAACATGCTTAATATTCTAATAAGCCTTTTGTTCTATGCTGGAGATACGGAACTCATTCATTTTCAATTCCTAAAACTCCAAGACAGATTTTAAGCAACTTTGAAATCAACAACTTCAAAAACATTCTATTATTAGTCTGCTACAACACTGTAGCATTACAATCTGGAAATAGCACTTAAAGGAACATCTATAACTAGCTCATTTTTACAATTTCAGAGGTAGATTTTCCTATAGAGTTTCTAGTTTTCTGTAAGACTAACTCACCTTTCTGCCATGAAACAAGAACTCAAACAGATGTCCTCAAGTTCTGTTATTTCCAAGCAAAAAAGTATTTCTTTATTAGTTCTTGACTTCTAGCACCTCAATAATCCAATGCAGTAGTTTTACCTTGTATTCTTAAATTCATGTATACAATCTCTTACCTGGAGGTTTAGGTGAGCATGGTGTTGACGGTTTGACAGTTGGACTAGATGATCTTACTGATATTTTTTCAACCTTACCAATTCTATGACCTTGGATATTTTGACCAACATGCGTAGAAATAGTACCTAGACAAACCTCAGAAAAGGTTTTCAGTTAGCCGTACTCTAAGTTGTGCAGCCTTAATTGAATGTATTAGTATACTTGTCTGAATCTCCTGAACATCTTCACTACTTAGAACAGGCAAATAGAAACTATCAGAGGAAAATAATTACAAGAGGTAACAACAGTGAATGCAGGAAGACCCACAGCCTTCCCCAGTCTTACCACCAAGTCTTTATTGTGATTAAGGTGAGGTTATGATGCTACAGGAATAATCACAGTGCATTTACCAATTTTCAAAGTTCAAGATGACTTTCAGTCAAATATAAAGGCAGCATTTATTAATAGCTAATCATTCGTGGTTTAAAACAAAGTCAGACCTAGCTTCTCATGCAGTTTTCAAAAAGTAAATGAATGGTAGTTTTTAATGTAGTTGCTGGAAGCCAAACTGGAAGACAGAAAAAAATTAAATAGATATGCCATCTAACTCAGGTTAAAACTGTCTATTTAGAAGATTGTTACTGTAGCTTAAAAACAAAATTCGTCGCTAATACAAAAGACTTCAAGACTATCCTGGGTTTTAAGAACTCAGCCTCTTCATTCAACCCAGGACAAGATCAAGTTTCCAACTGATCCAGCATCTGCTTTGTGCAGATTAACTGACAACTTTCTATATTCACATTGGTCCTTGTCCTGTTTTCAGCCAAAGCAGCTTCAATAGCACACTGATGTTCAGTTGCTGGTGAGAGATGGGAGCACGCCCAGGGTGTGTCAGACCATGGGGAAGATCCACCACCTTTACAGCACAGCAGCAGGGCAGGGCAGTCAGGACAAGTGAACCGGGCCAAGGGTGATTGACACTGAATTCATATTTTTACATCTTACCTCCAATTATTTACCTAACTATCACAGAATTGTAGGGGTTGGAAGGGACCTCTAGAGATCATCTAGTCCAATCCCCCTGCCAAAGCAGCTCCCTAGACCAGGTTGTACAGGTAGGCATCCAGTTGGGCCTTGAATGTCTCCAGAGAAGGATACTTCATAGCCTCTCTGGGCAGCTTGTTCCAGTGCTCTGTCACCTGCACTGTGAAGAAGTTTCCACTCACACTTGTGCAGAACTTCCGATGCTTCCGTTTGTGACCATTTCCCCTTATCCTTTCGCCATACACTGCTGAGAAGAGCCCAGCCTCACCCTTTGCCTCCCACTCCTTATATATTTATAGATGTAGATTAGAACCCCTCTAAGTCTTCTTTTTTCAAGGCTGAACAGACTCAGGTCTCTCAACCCTTTCTCATAAGGAAGATGTTTTGGCCCTCTGTCATCTTTGTAGCCTCTGCTGGATGCTTTTCCTGTCTTTTTTGTACTAGTGAGCCCAGAACTGGACAAAATACTCCAGGTGAGGCCTCACCAGGGCAGAACAGAGGGGGAGGATCATCTCCCTACACCTGCTGGTCATGCTCTTCTTAATGCACCCCAGGATCCCATTGGCCGCCTTCTTCTATCTCACTGTCTCTATTTTCAGAATTGAGGGACTAGTTACGAGGCATCTAGAGTAAACACACAGTTACGATATTAAGATAGCCAGCCATTAATTTGTAGCACTACAACTAGAATTACAGGTAAGCTTCTGCCTTTTTGGTCTCGAGGCCGAAACCACAATGCTTTAGTACAAGACATTTGGACTCTATATATCCAGAAAATAATAATAATAAGAAGAAAAAACCTACCTATTCACTCCTCTCAGTTCCAATTACAGTGTAGTTAACTCCCCTATGCCAAATAATGCACACTATTTTGATGGCAGTACAGATGACAACAGTAATCAGATTATTTTGAAGCTTAATAAGCTTTTGTTTCCTTTATCTCTAGTTCATTCACAGTTTTTTAATTTGAAATCTTTTCAATACAATAACAAAAAAGATTACAATCTCTAATAATAGTATTTGCTTACTATGGGAAAAAAATGGGAAAAAAAAAGGAACCATTATATCATGAACCACATGCAGAACTGCAGATTGTACTACACCAACATGAAAAAAATTAAGCCAGCAAGCCCAATACTTGTTCCTCTAATCTTCAGAAAGCTCTAAAATCCACTATTTGAAATTCCTACGCCACTACACAATTGATGCATAACTGTCACAAAAAAAGTCTTGAATAAATGATCCCATATTGTAAGGCAATTAAAACTTCAACCTTGGCAAGTAAAACTAATTTTGTTTCTTTGAATCTATCTTGAAATATAGTCCAATTTCTGAACATATAATCATGTATTATGTATACACACACAAGTGTTTCAAGCATACATAACAAGAAAGCATCTGCAATCCCTTCACCCCAAGGGAGTAATTCCATACTTCTAGTTCATCAGATTTACTCATGACTTAACAACATTCATCTGCTTCATTATATTTGACTTACACAACAACCCAACAAGCATCAATTGCAAGCCAATTCTCAACCTGAAAAAAAGGATTTGTAGCCATAACTCAGTAATAATGAGCTGGTAGCGTTTGAATATTCACCACAGGAGGGCAATGCTGGTACAACAACACGAAGGTGTGCACCTGTGCAGGCTCTCCTGAGTCTAGTCTCCCCACTTCCAATTGACTAGACATTTCTTAGACGTGAGGGACATCTGTATTACCAAAGTGCAGATCATGAGAAAAAAGGCTTCTTAGCTGAGGATCTTTCCTATAGCAGTCCTACCTTTGACTTCCAGACTGAAAAGGATTTGTTTCTAGACAATTCAGGCCATGGACAAAAGAAGTGGAAGTGCTGGTTCAGTGAGTATCAGTTTAAACTGTATGAATTATAACCAAAAGAGTGTGAAAATCATCCATTTGACCAGGGTAAAGTAAACATTTTCGAATATTCAGTATCAAAATATTCTTGATGTCAATCAAAAGGTAATTAGGACACCATCACAGAATATAAAAACTGACAAAAAAGAATTCAGAAGTTAACCATTTTTCTAGTTCCACTAGAATTGTAATACTCTACCATTCTTGTTGTTTTTTTTTATTCACATTTCTGCAATAAAGGTACAGAAATATCTACCCAAATTACTGCAAATACTTATTACACGTTATGAATACTTATGATACTTTGGGATGTAAGAATCTCTCAATGATTGCCTCATTTTTAATCTAGATTCTTTCATAATTATTAGTGTTTTACTCCAAGATTAGAGCCACTAATTTATTCTGATCACAATTAGTTTGCTCGTTACCAGCAAAATGTTTTTGAACAGCCTCAACTCATGCAGAAAATCTCCCTTCATAAATATTAGTGGAGGAGTTTGTTCCATCCCTGTATTCTAACAAGTTCATGAACTTAAAAGAATACTTGCACTCCACTTAACTTGAGCTGTTTCAACCAAAAAAAAAAAAAAAAATCTTGCATGCTTGTTGTATCTAAAAGATATCTTAGAATGAAGCAGATTATGCATATATTTTCAAGGACACAAGCACACTTGAAACTCATTGCTTCATTAGACTTCTGCCATGCAAATCGGTAAAAAAAGTATTTCTGCTGAGTCCTTCCTAGCCTCAAAGTAATGATCACAGACTACCAGCAGTAATGTTCACTACAAAAAAAAAAAAAAAAACAAGTTTTATGTACATTTTAAAGTAGTGAACTTGAATCTCTGAAAAGCAGAGCAGAATTACAGACTGAAACCAGGTTAATTAGATCCAAGCACCCTACCTTATTTGTGAAGAACTGTCACAACACATCACTTTATTCTGTCATGAAAGCACTATATCAAGTGTTATGGTTTTATGATTTTTGTTGTATTGTTGATATTCCACATCATAACATCATGTGGTGTATAGGGAGTTACAGAGTTAATACTCCAGCTCCGTGGATCATCGATAGTTCTGGGTGTACCTGTCTCAGAAGAGAAGAAGAACTACATTCCCCAGAGGACTTTGTGGTATTTTTACGTATTTACGCTCAGAGGGGAAGATAAAAACTGTCTGCGGTCACGGGACTCTCGCATCCCTTCGGGATCGAGTTCAGCAATGGGTGTTTGTTGCAGCCATCCGCCTTCAGCGTTAGTGTCAGACCTTCAGTTTATCGGACACTAGCTCTCTTGCTCATTTTATTTGATTCATTAGCCTCAATTCCAATTATATTGTATTATATTATTTTGTTTTCTGATATCTTATTTAGTAAATTAGCCTTCCTCCTCAGATCGTTGCCGCTGTTTTGTTCCTAGGCCCATCTCCCTTTTCCTTTTTTTCCCTTTCCCCCTTCTCCTTTCCTGGGGCGTGGGTCCCCCGCACCAATCGTCACAGAACCGGGCCGAGCCTGCCCGTAAACCGTTGACATCAAGTCATAGAAAAGTTCAGAAAAGTTACAGTAGTAAGAGAAAATAGTTGAAGTTTGTACTTTAATCATTTTCATATCCTACTAGAAACAAATCCCACTTGTGATTTGTCGTTCCCATCCTGGGCTGCATCAAAAGAAACATAACTAGCTTCTACTTTGCATTCATAACATTCATAAGGCTCCAGCTGCAGTACTGCGTTCAGCTCTGGGGTCTCCAGCACAGGAAAGACCAGCAGGTTGCCTAGAGCAGCTGTGGATCCCCCATCTTGGAAAGGACTCTAGATAAGGTTGGATAGGGTTTAGAACAACATAATCTAGTATGAGGTGATCCTTCCCATTGTAGGAGGGTGGAACTAAGTGGTCTTTAAGGTACCTTCCACTTCAAACCATGCTATGGTAGAGCAGTATTCAGATGCCTGCCGATTGCACAACTGATAAAAACAGACATTGCCAACATTAAGCAGATCTGCTGTTACTTACTTTTGTTTGATTATAGGGGGTCTTTTTACTTAAGGATTAGAAACTTCCCACTTGTAAGCTTCTGTAATATGGCTACTCAGCAAAATTTTTTTCCTGCTATGTATCAACATTGTTTTCCTTAAGCACTTAGAATTCAGACAAATAACACTTTGAAGTGCTTGTTGTTGAGACCATCTATACAGACATAGATGAATAATTATTAATGTACCATACTTGTACACATGGAAACCAGACCAACTATACATTAAAAAATATATATTATTCTCAGGCCAAGTTTTCCAGGCACACCAACATGAAGTGTAAACCAGTTGTCAGAAATTTGCAGTGAACATGAATTCCTTCATGGATGCTGTATAGAAGTTCAACCAACCCTGAACTTCACTTTGGCTTTAGGACTGTTTGTATGCTAGACTCATTTCATAAAGTTCTTCAAAGTCTCCAAGTAAACTGGGATATGTTCTAGGACCCGATGATCCCCTCACATGTATCTACTTCCTTTAGTAGAATCTAGCTCATAGAGCAGCGTTTACGAGTGCAAAACAAGGTGTAGCATTTATGTTTCTTGTTATATGCATATTTCTTATCTAGTTCTGAAACTCTGATAATACTTCAAACTATTAATTTTAAATTTTTGAACAACTGTGAAATTTCAAGCTAATCTGGCATAGTATCTGTTTTTTATAGATCGTATATACCGAAATGCATTTTTTCTGTGTACAAAACTAAGCTTTACATGCTCTAAGATAGAAAAATCTAGCTCATAAATGCAACCCTCTTCATCTGGGCACAAAAAAAGACTGTGCAGTTATAATTTGATGAATTTTATATCTACTACTGCGAGGTAGTTTACCTGATGGTAAAAATCAACAAACATATTTCCCTTGCTTACTTTAGACAAAAACATTCACCACACAAAGTTCAATGCTTTACCATCTTAAATGAACTATTTTTAAAATGTAAAATAATAAGTAATGTACTGAACTGTAGGTGCAAACTCAAGTTGCTATATAAAATGGAGCTTAGCATGACATTTTCTACCATTTCTGAAATTTTTACCATCCATTATTGCCTATTTCCTACTGTTCTTATTGCTATAGGTTATAGTTACACAACGGTGCTAATAGAGGTTTTGCTCTGGTTTCCCTTTCATAAAATAGCTTAGGTTAGAAGGGAGCTTGAAGATCACCTAGATCCAACTCCCCCATCACGCACAGCGCTGCAACCTTACGTGTTTGAACATCAGCTTCTAGGAAATCACCATAAATCCTTTTTTCTTATATTTTTCACACTTTTCCCACTGAAGAATTGCACCAAGTCACCCAGAATGACCCTTCCACGTACTGAAGTACTTAAGTGTATGATGCAGCAAGAATCTGCACCTGCTGGAGTGAATGGTTCAATTTTATAAATAGAAACATATGACACTGAGTTTCCAACACGTTCAGTTTGTGGACACACTCAGTTATAGTATTTTGATGCCACTTGGATTTAATCTTTTTCTAATTCACTCCTGTCTTCTCAAGTTCACTTACCAAAGTGCAAAATATACATACACCCATTTTTCACATGGTCTTGGAGAAGACCTATGATTTAGCACAAATCAGTTAATCCCAGCACCTCAGTTTACATCAGATCCTGAGGAATACAATTTTAACAGACAACGCTGATGCTAGTTTGTGATAACAATTCTTGCACATCAAAGAAAAGTAAACACACTCTTCTTGTATACAGCACTATTAAAGAAATGAAATCACAGGAAATACTGGAGACTAGGTAGTTTATAAATGAGTACAGTAGGCAGAATGCGTTCAGTATGTAACTGTCTCATTTAATTACAGATTTATAGGTCTCTTTAACCTTATGTTGCAATTTTTCTGGAGTATCACAGCATCCCATACATACTTTCTTTTGCAGATAGGATAAAATTCAATAACGTCATGGTCATGGCTGAAATTAATTTTCTTCCTAGTAACTAACATTACCGTGGTTTGGATTTAAGATGAGAATAACGTTGATAACACACCAATGTTTTAGTTGGAGCTGAACATTGCTTACATTGAGCTAAGGTGTAAACTTCTCACATTGTCACAGAGGAGTCTGAAAGTAAACAAGATGCAAGGAGACAGAACAGGGACAGCTGACCCCAAATGGCTAAAGGGATGTTCCATACACCACATGGCATCAAGCTGAAAAACAAAATTCTGCTACTACTCAGAAACCAGTGGGCATCAGTTGGAAGATGGTGAGAAATTGCACTGTATATAACTTTATTTTCCTTCTTCCTCTTTCTTTGATTTTCTTTTCCTTTATTATTAAATTCTCATATGAGTTTTTGCACTTGTAATGATCACATGAGAGAAGAAAAAATTGATACCATCAGCTCTGTCTAGAGTTCTGTTCAGTTAAGAAGTTTTTCCAAATTTTTTCTTTATTTACTACAAGAAATGAGTCTTCAAACTTTCTATCAGAAGATATTTCACAAGTTTCTTTGGAGAGATATACGCAAGAACAATCTTTTCCAGACTGACTGTAAGAAAAACTTTTCTTGTCTTAAGAAACAGTTTACAATAAGTTTTAGAAATGCAGCGCTGCAACACATCTACTGTTGCAGGAAGTAACAATATGGTATGTACTAAGTCACTGAAGAGGTCACTCATTTCAAAATTGTGGGAATTATATTACAAGGACAGAATCAGAAATATGTTTTATTTGGGGACTTATTTTTATAACACTGCTGATCAGCAAGTTTTTCTGTTTTTTTTTTTTTGTTGTTTCATAAATTATATTTCTACAGGTTTATGTTTTTTCACCTCTTTGGAGGAACATATCCTCTTAGTAGCACTTAATACATTAAGCCAGTAGCTATCAAAGGGGCCCATTTTACTAAAAGCTCTTCATATTTATTTATTTTTTTCCTTTCATAATCACAGCTTGTGTCTACAGGGAGCAATAAAGCAGGTGTAAGTTCCAGTACTGGTACAAAGAAGTAAATGTATTTAACAAAATATGTACATTTTTCACAAGTGACATAAGGACAGATCCTCCATAAGGGGGTCAAAATCTCATTCACTTTGAACGGAATGAAAGTCCACTTCAGGTTGATTTTGGTATGGGATATCAGAAACAATAAGAAGGGCTTCTTTAATTATCTAAGTATATCAGGCCCCTGGTGTCACAGAACCATACAGAAAGCAGAAGACAGAAAAGTATTCACTTCACCTCAACCTTAAAAGACAGGACCAGCTGCCAAGATAACCCAGGCTTCAAAGATCACAGGGAGAGTCTGGAGGAAAGAACAACTATTTTTTGTGAAAGATCAGGACAGGAAATACTTTGGCAACCTGGCTGTGTATAAGTGCGTGGGACTGGACAGGATGCACCCATAAGTGCTGAAGAAGCTGACACGTAATTCAGATTCCAGTCTCAACCTTCCACTGTGGTCATTAAGAAAGGTGTCATGGGACTGCAGGAAAGCAAAGATTACTTCAAGATGAAGGACCCAGGCAACCATCTGGATGTGGTCCTGGGCAAACCTCTCTAGATGACTGGACCAGATGATGATCAGCTGCCCTTCCAACTCCAATCATTCTATAATTAGATGAAGAATCAAGATGCAACGCGAAAAAAAACCACACCAAACCCTAACTATAATTGTTCAGTGAGATTCCAAGTTGATCCTCAAATTGAGTCACAAAGCAATAATTTGAAAGTGCAGCAGCACTGAATATTTTCTTCATAGGAAAAGCACATCTATACAAACTGCTTTTTTTTTTTTTTAAGACTCCATACATGTGCTTTATTAGCAAATGTAGATATCAGATAATTTCTTATCTGAAAAAAAAAGCTTTAAATTGTAATTAAATGTAAAGAAGGATGACTGTTCAAAATTCAAAAGTGTGGAAACACCAGACCTTCCCATTTAGCTCTTTATTTAAAGGCACAGATAAGAGAATGAATAATGTGATCAGCCATCTGAAAATCCAGAATTGAACATAACAGCAAGCTGAATGAATTTTAACATCTTCAGTTCAACACAGGGAAGTGAAAGGAATAAGCGAACATTTGAATATAACACTGACTGTACTTTTTCATTATGATGAAAGACTTCAGAAATTCAGTTATATTCCTAGCCAGCATTCCTTCCAACAACTAAAGCATTTCCTTTGACACATTTGTTTCACTCTTCCTTTCTTAGGAATAGAGATTTAATCTAAATTTTTACTTCTAGCCATTTAAGTACGTTTTACTGGATCATTTTACACTTTGAAGCATACACAGATGTTCATATTACACTTCCACTAAAGGTATGGTGAACGAGGTTGCAAGAGACTATTTCTACACCTTTGTCTCAAAGCTTCTTGTTGGATAACTTTAAGGGTAGTTGAAGTACTTGCTTGTATTAGACATCCTCTAAAAAAATATTTCTAAGCTGGGAAACAAGGATGAGTTTAAAAAAAAAAAAAAAGGATTTTTAAATTACAGTAAAAAGGAAGCTATATTGATTTTCAATATCTCTGCGTGCCTCCTAAAGAGAGGCTTGTAAAACTGGAGACTTCATGCAGCACTTCTATCCACAGTTAGCATTACTGACATAAATAAACTCTGCTCCTAATAAAGGCAATCTGGAAATAATCAGGAGATCTTTAACAGCTCTCCCAACAGAACAATGAATACAGATTTGAACAGTATTTTTTTTTCCCAATAATCTGAGTTCGTTAATGTAACTATACACAAAGCTGAGGAAATAAATCAAAAGAGCCTGGATCATACTCTAGGTTTATTTCTTCAATTGAGAAAACACAGATGAGGCAAAGCAGTGACATACAAGCAGCTTTGCACATATCATATTTCTGCAAGCAATTGCTTGCAGGTCAAGTGTGATATCTTCCAGCTTACATCTCTAGAGGAAAAAAAAAAATTAACAGGGGAAAGGGAGGAAGAACTTTTAAGGTTTGTAGACAATAAATACAGATAACAATATAATAACCTTACACAAACAATCTTATATAATTCTTATTCATTACAAGATTATCCATTCTGGGCTGAACAAATCAATAGATTAGCCCTCTCAGGGCTGAAAGAACTTAGTTCAAAGACTTCACATCTCAGCTGATGGCCTCCTGAAAGAAACAAGGACACAGCTGTCCAAGACCTGCCAGTAAGAACTGCTGTGACAGTAAGGCTGAAATAACTGCTGCCAATAGCCTACTTTTACAGCCAAGAGACTACAGAAGCTGGTCAAAATAGAACATACGGAAGACTAACACTTGTACTGAAAGACTAGCACTTCCACAATGCTTTGCTATAGAAACACTGATTTGGGTCAGATTCATGGAGAGAATAAGCAGAAAGCCTGATGAGACAGGCTCACTGCAGCTGGGAAGTGGAAGACTGCTACATCTCCAGCTGCAAGGTGTTCCATCTGGCAGAATCATCCAAAGATAAATACAGTAAGGATAATTTCTAAAGAAATTAATTCAACATATAAAAGTAATACAGTTTACACAGTATGACCCAGAGGAACTAATATAGCAATACACTGAAATTTGAAGGTTAAATTCAATTCTTACTTCCCATCTCGATACTGAACCAGGAAGTCAGGTACTGGCAAGGGAAAAAACGAAGCACACTGAAAAGTTGCACTTTTAACTCTTGCGTTCTAAGAAATAAGACTCTTAGTACAGGACCAAAAATTTCCATACTAGTTTGTTTTAAATGTTGGCTTCAGAGTACACACAGTACATTTTACTCATTGGGGCTTGGGTTTTATTGTTTGCTTAGTTTTAATTGTTTGGTGGGGGGGTCGGGGAGGGGGGTTCAGGAAGAGGAAAGTAAGTAGATTGCATCCTCAATATAGCTACAGAACAGACTAGAATGCTTATTTTCATTTGCACAAATACTATTCAGTACTTAATTAAAGAAAAAGATATCTCCATATTTATACATGTTTCTAAAAGCTTCTTCAAGAAGCACTTCGAATTTCTAGGGTCAATTAGAAAGCTTTCATTTTCTGATTGTGTGATTACCCAAGAGGTTGCAAATGCTACTGAAAGCCTTACATGGATTTAGGTTATTTTTTAAAACACAACAGAAAAATTTAAAAACCCATTATTGAAATAGATTTCTGCCAATTATAATAAAATGGAAATTATTTCAATACCATAGAATTCTTAAGCTTCTCTAATAGTCAACTGATATATTTAGCAATTTAGCACAAGTTTTACTTCCCAGGTATGCAAGGCCCTTAGAAACTCTTACTGCTATCTTCCACCTGCCCCTATTCATGTCTTCTACTCAAACAGCTTGTCACAACTGAGCCCTTGTCCCTGATCAGAAGTGAAAATCATTATCAGAATGCCAAAACTAAATAAGATGAGCAATTCAGGTAGGAGCATTCCTGATTCTTTCTGCAGTATTTTAATTCAATAGCCCATCTTTTCACCCTGAACAGACTTTTGCTGTACAGTTTTGTTTAATTCTATTTACCAATAATTTCACAGCATTTATTAGTGCCCCATTGCCCAAAGACCTAAAGGTAACTTCAGTTGATGTAGAATCTTCCATGTTTAAATCCTTCTGTAATTGGTTTTAATTAGTTTTCTAAATCAGATGGACAAAAAGCATTTATTCATGTGTTCGTCAGTAAACCTACTCTCACACTGATTATTTTTTTTTAAACTCTCTGCAAGAAGGCCTTGGAAGTATGATCATTCTCTTCCCAAACCAAGCCACATTGGAAAAAATAAAAATGAAAATCAATGCTACTGTTACACAGAACATGTCTGGGATGCAAATAATTTTCAGCCCTTCAGACTGTCAATCTGAATCTACACCAGAACAGCAGGAAGCACTGGACTCTCTTCTCAAGTGGTCAGTGTTTTGAATAGTATTCAGTCCATTTACAAAAAACAGTCATATTCATTTCCTTAACATTTTTCATGACCACTAGATCAATTATATGTGGTATCATAACACACTTCTCAAACATACTTCTCATAAGCACAACAGCTTTTAGAAAGTCACTATACCTGGAAAACACAATGCTCTGGGCTCTGCATACAATGCTCAAAAAGAGAAATTAAGCAAGAAGACAATTTTACTTGATCATAAAATTGCATCTGATAATGCCTGGGGAGAGGGAACTTTTGTTTGTTTTTCACCAGTTTGACCAGACAAAATAAAACAGCATTTGAAGCTAATGCAAGTCAAAGAAAATGCATCTGATAGTGACATCTTTGTCACAAAGGACAAACTTCAACTAAGAAGTTATGCTAATCACATGTAAATTTAGAGCTGTTGAATATCAGCCTCAAGCTGTTTAAGAGCAGAACTTAATTTTATTTTATGCAAGAACTCTTACTGCAGTTTCTATTATAAAGCTGATCTCCAAGCAAATACAGAAACAGCTCTGCTTGCACACTAACTCCAGCCAGATTTTTATTCCCTTACAGTATAGCTGATGGGACATTTTGCTAGAAAAATCAACAAATTCCCTGGTTTGCAATTTATCAGATTCTTATCAAAAACACCTTGCCTCAAAAAGATGTGAAAGTAGTTTAACCTATAAAACTGTTCTTGACACCCAAGAAACCAAAGTAAGCTGAAGAACAATTCCTTTATACAGTTGAAACTAGCCCTGTTAACAAGACCCTGTACTTTCAGTTCAAACAGAAAGCTACAACATCAGAAGCGGCTGATCACAAATCTTATTCTCCTACGTCAGGGATGCTCAAGGTCAGCAGCATCCAAGACTGATAACCACATAATAGTGAGCAGCTGCACAGCAGGGCCAGATGCAAGCTCAACCTCCTGCCTGACCTCCTCAGATCAGTAGTGGTCTCCCTGCCAGGAAGGTGGGACAAGACCTAGGAAACACACACAACAGAGGCAGAGGAAAAATGAGCTCATGTGAGAAGTAGTCAAGTAGGGTAAAGATTCATATTTCATTTGTTCTTAAACAAACCCCACTGTCCAGTATCCACTGTGAGCTGTTTATTCACTCATTACAAGCCATTTGTCTATCCAACTCCTAATCTTCCACTTCTCAGACCCAGACTCTTCCTCATCCATCAGCCTGGGACTCAAACTTTTCACAGCCCAAGGACAACTCAAGCATGAGCTCTTGGTTCACTTGGGAAACTGCTTTACTACTTGGAAAGCTCCTCCACTACCGATGCTCCAAGGTTCCTTTCTCACAACCAACTCTGAAATCAGGTGGCACAAAGAAACTCACCTACCCCAAATACAATAAATCCTGTAGGAAATGACCCTTGCTGCAGCCATCATTTTGCTTTGGCAGCGCCTTACCAATCTCAACTGCTCTTGTAACTCTGAGCTTTCTCTCAGCCTTGACTAGAGGCTTTGTCATGAACTAGTAAGTCCATCATATCCAAGAACTCAATCAGTAGAATCTCCAATTTGCATTATCTGATGGTGTATTCAGCAAAAGTTTCACAGAGCACAGAGATATAAGAAAGCAGTACAGTTGGGAACAAGAATATAGACTATTCATTACATTATTTGCTGTCAAACCCATATAAAAAGCATCGCATGCATTTAATTTTTCACACGTATTCACATAGATTGCTTCAAAAATAATGCCTCCTATTAATTTCCATGGAAACTACAACGCATACAGTGAGCACAATAACAGTACTTGATAGAGACGATTTTCAGCTACAAAAAACACTTTTTCAACATAGTCATCACCACTAACTGTGCATCTTTACCAGCAATGAACAAGAGCATGCGTGTCCAACTCATAAAAATCTGTACCTGTATCAGCAGAGGTGACTCACTGTCACCACTGCTGAAATGAACCACTCACAACTTCACTGTGCTGACATCCACTGTTTGGTCTCCATAAATATTTAGAAAGTGTCAATGAATGTCAATGGGTGCCTTTTTTATTTTTTATTAAAAAAAAACAACCTGTTTTCTGTGAATTTATTCAAGCAGAAACACAGAGCTATCACAGTTGTGGAACTGAAGTGTCTCCTTCTATATACAATTATTTTGTTAGAAAATCTCCTCAGGATTATGGCTGTATCACTTGACTTTCTGCTTTGCACCTGGTCAGGAAGAGGGTCAATGTGTAAATGAGTAACTTCAACAGTTTACTTGACTTTTTATGCCTAATTACGTTACTGAGGGGATTCTCAGCTTATGCATGGCACACTCTTCCATTTTAACGGTAAATATTTGCAAGACTCAAAATTCAGATATCAGTAGCTCTGTACTTTTCATATTGCAGAAAAGGAGATATTTCTCCACAAGGGACCATATTCCTTGTAAAATGAGTGGTTTTGTAAAAATAACTACAGGAGTTTCTATGGCCACAAATCTGAAGTGGAATTTGCAGCAAAGGACAGCGAGAATTGATGTTTACTAAAACAAGAAATGAACATACTAAGGGTGTTATTTTACTCTTTTTTTTCCATCAAAAAATTCTGAAGTGTTAAAAAGGTTCTATTACTGCATGTTGTCAGTGTAGCTGGTGCATCTTTATGTGCAGTTTTTCTTCTTTAGTAGTATTGCTTGCGTTCAGATAAAATATACATACAAGTAACTAATACACTTGGAATACCTGCATTACTAACATTAAAATATCTACATATCAGTCAAAAAAGAATTTTCTCTGAAATTTAAGAATAACCTCTCATTCTTGCTTTGTTTCCTTCCCCCCATCTCCCTTAAGTATTTATTCTCCCCCTTTCAATAAGGCCTCTCCAGCAAACATCAGGATTTAGAGTAAATATAGTAAATATTATGAGCACATTTTGTTATGTTTCTACCTTTTTTGTCTCTAACTCCTCACCCCAATTCTAGACAAAACAAAAACTGTGGAGGAGTTGGGAAGAAATAACTTTATTTAAGAGCACTTGTTACTTCTCTTTAAACAGTACACTTCCCTAAAGAACCAAAGATAAGGAATGAAGTATTCTTTCAGAAAACATAAATATCGTTTTTCTCTAAAAATAATTCCATAAAACTTACCTCTTTCAATAATTCAAATAGCAACAAGAGCTTAGAAAATATGTAGATTTAACAGGTATAACCTGTGACAGATTTAGCTGTTGCTTCAACTTACTTCCACTGATTTACCTAACCAACTTCTGTTTCAAAAAAAAATTTAAGACAAAACATATAATGAAGATTTTTATTGCTTCCTCCACCCCCACAGTATGTACCAGACTTGTTATAGTCATTGACTGAAACTCAGTAAGTTACAGTATAAATCGTAATACATAGAGCAACCCACTCTTTCTTTAACATTTCTGAAGATTGATTTGTCTGCTGCCAAAATATTGCATGTTTCACTTCTTTTGCTCAACAGTAGACAAATAATTTTCAGTATTTTACACCAGTTTCTGCATTTCCACAGTGAGTTATTCCATTGAAAAGGACTAAGAAAAAAGACCAAGTATAAACGAAGCACTTTATTATTCCATTCATTCTCCTAGTTACAGCTTGTAACTGTAAATAAATGCCTTTGTCCCTAAAGCACAATGAAGCAGACTGGCTGAAGGTTACTGCAAACCAAAGACTGTAATCCTTGTCTGTTTTAAATTAACACCACTTCAACTGATGGCAGAGCCATGTCAGTTTTCAGCGATTCAAAATATGATTGATGGATTTAGAATTGCTTTTTTTTTTAATGAAAAAAAAAAAGTCCGTGCTTGGAAAAAAAAAAAAGGAATCTTCAAGACAAACACATTTACCCAGCCACAATGAATCTCTGTAGATGCATAGTTTTCAGCTGAAATGTCAATTTGAAAATAATGCTAAGAGAGTATATATCAAAGATGGCCTGCCNGTCCGTGCTTGGAAAAAAAAAAAGGAATCTTCAAGACAAACACATTTACCCAGCCACCATGAATCTCTGTAGATGCATAGTTTTCAGCTGAAATGTCAATTTGAAAATAATGCTAAGAGAGTATATATCAAAGATGGCCTGCCAGAATTTATCAGTCTTTTGGTTTTGCTCACATTATATTAACGTCTACAATTTTCCAAGAAACCATCACATGTTATTATTACCAACTAATTCCTGTTACCAAAAGAATTTCTCCATTTAGCTGGAAAACCTAAGCATTTTGCTGTACTTAATTATGACTCCTTTTTATTAAAAAGGTTCAGTGTGCTCACCAAGTTAATTCTTCATACACATTTCCATCTGCATTTAATATTTGTTTGCACACATAAAACAAACAAATATTTCCACATGGTTTGCCAACAAGACTTAATTCTACTCATCAGCACTGAGGTTTAAGTTCATTTTTATTCACATCTTTTCCCTTCTTATAGGTCGCTGCATGGCACAATAGCCCACTCAGTGTCTCACAGCAGCTGTTCAGCAGTGCCTGAGAGATCTGGTGTTCCAGATATAAACTTCTGCCTTTCCAAGTTTTCCCTTCATTTCAGAATGCTGTTAAAGCAGACAAATTAAGCATCCACCTCTAACAGGAAATCTGCTCTTCTACCTGGGTATTCACAAACCAAAATTTCAGAGGAAAAAAGTAAGCCTAAGTACTGTGTAGAACCTTGGCTCTGCACAAGGGAAAAATTGAGATCCTTACTATAAGAGAGCACAGAACTAAAATGTAATGCAAGAATACCAGAAGGAAAATGTAAAAATAAGATTGCTCTGAGAAATAGTAGATGCCCCACTCCTGGAGGTATTTGAAGTCAGCCTGGACTGGGGCACTGGGCAGCCTGATCTAGGTCTGATTCAGTCACCAGCTACCCTGCCTACAGTAGGTGGGTTGGAACTAGATGGTCCCCAACTTCCCTTCTACCCCAACCTATTCTATGATTATATGAAAGTAGACAACTTACCAGAGGTGTCATCGTGCAAGTGACATTCAGCCATAACATTTGGTGCCTTCTTCAGTGACAATCTAAACATTGTATATGTACATACACTTCCATTATCTCCATCAACAGCTATTTGGAAGCAATAATTAGAACTGACTGACAACAGGCAAACTGGAAAAAGCTGTTCTACGTGTTGGCCACCTCAGAGCTAACAGATTCTGCACAGAAATGCAGACTGTGGTATGACAAAACGCAAATTTGACCTGAATAATTGACTTTTTTTTTTTAATAAAAAAAACTCCAGGTCAGTGATTAAAAGCCATTCCAGCATGTTAGAGGACAGAAGCTGTTTTAATTTACCATCTGTTAAGGGGATTTCCTGAAGCATGACATTGAACTCTATTGAATTCTAAGCTCATATGTCTGTATCACAGCACTCTCAGGTGCCATTTGACAAAGCATCTTGTTGCCATACTCAGGCAGAATACATGTTTCAAGTTTCTCTCTTCCATCAGTAACACCTACAAACGACAAATGACTGAAGCATGTATGCAAAGGTATCCCATCATCTTTAGTTTCAGAAGACCTTAAAGCACAATGCACAAATTCATCGCTGTTACTTGTGCAGTGTCCAAGAATTTAGACAGGGACTGTTCAAAGGGATGCACAGCAGCAGGTCCTTCCTGCTGCATAGATGGCTTCCCTGCAGACAGAAGCCAACAGCACTGGATCTTACCACCACTATGCAACTCTTTTGGCTATCTCTAAGTTTACTTTAAAAACCCATAAATACAAAAGTCCAAATGAAATTGTCTAATAAGATTTAATGATTTCCTAACACCATTTAAAAATGTTTCCTTAATGGAATATTACAGTATGTAATCTTATAAGAGGCATCTCCTAAGGTTTGCTAAAAGCCTTTGGTTGTTTTCCCAGAAAAGGCAGATAGATATGCTTTCCAAGTTCAACTGCCTTCAGCCCCTTTCCATTTAAACCATAGTTAAAATTGCATCAGGTTCATTTATGTCAAGAAATTGAATCAAATAAGCACACAGCTACATGTATGCAAATTGCAGAAATACCTAACTCAATGAAGCAGTTACAATGGTAGGTAGCTCTTAACTTGAGAATATTTGAAAACAAAACAAAGTTAAAAATGTGTTTAAGACTTGAATCGTAAAAACAGATAATTAGGCATGAAAAAAGGAAACAATAACAGTATGCTCTGCCTCACCTGCAGTATTGTTCAAGGACTTTAAGTATACAACTTTTCTGCCAGGAAGCCTTCAGTTTTTATTTCTGAACATGTCACAGCCAGATTTGCTTTAAGCAAATACCTTGCAACCATTAATAACACACAGATTTGATAAACAGCACTTTTATAACATACTCTATCAAGCCTCTAGAAGTACTTCGATCTGTGTGCAAGTTAAACCATCCAGCTAACGTTTCTGATATTAAGTCCAAATAGATAGCATCTTTTGAGTGCAGAAGGAGAAGGTCCAGATAGCAACAATATAAATTTCCTTGTCCCCAGCTTGATTCATTGACCTTAGGAAGAAGAATCCACAGTTAAATGCCAGTGAGTCACTGATAAGTCTGTGTAAATCCCTTGCACCTGGCCACAAGCACAGACAGCACAGCACTGGTATAGTCACCTGAGGAAGACCAAGACTTCTATTTAGAACATCCTTGTAATTCTGCTGGATCAAAGGTGTCTATATGGACTACTTATGGGCACAGAAAGCTGAAAAGCTTGAAGAACTTCACCATAACCATACAAAAATTTGAGTCTATGGGGTCTCCAGACCTGAAGTTGCCTAAAGATTTTCACAAAAAAACTCAAGTGCACTTTCCAGGTCTTCAACACTTCAACAGCCATAGGAGTTTAGCTTTCAATTGTTATAACTAAACTGCATCAAAATCATAGCATTTATTCTGAAACATGATATCTCTCCCACACTTGAAAATGAAGGAGTCAAAAAAAAGTGAAGGACTGAACACTTTAAACTGAGATATTAAAAGGCTAAGGTAAGGTGACAATTGCTGCTAAATAGAAAAGTATTTAATACTCAAATTTTGCTAAAGCTCTGTCCTAAGAAATTGCAGTTCTGATGTTTCTCACCTCCTGTGTTCTCATTTGACAAGCTCCCATCTGCTTTACTCATAAGATTTTTGATGCTCTCACACCTATTAGCTCACAAGCCTTCTCTCTTTTGTCAACTGGCACCTATCTTGAATGACTGATATCCACCTAGATTTTAGTACAAAAAAAGAATAGACTTCCTGTCCCTCTCACATCAGCACCTCCTGCATCTTTGAATTCCTTTTCTGTAAGTCATCTGTTTTCATATTATTCACTGTTGCAGCAAAAAAGAGCCTTGCACGTATTATATGGCATTCATCAGCGTAAGTGCTACCACAGAAATACAGTCTCAGGAGTAAGAAGGGATCTCTGGAGATCATCTAGCCCAAACCATTGCTAAAGCAGGTCCCTTACAATAGATTACACAGGAAAGTAACAAGGTGGGTTTTGAATATCTCCAGATAAGGAGATTCTACAACCTCTCTGGGCAACCTATTCCAGTGCTTTGTCACCTCCTAAAGTAATCGTAGAATCATAGAGTCACCAAGGTTGGAAAAGAGCTACAAGATCATCCAGTCCAACCATCTGCGTATCAACGCCAGTTCTCACTATAGTATATATATAGTTCTCATGTTCCTGAACACAATGCCTAAAATGTTCCTTAAATACCCCCAGGGTCAGTGCCTCCACCACCTCCCTAGGCAGCCCATTCCAGTGCCTGACCACTCTTTTGGAGAAGTAGTATTTCCTAACATCCAGCCTCAATTTCCCCCTGAGGCAACTTGAGGATATTCCCTCTCATCCTATCACTAGTTACACAAGAGAAGAGGTCAACCCCCAGCCCACTACAACCTCCCTTCAGGTAGTTACAGAGAGCAGTAAGGTCTCCCCTCAGCCTCCTCTTCTCCAGATTGAACAATCCCAGCTCCCTCAAGCTGCTCCTCATAAGGAAACCCCTCACCAGCTTCATTGCCCTTCTCTAGACAAACTCTAGGGTCTCAATGTCTTTCCTGCAGTGAGGGGCCCAAAACTGAACCCCGTACTCAAGGTGTGGCCTCACAAGGGCTGAGTACAGGGGGACAATTACTTCCCTGCTCCTACTGGCAACACTACTTCTAATACAAGCCAGGATACTAATGGCCTTCTTGGTCACCTGGGTACACTGCTGGTTCATGTTCAGCTGAGCATCAACCAGTACCCCCAGTCTGTTTCCTCTACACAGTCCTCCAGCCACTCTGCCCAAAGCCTGTAGTGTTGCCTGGGGCTGTTGCAGTTAAAGTACAGGACCCAGCACTTGGTTGTGTTGAACCTCATCCCACTGGCTTCAGCCTGTCCAGATCCCTCTGTAAGGCCTTGCTACCCCCAGGCAGATTGACACTTCCAGCGAACTTAGTGTCATCTGCAAACTTACTGAATATGCATTCAGTGCCCTTGCCCAATAAAGAAGTTTTTCTTACATTCTTTCAGAACTTCCTGTGCTACAGTTTGTGCCCATTGCCCATAGTCCTGTTTCTGGGTGTCACTGAAAAATAACCTAGCTTCATCCACTTGACAACCTCTCTTTAGATAAAAGTACTGATGAGATCCCCACCCTCTCAGTCCTCTCCAGATGGAACATTCCCAGATCTCTCAGTCTTTCCTCATAAAAGCAATGCTCCAGGCCCCTCATCATCTTCACAACCTCCCACTGGACTGCCTGCCTTTAACTGGAAAGCCTAGAACTGGATACAGTGCTCTGGCTAAAGCTTCACCAGGGCAGAGCAAGGGGAGAAAATAACCTCTCCTCAACTTGCTGGTCACATTTTTAATGCAGCCCAGGATATCACTGGCCTTCTTGGTCACAAGAATACACTGTTAATCAATATGGTCAAGCTGTTGTCCACAAGGACACCCAGGTCCATCTCCAAATCACTTCTTTCCAGGAGGGTCAGCCTCTAACCTGTACTAATGCACACTAACACTTTCCCTTTTTCCAATGGCAATTAGCATTCATTCATACTCTAAGCTTTACAACTTCATCTCTGTACTCATAACTTTGTTTTCTGTTATCTCAAACAGTTGTTCAATTAGTTTCTTTGTTCAAACTATATCCCTTATTTGTTTATATTATATAGTACTTTTCTCCACAGAACCATATCAGGGTAAATCCAGTTCTAAAGGTTTATCATCCTAAATCATTTCTTGGACCTTGCCTTCTGTCACAACCACTTATTCAGAAATGCCTGTTTGCCTCCTCCTCCTGCTACTTTTTCACACTTCCTCCATGCTGCCCACTCTCCAAAGAAGCCTTCTCACTCCAGTATGCCATTCCCCTCCCACACACATATTCTCATTCAAACTCCTCCCAAGACCTATTTTTGGTCAGTCTTAAAAGTCACATCCCTTCAAGTCTGATACTTAGCTGAGCAATTACTGAAGAACAAAAGTGAAAATTTTGCTACAAGTATGCCCCTATTTCTCCACTTCTAAAGTTCCTCCCTGTAGTTCCCTTTTCAAATCACTGCTTTTTCATGCCCTCTGTGAATGATACATTTCTCACTTCTGTGCAGTCACTACTTTGCCAATACTTAAGTCTCTCTAAATGACATACTTCTGTCAAGCTGCTTGTTCTTTGTCAAAACTGATTTGTGAATTAGTTACAGCATTACAGAGCTCACTCATAACATTGGTACCAAAAGTTCTCTAAGCCAAGACAATTCCCCACATCTGTTGAGATCAGATAGCTAAATATGCAACATGCACTTGAAGTATTCAGATTTAAGATGTACTGTGCTAAAATGAATAAAGTCTAATAAGAGACAAGCATCTATTACGTAATAAATAAAACAAGAGAAGTGAGACTCCCCAGTTGCAGAGGTGGATGCTTTTCAAAAGCAGACCCATGAGTGGTCCAAAATATTAAGAAAAAATAAAAGGCTCCTTCAACAGAGGGTAAACAATGGGCTAAGGAACACTGTACTTAATTTTATATAAGAATAAAATATTTTGGTAAATAGTGAGATGATCAATGAGAAGTATGATTCTATTGGACTACAACACACAGACAGTAAGTTACGTTTTCTCAGTCTTGCAACGTGAAAGCTACATATGCCTACTTAGAGCAACATGAAAGAAGTCCCTTCTCATTTGCATTGTAAATGCACACAGCCCACTCCCACAACCAACACCAAGAGCTAACCTTATATAGTAATCCAGAACAGATTTCCTTGCCACAGCAAATTCAGTGCCGGCTGTCACTGCAGCACTTCAGATAAACAAATTTGAAACATTACTTTGAGCAACAACTTAGAGCTCAGCTTAATGTAGGAAATCTTATAAAAATTAAAGTCTGCTAGTCCACAGAACCACTGAATTGTAGGGGTTGGAAGGGATCTCTAGAGATTGAGTCCATAGTTAATATAAAGTGGTTTTTGTTTTGTTTTTCCCCTGGAAGTTCTATCACTTCTCTATCATGTTCTTAACTTAATTTATCAGACACTACTTGCCTTTTTAAGTCCAGTAAGAAGATCTCCCACTAGCTCTCTAGAGAGGTAGAGAAGGTGTTGTCCCATGGGCACAGCTCTATTCCTCTTTCATGGATGGACAGCCCACAGCAATCAAACAAACAATCAAAAATATATACATATATGTAGACTAGGCAGTATAGTCCAAAGAAAAGATTCTATGACTTTTTTCTAAAGAATAGTCACATGATAACTTCAGAAAAGTTTTTCTGTATTTGCATGTGATCCTGAATATAACAAACTCAGTGTTACTGGGTTTTAGCCTAGAACAGCTTCTAAGATATCTAATTTGCAATGAAAGTATAACACTAGAAGATTGAAAAATCACCTGTGCCATATATCACTTTTCCTCACAGAAAGAACTTCTGAATAGTTTTAAGATCGAAGGGGAACATCATTAGCACAGAGTCCAGGGATACAAAGAATTTGCTAATATTCACAAATCATTGGTACGTCATAGAAGCTACTAGTTTGATACTGCCTGAAGACAGCTAAAACAAACTAACACACTACAGTTTTCTGAGGCTGTTGGACCACTTTTAAGAGGTATCCATGAAAAATACATAGACCCTTATATATAAATTGATACTCAGAAGAGACCTATTCCAAATCAAAAATCAATGCAAGGTGGAGCTGGTATTATTTCTATATTCTATAGCTAGATAATCCATGCCCAAGCATTTAGTTCAGTTAAGAGATACTATTTCTCATGGAGGTATGGAAGGCATACCATTAAAATGGAAGAGTGGGCCATGCATAAGCTGAGAATCCCCTCAGTAATGTAGTGAGGCACAAGAAGTCAGGTAAACTGTTGAAGTTACTCATTTACCCATTCATTGACCTTCCTCCTGACCAGCTGCAAGCAGAAAGTCAAGTGATACAGCCATAATCCCGAGGAGATTTTCTAACAAAATTTTCCACAGGAGACATTTCAGATCCACAACTGTGAAAGCTCTGTATTTCTGCTTGAATCAGTTCACATAAAACAGGGTTTTATTAAAAAAAAAGAAAAAAGGAATAAAAGTGCAAGCAGACGACTTTTTTTCTAAAGACTCAGCATGGAAATTTTTGTNCCTCCCTTCAGGTAGTTACAGAGAGCAGTAAGGTCTCCCCTCAGCCTCCTCTTCTCCAGATTGAACAATCCCAGCTCCCTCAAGCTGCTCCTCATAAGGAAACCCCTCACCAGCTTCATTGCCCTTCTCTAGACAAACTCTAGGGTCTCAATGTCTTTCCTGCAGTGAGGGGCCCAAAACTGAACCCCGTACTCAAGGTGTGGCCTCACAAGGGCTGAGTACAGGGGGACAATTACTTCCCTGCTCCTACTGGCAACACTACTTCTAATACAAGCCAGGATACTAATGGCCTTCTTGGTCACCTGGGTACACTGCTGGTTCATGTTCAGCTGAGCATCAACCAGTACCCCCAGTCTGTTTCCTCTACACAGTCCTCCAGCCACTCTGCCCAAAGCCTGTAGTGTTGCCTGGGGCTGTTGCAGTTAAAGTACAGGACCCAGCACTTGGTTGTGTTGAACCTCATCCCACTGGCTTCAGCCTGTCCAGATCCCTCTGTAAGGCCTTGCTACCCCCAGGCAGATTGACACTTCCAGCGAACTTAGTGTCATCTGCAAACTTACTGAATATGCATTCAGTGCCCTTGCCCAATAAAGAAGTTTTTCTTACATTCTTTCAGAACTTCCTGTGCTACAGTTTGTGCCCATTGCCCATAGTCCTGTTTCTGGGTGTCACTGAAAAATAACCTAGCTTCATCCACTTGACAACCTCTCTTTAGATAAAAGTACTGATGAGATCCCCACCCTCTCAGTCCTCTCCAGATGGAACATTCCCAGATCTCTCAGTCTTTCCTCATAAAAGCAATGCTCCAGGCCCCTCATCATCTTCACAACCTCCCACTGGACTGCCTGCCTTTAACTGGAAAGCCTAGAACTGGATACAGTGCTCTGGCTAAAGCTTCACCAGGGCAGAGCAAGGGGAGAAAATAACCTCTCCTCAACTTGCTGGTCACATTTTTAATGCAGCCCAGGATATCACTGGCCTTCTTGGTCACAAGAATACACTGTTAATCAATATGGTCAAGCTGTTGTCCACAAGGACACCCAGGTCCATCTCCAAATCACTTCTTTCCAGGAGGGTCAGCCTCTAACCTGTACTAATGCACACTAACACTTTCCCTTTTTCCAATGGCAATTAGCATTCATTCATACTCTAAGCTTTACAACTTCATCTCTGTACTCATAACTTTGTTTTCTGTTATCTCAAACAGTTGTTCAATTAGTTTCTTTGTTCAAACTATATCCCTTATTTGTTTATATTATATAGTACTTTTCTCCACAGAACCATATCAGGGTAAATCCAGTTCTAAAGGTTTATCATCCTAAATCATTTCTTGGACCTTGCCTTCTGTCACAACCACTTATTCAGAAATGCCTGTTTGCCTCCTCCTCCTGCTACTTTTTCACACTTCCTCCATGCTGCCCACTCTCCAAAGAAGCCTTCTCACTCCAGTATGCCATTCCCCTCCCACACACATATTCTCATTCAAACTCCTCCCAAGACCTATTTTTGGTCAGTCTTAAAAGTCACATCCCTTCAAGTCTGATACTTAGCTGAGCAATTACTGAAGAACAAAAGTGAAAATTTTGCTACAAGTATGCCCCTATTTCTCCACTTCTAAAGTTCCTCCCTGTAGTTCCCTTTTCAAATCACTGCTTTTTCATGCCCTCTGTGAATGATACATTTCTCACTTCTGTGCAGTCACTACTTTGCCAATACTTAAGTCTCTCTAAATGACATACTTCTGTCAAGCTGCTTGTTCTTTGTCAAAACTGATTTGTGAATTAGTTACAGCATTACAGAGCTCACTCATAACATTGGTACCAAAAGTTCTCTAAGCCAAGACAATTCCCCACATCTGTTGAGATCAGATAGCTAAATATGCAACATGCACTTGAAGTATTCAGATTTAAGATGTACTGTGCTAAAATGAATAAAGTCTAATAAGAGACAAGCATCTATTACGTAATAAATAAAACAAGAGAAGTGAGACTCCCCAGTTGCAGAGGTGGATGCTTTTCAAAAGCAGACCCATGAGTGGTCCAAAATATTAAGAAAAAATAAAAGGCTCCTTCAACAGAGGGTAAACAATGGGCTAAGGAACACTGTACTTAATTTTATATAAGAATAAAATATTTTGGTAAATAGTGAGATGATCAATGAGAAGTATGATTCTATTGGACTACAACACACAGACAGTAAGTTACGTTTTCTCAGTCTTGCAACGTGAAAGCTACATATGCCTACTTAGAGCAACATGAAAGAAGTCCCTTCTCATTTGCATTGTAAATGCACACAGCCCACTCCCACAACCAACACCAAGAGCTAACCTTATATAGTAATCCAGAACAGATTTCCTTGCCACAGCAAATTCAGTGCCGGCTGTCACTGCAGCACTTCAGATAAACAAATTTGAAACATTACTTTGAGCAACAACTTAGAGCTCAGCTTAATGTAGGAAATCTTATAAAAATTAAAGTCTGCTAGTCCACAGAACCACTGAATTGTAGGGGTTGGAAGGGATCTCTAGAGATTGAGTCCATAGTTAATATAAAGTGGTTTTTGTTTTGTTTTTCCCCTGGAAGTTCTATCACTTCTCTATCATGTTCTTAACTTAATTTATCAGACACTACTTGCCTTTTTAAGTCCAGTAAGAAGATCTCCCACTAGCTCTCTAGAGAGGTAGAGAAGGTGTTGTCCCATGGGCACAGCTCTATTCCTCTTTCATGGATGGACAGCCCACAGCAATCAAACAAACAATCAAAAATATATACATATATGTAGACTAGGCAGTATAGTCCAAAGAAAAGATTCTATGACTTTTTTCTAAAGAATAGTCACATGATAACTTCAGAAAAGTTTTTCTGTATTTGCATGTGATCCTGAATATAACAAACTCAGTGTTACTGGGTTTTAGCCTAGAACAGCTTCTAAGATATCTAATTTGCAATGAAAGTATAACACTAGAAGATTGAAAAATCACCTGTGCCATATATCACTTTTCCTCACAGAAAGAACTTCTGAATAGTTTTAAGATCGAAGGGGAACATCATTAGCACAGAGTCCAGGGATACAAAGAATTTGCTAATATTCACAAATCATTGGTACGTCATAGAAGCTACTAGTTTGATACTGCCTGAAGACAGCTAAAACAAACTAACACACTACAGTTTTCTGAGGCTGTTGGACCACTTTTAAGAGGTATCCATGAAAAATACATAGACCCTTATATATAAATTGATACTCAGAAGAGACCTATTCCAAATCAAAAATCAATGCAAGGTGGAGCTGGTATTATTTCTATATTCTATAGCTAGATAATCCATGCCCAAGCATTTAGTTCAGTTAAGAGATACTATTTCTCATGGAGGTATGGAAGGCATACCATTAAAATGGAAGAGTGGGCCATGCATAAGCTGAGAATCCCCTCAGTAATGTAGTGAGGCACAAGAAGTCAGGTAAACTGTTGAAGTTACTCATTTACCCATTCATTGACCTTCCTCCTGACCAGCTGCAAGCAGAAAGTCAAGTGATACAGCCATAATCCCGAGGAGATTTTCTAACAAAATTTTCCACAGGAGACATTTCAGATCCACAACTGTGAAAGCTCTGTATTTCTGCTTGAATCAGTTCACATAAAACAGGGTTTTATTAAAAAAAAAGAAAAAAGGAATAAAAGTGCAAGCAGACGACTTTTTTTCTAAAGACTCAGCATGGAAATTTTTGTGAGCTGACAGGTTCTTAATAGGACATGAAACCAACAGGCTATGGAGTCAAAGTAACCTGCTTTTCCTCCTCTTACCAGCCTACGCTGGAACTACAAATCAGAGGCAACTTAAATCCAAAGAAGTGAAGACTCTCCAAATCCTCAGTTGCATTGACTTCTGTGTTGTTGGGAAAGACAGCAGCAAAGACAGAACCACAGTCTTTTTCCACCATTATTCTGGGGAGCTTAGGGTTACATACGTGACTGCACATTCAAACAGAGAAAGCAGTATTAATTAGCTAGAATACAGAAGACTGGTGTATTTTCTTTTGGGCTAGAATTTATGACCATTCACTATGGACTAAAAATTGTTGTATACAGCCTGAGCCACATGAGGTGGTTAAGTTAACATTGGCTGTAACGTGGAGAGCCAAGAGCATGCCCATGAATGATTGCTAGTCTCTGAACCAGACAGGGTAACTGCATCTTGAAGTGAGGGCATTAAACACGGATCAAGATTCCACAGTAATTGGTATCTGAAATATTCAGATTTATTAACAGCATTACCTATATTTTGTTTATTTCCCCTACAGTGTAGGAGGCCTTCAGTTATGCAACCATTGGAAGACAGCGCTCAGCAACACTGATACGTCATGGCAAAAATCATGAAAGTTACAGATGGCACATTTGTACAAAGACATTGTATAACATTGCTCATGGCAACAGACAGCAGAAACCTATATCACATGCCTGCAGTCACATCCTGTAACTGCTGTAATACCAGAAAAAAAACAGAAAGCAAGAAGTTGTCAGACAACTACTGCCACAGCTCACATCATGGAAGCAAATGCTGCTTCACGTCACAGTGGATCTCTTCTATGAGAAATGTTATCCCCACAGTGCAAATTCAAATCTGTTACAGCAAATATATTAGGCTCAATTCAAAAACTACAGGCAAAGTGTCTTCTCTTCAGCATTATATATAAATATGAGCTATAAATGAGAACTTCAAAAATCTTTGTATTGGTCTTCTTAGCTATTGCAGCAAGAACACCGGACATCAGCCAATACAGCTTCTCTGCTGCCTCATACTCCACTTTAAAAAGGTTTGCAGAGCACAAATACAATGACAGTACAAGTTTTCCTACCCAGGAACTTTTGCTTTCATCAGCTCCAATTTCATAGTCAACCCCATTAATGGGATTCACCTTATATCGCATACCTTTGGTAAAAGCGTAGGCAGAACTTGCTCTCTCCCATTTGATGAGAACCCACAAGATGTTCAATATGCTATGCAGGAGTGAATTAAGAGTTGCAAAACATACTCATGTTACAACGTGCATCATCTTCACGGGGATGGTAAACATGTCTTGCTTGATCATATATTTGTAGCTAGACTGCACTGACCTCCTAAATTAACATTTTTTACAACTGTCTGTGAAGCTTGCAATTTCAGTGAATGTAATATGTTCCACCCTATCTTCCCTCATAGTCTCTACTCAGTACTTGTTCTCTTACCTTTCCATACCATTTATCATGCTATGGTATATTATAGTCTTCCAAGGATCATAAGATCAACCATCTCATTATAGAAAATGTAGAAAGTAATACAACTACTGATACACTGATTGTAGCATATGTCAGCCTGACCTTTCTATCAGATGTTTCACATGATCTTTCTCAATCACAATTCGTGGTCACAGCTACGAATATTCCAAGATCTAAATGCATATTCTATCATTCCAATCTTATCATTTGCTTTTCCTTTTTCAGTCTGTAGTAGCTTCATTCAGAAATTTTTAGTTCAGAAAAAGCTATTTTTCTTCCTTCTTAGCAGTTTATCCTCTCATCCCTCACCTAAATTGTGTCTGCCTTATCTGCAAAGTATTTGATTTGTGGGTTGTTTTCTTTTTCAAGATGCAGAAGTTGTGCCTTCAAAATGTAAAACAGACTACTAGTCCAAAGGTTTGATACTTCAGCACTGCAAGTGCATGAGCTGATGCAAATAGGGTTGTTCAGAAAGTTTCACCTAGAACAGTCTCATAATTCAAATGCTTATTTATTCTTATTTAAATGAGATAATTTACAAAGGCAGTTTATTACTGCAAAAACTTTTAATGTCAATGTCTCAAAATCGAAGAGAAATATATACAAGGTAAAAAAAAAAAAAATCGATCAAGGTAACTCCTAACAATGCCTCAGTTATGAGCATGCAGTTTACAGGATAACTATGAAAAAAGTCTCACTTCAGGAGAACAGCCAAAAGAATCAATCATGAAAGTCAATATTAAATGTTTTATTAAACAGAATAGACTGCGGCATTCTTCACATTTTTATAGAGCAAATGACACATCTTAATAAATAAGATGAAAAACTGAAAAACATGAAAGAAAATGCATCTGTACATGAAATAAATTTTAAAGTCTGTTTGGCTTAAGAAAATTATGCCAGAATACTTATATTAAAAACAACCTGATCAAACAATTTGACCTGTAATAAGTGAAGGAATGATCATAGCATGAATCAAGAATTCAAGTAAATTAAGAATAACAGAAAGAAGATTAAAAGGAGCTGCTTCCAAGGTCGCACAAGCTCTAAATCATGATAAATTTCTATCTTGACATATAGTATCAGGTCTGTAAGATGAGGTTATTCAAAGTGCAAACCAGAGCAGTAGCAGTTCATAGTACTGAAACGTGGTATACGCTCATAACACTTCCTACAGTTGAAGCATCATGTTCTTCCTTCTTTATATTCATCAATCTGAGAAGGAACAAACCCGTCTTTTATGAAAGTCAGTCTGTTTCCCTAATTTGAGAATTCTAGTCACTTTTCAAAGCAATTAGAGTTGATAAGAGGTCAAACCCTGCTTCCAGCTTCACTGCTGATGCAACTCCACAGGATGTAGCAGACAATGATTTTTCCCCACCAGCAGGAATCTCTAAATACATTTTAAAGCTAGTAGAACATAATTAAATCTTCCTAGGTCCTCACAAAACACTGAGAAATACATTCTTCCATACTCAAAACTCAGAGACTATTCTATCTTGCATAAGTGACAATGTGCCTTTAATTGCATTCAGATTAAGTTGCAGGCACCGGATTTTATTTTTCCCCACCTTCATAGTAGAACCAGCATTCACCTTTCACTGAAAAATCAGTATGGTCATGACCAAGTATGGCTATTCAGAGCCTAAAACTCTGTTACATTATAGTTCTATTTCATAGAGAATGTACAAAAAGATGAAAAGCTATGAATATTACCCAGGAGAAGGTCTAGTGAAAACTGATCTCAACTTTTCTGCAAAAAGCACAGTAACGGTCAACTTGCAGCACGGAAATTCTGTTCAGGCACATATATTTCACAGTGACAACATTCAAATGCTGAAACAGAATGTCCAGAGAGGTTGGGGAAACTGAAAAGGCTCAGAATTCTCCTGGACAGACATAGGTGGTTCAGGGGAGAATTTTGAGCATCTCCAACCTCATGCTTGAATGAAGTGTAAAGTGACCTCCACAGCCAGCTTCATAGCTAAGTTGTTTTATGATTCAATAGCTGGCAGCTAAGTCAAAGGAATTGTTTAGTCTATAAAAATATCAAATGGCTGTAATCTAATCAAAGATCAGGCTAAATCTTACCAATTTTTTTTTTTTTTTAATATGGTGGGTTGTCCTGCAAACATGCATTATCTCCTCAATAATACTTCACAGAGAAGCATGCACAAGGCATAGGCATGTACTGAAATCAGTCCACAGGGTTTTCTTTTTTTTTTTTTTAAAGTTACATTCATATAAGTTTTCATGATATCCTTATCGATAATGACATTTAACTACACTACAGCTTTGTAATAGCATAAGTTAAAAATGCCTTGTAGGTAGTGTAAATATTTTACTTCTTGTTTGCCCTCATTAGATAGATGTAGTCTATAATGATTACCCCTTTCAGATACAAGGTCTTAAGTAGATAACATACTCATGTCCTAATACTTTCATGCAAACTTATACTAAAAAGCATTTTGGCAGTCAGAAGAAAACATCAGTTGAAGCAGAAGTCCTCCAAAATTGAACTAAGCTGTAGGAGTATGAAAACTAGAAGAATTGAGAATAGAAAAAGGTTCTCAAGCACACAATGGGAGAAGAGGGTGAGCACCAGCACTCCAGAAATCCAGAAGCTGTACTTGACACACTTGATCCTGCAGCTGCACACCAGGCAGCAGCTGGGAGAAGAGTGGAAGTTGAAAGTATCATCTCTCTAGATCAACCTCTTCTCCTGCAGCCTTACCCTAACTCAGTTCACTCGAGTTGACGGAGAACAAAAACCAGAAGTCACCCAGCTCAAAATTTCCTCAAAATTGCTCAAAACAGATCAAAGATTGATTCACAATTGGCAAGATGAAGTTTGTTAGTATTGCCAGTGAATTCAAAGACACACAGTGATTTTAATGAGATGTTGTAATTTGAAACACTAATCACTTCTCACACTGAAAAATAGCCCCCCAAAGTAGTATAAGTCAAATATAACAAAAAGAGAATTTAAATTCGGAATTTTGGGGTAAGTCACTGACCTGTCTACTTCAAAAGAGCTCTTTGAGCAGCTGTCACAGTTAAATCACATGAAAACAAAAAAGTATTTAGAAGTGTTCATTTTGCTCTCATGTACAATGAATCAAACCATCTGTGCTATACTTGTCCTAAGCTGATATACTCCTATAAGTAGATGCCTCCCCAGGGTACACATCTAAGCTGTTCTCCAGAGAGACAGACAGGAGTGAGGAGTGAGAAACTAGCACCTATCTCAAAAGACGATACAAAACTTAAGAGATAATTATGGAGATGTTTAAGATCACACTGTTATCTAAAGCCTGGAAAGATCCACATGACTAAGAAAACTGCACTTCTGAAGACCAATTCATAGGAATCTATTCTTTTAGAACACAAGCTTTAGTCCTCTTCTGGATAGATTTCATGGCTTGATTGTAACATGCTAGACTTGCCAACATTTAGTGACATTGACGAAATGATGCAGTATTGACTTCACCGGTTCTAGACATGTCTGTGCACATAAATTAATATTAGAAAATTCAAGCTCAGCACTCCATGGTTTTTCTGTACCTTTCTCAGTAAAATATTCCCTTTCCTCAAGGCTGTGATCATATGTATTATTAAAACAGGTACAGAATTATAAACACCACGATGAGTTCCAAATCATGAAATGTTTTAATTCATGTTCTATAATCTCCTAAAGTAGGAGGAGGAAGAAAGTTTTATCATTACTTCCTGCTCGTGTCAAGAATGAAATTTCAATTGACAGGGCACAAAATGAAAGTATGATTGCTATCAGTAACAGGTGATTGTAAAGAGTTATCTAGGGCTGTACCTTTTAAAAACTTAATTTCAACTCTTCAATTCATTTACTCTGAATTCTGGTTCAGGAAGATTTATCAGATTCATTTTTCTTTTAGAAGACTTCTTTCCAACCTTGGATCCCTCAGAACTACAAACTTTAAAAGAGAAAATTACAGAAGCATATTCTCAAATTTCTATAAGGATTTTTTTTTTTTTGAGGAATTTTTCAGACTTTGGAGACTAGGAGAAGCATAACGTGATTACTAAGTTACTCCATGCACGCACTTCTACTTTAAGTTCCCTAGCCAACTACCTGAGCCTTTTTTAAATTATTATTCTATTTCTACAGTAAAATCCATATGAATAGCCCTCTCTGTCATTCTTGGTGTGGTTCAACACAGTGCAGTGGGTGCTCCCTCGAGGGAAAGAATCAGAAGCAGGTAAAATGTTACAGAAAGCATTTATACGGATTAAGTGTTCAAACATCGAAGGAATTTATCATAACCAACTCATGAAAACATCTCAGAAAGCTTTGGTAATATCTTAGCTCATTTCTCATTTTAAAGTGAATGGTTTTTGCTTATGAGATAATTATGAAAGTATAACTGTAATCCTAATGATGCTGAGTCTAATCTTAGAGGGATTATTTTGAGCATCTCCAAATCTGAGCACATTCAAATCTTTAGACCACTAAAGCAACCATTAATTTTTTCCTATATTTAGGTCAGATTTTTAAACACTTCCAACTCCTCCCCCCGCCATTTCTGCAGGATAAAGTTTTAAAACATCCTGCATCTAAAGACAGTCTTCTTCTGGTTTCAGCAATTTTATTTTAAATTAATCTAAAGCACTAAACCTAGCAAATTATTCTTAGGGGAAAAACATGACTTTTTACAAAGAAAAACGTTACAAGCACATAGATCTGTTTATTTTATAGGTATTTAGCTTACGTACAGAGGCCAGGATCAAATGTTCTATATCAGTGTAGCAGATTCATTGATCACAATTTCACTCCATGTGATTACATAAAGTGCTACTCCTACTACCATTATGCTAAAGAGTTTAAAATGTACCTAACAAATAAAACGTACTTAAGTTTCACTGATCTGCACCCTAAACAATTTTGATGGAATCTATGTAGCACTCTCCAGTGGCATTCAGGTCCCGGACAACTTCACATTTGCTATACTATGCCTAATAATAAAAATGACTAGTTATTGTGGTTGTCACTAAGAACAAACACTAAAGCCATAATTAGTCCTTGGGGTTTTCCTAAAAAAATAAAAATTAAAAATAAAAAGTAGGTTCCAAGCTAACCCTAGTGCACAACACTTAGCTAGTTTAAGAAAAGAAACTGTGTCTGAAGCTGCTATTCTTCCATTTTTGCTAACACTTGCGTTATCTTTGTCCAGGTACTAACATATTGCTATATCTCAGCGTATCTATCTATATAACATGATGCACTGCCTTCTGTAGAGTTCTGTGTGAGTATGCATAGATTATCTTTTAGTTACAGTTGCTTCACAACAGCATAACATTTGGGATGAATAGCCCTACTGAGAAGCAAAAGGCATCATTCCAGATCACTGTGCTAATTTCAAATCCTTCTTCTGCAGCTATGCCCTAAACCTGAATAATTTAATATATTTTATCTTCCTTTTAAGCCATGAAGCCAATGTCTTTGTGAATCTTTCACTGAAACTGATTCAATGAAGTCAACTCTCCCCTACCTCTAAAATGTCATGTATGCATTTAAAATACTCTTCAGTTAGAAAACCTGAGCCAAATTGTAAAGTTAGTACCTTCAGAACATCAGCTTTTTTTCCCCTTAGTTGTGTCCTGGAAATGATGTTGGCAGCAACATGAAAGCAAAAGAATAAAAACATTAGGTATTTCTGATGACTAAAAACACAAATATAATCTAGTGCAAGTAAAATTGACATCACTGATCATTTTCATTTGAAACTCCTCCTTAATATAGGAAAAAAAAAACAACCACAGTTTGAGTAATCCAGCATAAAGTTGAAATACATCTCCATCATTCCTGGTATTTTACTTAACAGATTTAGAAATCCACAAACATCATCAGGCTCTTACAATTGCAGTGAAGTCTTCAAACTTTATTTCAGTTTCAATAAAAATTACAAGATTAATATCTTTCAAGGAAGAGAATAAGCAGTTTTCTAAATGAAAAGTGTATGTTCTCTATCTGGGAATAAGAAGCTGTCCCATAGCTATACATTAACTCTTCTTGAAGTGCCTTTCAATTCTAGCACACAGGTTTAGAAGTTAGGCTAAGAGAGCAATACATTTGGTGGTCAAATCACCCATTGCATGCAGCTCCCATATATCACCTGAATCAACTGGCACTTCTGAATTCCAGTCTGTACACCAGACACAGCTGCCAGGTTGGCACTAGTGCAGCAGTGGGACAGGCTGCTCCAGTGGATCACAGTTTTTCCATCCTGAAAACTGTCAAGATCTGGTTAAGCAAAGCTACAGCTGCCCCAAACTGACATTGGTAACAGCCCAGCTCTAACCAGGAGCCTGAACCCAACTACCTATCTAGGTTTCCTCTGAGAAATATTTCCACAACTACAAACTGACAATAAATGAGTACTAAATACAGAAATCTTAAGGTTAACGTAAGTTAAATACTCCAACACAACACTGTAGCTTGTAATTTCTGTCCGAGTAAAGATAATACATGCAAGACTTTATTTCCCTCTACCCCACCATTAGTTATTAAACACAAACCATTTATATAACCTTTTAGACCTCCAAGGTATTGTTCACTATATTTTTTTTTTATGGTGTAAGTCTCAATAGTTTCAAGTACGTTGGACATAATATACACCTATTAAGGAAAATCAGTCAAGTATTTTCTATTTTGATGAGAAGAAAACCACTAAGCACTTAGGAAGCTAACTTTCAAATAAGCCTTTAAAAGGCAGAGAACTTGAAAGCAACTCACCAGCAAACCATCTTCAAAAATTCTTTAAGTCTCTTCAAAAGGGAAGTCATGAATGCCCTTCAAACCTCAAGTTTGATTTCCCCAACCACTACAATCAGTGAGGTAGATTTTAAACATACCTGGTTACATGCAGCTTTTGAATGGATGAAATATTGATTCCCAAGGATTGCAGAGAAGTGCCAGTAAATCTCAAATTGTGTGTGTGTGCTTTTAAACATTCTTGAATGCCTATAATTAAGCTTTAGTTGGCTTATCACTTGTGTACCTATTTACCTATTTCCTCTTAAGACCTGTTGTTGTCAGCTTTTGAATTTACAAGTCTGCAACTTGCCCAGAGTGGCATTTTCAGTTTCCATCATTTCAAATACCTTAGATGAAACAGAGAATCCTAGTAGAACCTTCCAGACTGTTAAGTTCCTCTCCCAAGGATTACATGTTGCAAATTTACATCACATAAAAATGAATTTCAGCATTCAATGTTAGTTATGAAAATACCTTAATTGTCATCTTAAACATCTAACTGAAGAACTCTTTCTTTAGAAAGAAAAAAATGCAAGACTACCTAGCAGGAAAAGTCATTACGTATTTAAAATGTTTACAAATGCAAACCAGACAACTCCATCTTAAATTAAAAAAAAAATAAAAAATAGTCAGCTAACAATCAGTGAAAGGCAACAACTGCAGACCAGATCAAGGAAATAATAGCTGTTCACTCAGCATTTATGAACAAAACTTAATGTAGTCCAGTCATCTTTCCTCCTGCTTGGACTGCCTCTTACAAAGAGACCCCTTCATTAGATAAGAGTGCAATCCTTTAATCAGCTCACACTCCTGACTTAAGCACAGTATTGATACATTTTCTACAGTAGAAAAACTAATAGGAAGTGTCAGCCCTCTTCCTTTTGAGTAATTCATTTTTATTACCTCTAAAAACCTGCTTGCCCATTTGCCCATATCTTGACTTTCACACAGCTAAAGTTTTGACTCTGTGTCAAGCAGTATTTGCAGTCACCTGGAATCACCCAGCCATTAAAGTCCTTGACACTGGAATTTTGATCACACATTTCTGAAAAACTAAGGTTATTTTTTCATCCTGATATTGATGAGGAGTTTCCACCACATCACCATGTTAGTTATCATATAATCATCACTGTTGGAAAAGACCTCTAAGATCATCTTGCCCACCCATCTACCTACCACCAATATTGGTCAGTAAACTATGTCCCTAAGTACTACATCTACCCTTTCCTTAAACCCTGCCAAGGAAAGCAACTACAGCTCTTCCCTGAGCAACCTGTTCCAATGCCTCACCACTCTTCCTGAGAAGAAATTCTTCCTAATATCCAACCTGAACCTTCCCTGGCACAACTTAAGGCCATTACCCCTTGTCCCACCACTAGTTACCTGGGGGGAAGAGGCTGACAATCTCCCTTAAGATAGTTCTAGAAAACAATAAGGTTTCCTCAGAGCCTCCCCTTCTCCAGACTAAATCTCAGTTCTCTCAGCCCCTCCTCCATAGCATACATGCATTAAAGTTCTCATTCACATTTAAGTTTCGTTATTCAGGTTTCCTGCAAACTTGCTTGTAGTCAGTGGCTATAAGAAAGCCATGCCAAAANTTTCCTTTTGGTCAGTGCCAAAAAAAAAGCCACACAAAAAAAAAAAAAAAAAAGTCACTCTGAAACCTCAGTAATACTGCACATAAAATGTCCAGTGATCAATCTTCAACCATTTCTCTGACTACACTACTCTTGGTAGTATCGATCCTTACACTGTGCTTTGTTCCAGGGCCTTTACAGCACATTCCCATTAGCCTACCAAATAGGTTTTTTTTTGGAAAAAAAAAAAATCTCCAAGTTCATTATCATTGAATTAACTGATTTCCTCCTTTCCCTCCCCCACTTCAGCTTACTGAAAAAGACAAAATAAAGGTAAGCAATATCTCTGAATATTATTACTGTTTTTCCATACACACCACTTACATGGTTGTTTCTCTTTTTTTTTTTTTTTTTTNACTTGTTTTTTTTTTTTTTTTTTTTTTTTTTTTTAAGCTTTTGTGAAGACCATAACCTCTCAGGAATAAACCTTATCCAGTGGCTAGGACGCTTCTTCAAAAACTAGTGATATATTAATTAAAAAAACAGTAGCAACTACATGTACACCAATGATGGGAAGCAAGAAGAGTTCATCATGTATACAATTAGGTCACAAGTTCAGAGTCAAGACAGGAATAAGTCCTTGAAAAAAAGTTGGCTCTTACTTGTACCCATGGCATTGTTCAAAGACAATTAATGCTTCTAAAGCAGATAGTCATTGCCATTTTATTAGCTCTGTGTCCTGAACCATGGCTAGATTAGATTCTATACAAATTGACTGACTTCTCTCCTGAAGGGAGATTTTTAACTATTAAGAAGAACTTGACAGTAGTTGTGGGGGTAAGCTGTCAGTTTTGCATAGAAGAATTCCAGAACTGTCATGATGAAACATGGTTTAGATTTACCCCTGTAAAATGACAACTCGTGTACCACTTCCACCTGCGCAGATGGACTGCAAACTTATCAAGGCAACAGTGACAAATACCCACTTCAGTTTCTAATTAAATGACAACCAGGTGCAAGCAGATGAAGTAATTGGCTCACGTTCTCTACTTCCTTTATTCGGTAGTATTACAGAAATGTAACTACTACTTTTTGCCCAGCTCTCCTCACCATTCATTTTGAAGAGGGTCACTTCCACAGATAATCTGATCTATGAGAAAGAGCTTCTTAAGTTAGAGCTGTCAACAACTCCCATGAGAAATGAATTCCTCAATCCAGTTTAGCAAGTAAAATGAGCTTTAAAATATATGGTATAGATATCATTCTTCAGTCCAGTGAAAGTTTTCTTCCGTTTTTAATCAGAAACACTTCAGAGCAGATATCTTCCATCAGTGCTTTGAGCATATATGATGTATGAGTAGAACTCAAAGCAAACACCAAGTTACTTAGACAAAAGACTACACACACAAAGCAAAATGTACATTCAGAAAGATAGGAAGGAGATAAGAAGCAGTGTAATTCCTGCAGTGAAGAAATAAACTAACATTCCCTGCATACCTTCCAATGGTCTGTGTAAATCTCTCACATGGTCACTTTCATTTCAACATAAAGAATATTTAGTTTTCCCTGTAATTTGGTATACTATCTCAGCACTCTTCAAATGTCTTTCTTGGAAATTAACATGGTAGCCATTGCACTTGGTCCTGAAACAGCTTCATTCCCTGAATAAGAGCATCAATACTTTAGGCTGTCATTTCCTTTATTCTTTCAAAAAACAAAGAAAATATCAGGACTTTAAGTCTCTCAGAAGCCATTTTAAAAATTGCAATTCAAGTGAGCCCTCATCCAACTTGAAAATAAAATTCATGCTGTTCAGACATTTATATATAAAAATAACACCAATGGAAGAAACTCTGCATTTTTTCACACAACCTGTTTAGTGCTGACAATATATATATATTTAATCTAAGACTGAAGATTATTATGGGAGCTTTAATGAAGCTTTGAACGGGCACTGGCAAGAACAAGAGACTACTCTGACAATTGATTCTTCATCTGCTTGTAAGCATAATATTGCAAATTTGGTTGTGTTATTTATTAGCTTTAAAATAACTATTCCCTCTTAGGCAACAATTCTTTCCCCTAGGTTTTAGTGCTATTAAAAAAAAATTGCACTTCACCATACTTATATAGCAACTGTGACTTAGACAATTGCAAGTCAGCTCATTTCATTGCAAAAGTATTTCTTATCAGTTTAATTACAATATACTCAGAAACAAGCAACTGCTTTTCATGAAGAATTGGGACTAATTAGCACTTTCAAAAATAAACATTTCATTTTACATAAAGCTTTTCCGCTCATAGAAAGGATTAATATAGCTCTCATTTTGTGCAGTCGCACTCAAGCCTGCTGCAGTCACAGTTTCACCCTGGAAAGCTATTGTAAAAGCGTATTTATCAAAGCTCCTCTAATTTAACTCCAGAAGTAAAAGAGTCAGCAAAATGACAACTCATGCTATAGAGCTTAAACACTTAATACTACTGATCTCCAGAGGTCAGGCTTCCAGTCCAGTATGCCATTTCTTGTCCAATTTATTGATTTGGATATCATCAGATATTTAAGCACCTAGCATTGTGGATGTCAGCCACATTCAGTCTCACAGGATCTGCATTCATTTCTACTGTTGTGGAGTTCCTTGCAGAACTACACCCAAAACTTTCTCCTTTAAGCTTCATCCATAAGCAGACATACCCTCAATTCCAAGCGAGTAGAATTTACTGACCTGATTGATCTTCTGTTCAAAATATGCTATCCCTTGTCTGAACTAAATATTTTCTGAAATACACAAAGCATACACATCCAACCCACTTGCTAGACAGAAACAGACAGTGCAGCTATACCCCGAATCTGCGGCCTGAACAGCAGTAAACTGAGAACAAGCTATTAGTAGCACAAAAGGTAGCAGGGCTTTCAAAAAGTATGCAGGTAGTACAAGTTACACTGTGAGGGCTGGGCTATCTTTCTTTTTAATCACATGTGAGGAACAATGTATTCTCATATCTGTTCCAGTTAACTTGAACCATGAACTCAGGGGTTTACAAGTTAATCTAAGCAAAGTTTAAGGTGATTCTTCAGAATTCTACTTCAGCTCTTGTATAGATTAAGAGACACATAAAGCTTATTTTCTAAGATTTCACAAAGGTCCACCTATAGAGATCTCCCTCAACTTATTTGGAAGGCCTGGCAACATTGTGCATGTCACAACCATTGTCTCGAAACTGTTCTTTCTCTCTGTTCCTCACACAGAGGTGTTCATTCCCAACTGACAGGTCTGCCTGTCCTCAGTCCTAATCTAAAGATGAATTAGTTGCAGTAGTTCTTCCCATTCAAAGGCTGTCTCATATATGCTCATATTATTTTCCTACAGAATGACGAATCCTCTATTAAATCTCCTGGTAGCTTTGAACATCAAAGAATGCAACCTGCTTGCATACCTGGCTCCCTGGCCACCAGCTTTCACTGTATGGCTTTAAGTCCAGTATCTGTTCCCTTATAGTTAGTGGCCTATCACAGAACACAGAAATGGTTATTTCATTCATAACATGCCCATGACTAAAATCAGCATGCTTCCCAAGAGACAAGAACTAAACAGCAAGCATAAAAATGTTCTCAACATTTGTTTCTCATGCTTAGAAGAAATGCATAAGCTTTAGAGCCCCAAGCAATTTCAACTGGCAAAGGAGAGCTGTCTCAGCAAACTTCAGTAGCCTAAGATTTCAGGAAAGTCAACAGAAAGGTAAGTCTAGTTCTCTGTTAACACTTCTCCTAACACTTCCCCCTCTTTATGTAGACTCCCTAAAGAAGGGCAGGGAGGAATCTTAATGTCAGAAAGCAATTCAGCAAGAACCATCAGGAACAATAAACACAAAAAAGAATTTAAAATATCATTTTCCACTTCTCAGTGTCAGAAAGCATCTTTTAATACAAACACTGCATTTGCTACACAAGACATTGCACAGTAAGTCACAGCAAGGACAAGAATGTTTCTTGGGATTAATGAAATCAAAAGAGAATAGAACTTGCACAGCAACCAAAGAGAGAAGACCAGATTTAATGCATGCTAGCTTCTCACAAACTTCTCTGAACAGTTTATCTTTAATATCTAAGTTCATCTTGAATATAAAGTACAAATTACTTCTGTTCGAGCTAACAAATGTTAGTTAAACTTCTGATTTAAAACACCAGAGTGCTTAAATAAGCAATAAACATCCATTTATCCACCCAGGAGTTTTAGCTTTCCAGCTAGGGTTCTTAGAGTAAGTGCAAAAGTATTCAAAAGTCAGTGCATTTTCCACAACACCAGTTGCATCAAGTCAAGATATATACATAAGCACACCAGATTTTGTGTTAACTAGAACAAAACATTTAAAATTAGAACAGCTAAAAAGATGAAGACTACCTTCACCTGTAGCCAAATCACTGTTAAGCAACAGTTAATATATTGAAGCCAGCAGAGGTATACCCATCAACATTAGTTGGTTACTCCAGATTTATTTGCATTTATACCAAGACTAATGTGGCCCTTAAATGTTTATGACTAGCTGCTCATGATGAGGGCCTATTTTCCTCATAGCACACCACATTTCTTAGGCTGCCATCTGGCCCCATAAAAGCAGACTTACAGAAATACAGAGGTACAGAAATAAAGCAGTACTTCATGGCTCAGGCCCACAGCAAGAATTAAAGTTAAAACTGCTTATTCAACTCCTGAAGCTACTTTTAAAACTACTTATCCCAACACACATATTGTTCATCATTTATATGATACCCAACAGGCATTATGCTCAAATGAGATTTTACTCTGTAATAGGTGATTGCATCTTGCAAAAAATGCCTTTCCAGCTACCAGAAAGAATTTACTATTGCATTTTGAATCCCTGACTTAGTAACTGACATTGGAAACATTTATTTGATGTGAATATGGAAATAAGTGAAGATCTGCGCTCAAAACAAGACAGACACTGATAAAAGGTCAAGTTTGACAGGTTGGAGAAAGCCTTAAGGCTCCTCTTCAAATCAAATGTGAGTTTTCTACAAAGGTCAGTGTCACTGTGACCTATTTCAGTGTTCTTCATTAACAGGTTTCAGGAATGCTTTGGAGTATTATAGCTCTAAATATTTGGGAAAATCCTTAAGTCTGACATAAATGTATCATCGCATCACCAGCACAATAGGGTCTGCACAACAGCATATAAGCTCCCAGGATTAGAGTCTTCTGTATCATACATCTTTGAATACAGAAACTGCATCTATCTCAGTGTTAAAAAAAAAAAAACAACCCACAAATATGTTCAGTTAGTTCACAGCATTCAAAAGTAATCTGGTACTTTTCAGCTTTATAATAAAAAAATGAACTCCATAATCCTAGAAAACATCAATCAATGGTCATTACAGAACTCAGCCCTGAAGCAAGAGAAATCAAAACAATACCTTTATTTTTGAATGCTTCTTCCCCCACCAACCTCCCTGCCCACCCCCAGAGGCTTCTTCAAACACCCTGCAAACAACACCCTGTCTGTTCAAATCTGGTATGACAAGCAAGACCCATAGTTATCAACTAAGGATAATAAATGAGGCATTTCCTAAGAATAGGAAGATAGATAGGTATGAAAGGCTTTTTTTTTTGTTGTTTTATTTTTACTTTGATTTGCGTCAGCTTAGGAAGAACTACACTCATTCCATCAGCTCAGTTGGAAGCCTGGACCAGAGGAACAAAAGCTGAAGACAGACTAGTAGCTTACAGCAACAGCTTGACAAGAATAGGACATCCTGATCATTCATTGCTTTTAATAAAAAAATTAAAACCTCATTATAAAGTAAACAGCCTTTAAGAGAGAAAATGAAGCATTATATTTTAAACAGATATCCTAAAACTTCACAGTCCCATCTGATCCACTCAAGAGTGGCTTCAGAGGCACCAAAAGAATACGGCGTTACCACCTCAAGCAGTCACACTTCACAGCATAGAGGGAAGGTGCACACAGTTCTTCAGCTAATGGTCAGTGATTTCACTGGAGAGGAGGAGGAAGTGAAAGAGAATCACTTCTGACTTCTAAGTTTGCTAAACCTGTTCGTCATTAGACAGTAACCTGACAGAAGAACTTGACCCTCAACAACTATCATGAGGTCACAGACAGCAGAGCATCCACTTCTGCAGCCAGGACAAATTCCAAGACTGTTTCCTCCACTAAAACAAGCATATCAAATACTTATGGAGCAATTGTAAAACATATCTATTTCTGGATGAAGCCAATTTATCTTTAACATTGTAAGTTACTACAGAGTTAATTTTAGGCTCTTGAGTGCTCTCTCAAGAAAGTCTTCAAACCATTTTTATTCCAGTTAATCCATGTTGCATGAAATGCACTCTAAAGTCACCGATTCTCTTGAAACAGAGAAGTGAAAAGATAAACAGGTATGTATGAAAGGACTAATCGCTTCCTCAGAAAGCAATTAGACAAAAACTGCATCTAAAAATTTTTCCCCTCCACAAATCCTATTTAGGAAGAGATCTTAAAACAGTTGGCAATTCTATCCAGTTCGGCACCTTGGAGCTACAAGAAAGTTACAGGAATAGTTACAGCACAATACAAGTTTGAGAGCTTCTATTTCACCCACCTTAAAAATACAGCCTCATACATTTGTCCACAGTGATAGACTTTTATGGCAGGTGTTTTTAAACTTTGATGAAGTTTGAAAACCACACAAATAAGATGTTTATTGAATAAAGAATTCAGGGAAAGACATTATGATATACTACTATCTTTTTGTATTACCTTACAAAGTTGTACAGTCCCCCTGAAAATTGACAAATATAGCTCTTCAGCATTAATAAACATCACATCTGGATAACAAGACACAAAAGGTCACTACCACTGTATTCCTTAACATACTGAATTTGATTCACTTCTTATTCTAAAACAGACATTCAGAATACACTTTTGTAAGTAGCATTAGAGCACTTCACAACTTCAATGAAAAAGTTGCACAGAAGTTGAGAAACATTCACATTACCAGTGGAATTGCAAAACGTAGTTTAATGCAAAGCAGTTTTAGCATAAACTGACCAGTGCAAACACAGTAGCATCTAAACAGTAATCTTTCTCCTCCTCTCACTGTGAAAACATTTGTTCTGTCTTCCACTTAAGCATTTGCAACCATTTGGGGACAGCACTCCTTTGCATCACTACCTGGCTAATTTTAACACACTTGTTGCAAAACAGTTCCCCCGCCATCCTGTTACATCAACAACGTATGTCAGACACAGGAAAGCTATTACAGCAAGAAAGCTAATTATTCCTCAATTCAGACACCTGTGAGCCATTCCCAGCTATTCTGCAGATACAGAAAAGACATAGGAAAGAGATGGACATTCATACACAACATATGCAACAAAGATTTGTTTGCTGGAGCTAGAAGCTCTACTTGCAAATCAAGCATTCATAATTGCTACCATACACATTAGCATTTCCAACATACTCTCACAGACAGTATTAAGCCTCTGCCAAGCCTCTACTTCTTCTGCTAAGGAGCAGTTTAAAGATTTATCTACACAGATCAGGAGTAGCTTTTTCATTCAAGCTCACAGTTATCTCACAATGAAGGACATTCTTTCTGAAAGAACAGAAGCCATTTCTCAGCAAGTTTCTGTAATCTCTGTTCATATCCCTTAAATCATATCTCTACTCATTACTCCATGATACAGCCATCAGCTTCAGTAAGTCAGAGGAGGACACAGAGGAAACAGGACAAGCACAGCACCTACACTAGAGAAGGGCTTACCACATTACTTCAGAAGAAATTTAGGCTTCAATATTAAGTTAAACATGTTGAACTGGGAAAACCACAGAGAGAAGTAAGCAAAGGCTTCATCACCTGGTCATGAGGGGGGAAAACCAGCTAGTTAACACAACTGAGCGTTCACTAAACATGGGCTTAAAAACCAAGAAAGCCTTCCTTCTGCCTGTAACTTACTTCCTCTTCCTGCTGAAAAACCTTTGTGGCATGAAAAGAAACCATGGGCATATCACAGCACCAAATTCACCTAAATATAAGTTGATCTTGCTGGAAGTATTGGTGACATCCAGGTCATCTCACCATGATTCCAGCAAACTAAGAGCACAGGCTGATTTATAATCTAAAATCGTTAAAGAGAGTACTATGCAAGTAAGCAAAAAACATCTCCACAGGAGAGGCTTTTCACATGACTACACTATTACACTTCCAGCTATCATTAAAAACAAGCATACCTAAGACTGAATTGCACAGTTCTGCATAGATTCACTCACATTAACATAGCTCAGCTGTCTGAACCAGGGCAATAGCCCTAGTAACACTACCTAAATAGATTAGATATGCAGTAGGGTGACCCTTCACAAAACCCACAGAACAAATATGAATGGATGAAAAACCAGCTTTCACTTATGAAACATAAGCAGGAATCCATTTGTTGATATAACAGTGATTTAACAAGGTTTAATCATAAATAAGACAGCAAATTAACAACATATGAGATAGCAAGGTACACTCAGCTAATCACTCTGTAAAGAATAGCGTTAAAGACAATTATCCAGGAGACCCTTCCACTGAGCCACAAAACTTAGAACAAACCCCATTTGGTTTCTAAATTCAACAGAGGTAAATAGCCCAAATGTGTGCCTAGAAGTGGTCTCAGACAGACTTGGTCATTAGCTTACATTAAGAAATGATATACACACAATCAAGATAAGATACAATCACAGTAAAGCTAACAAAGCTTAATGGACTATAAGTTACTTACCAAGGAGCTTATCTGCAAGGCATCACACAGCACAAAAACATAGAAGACTTTCGCGTTAGTCATAATAACTTCAACTTTTCAAAAAAAAATAAAAATAAAAAAAAGCACCCAGGGGGCTCAGCGGCTGCTCACTATTTATGAGGTAAGGTGGTTGATTAATACTGGTACTATTGACACCTGCTCTAATGGTCTGCAGCTGTTGAACCAGGTGTATGCCATCAGCCTACCATCAGTTCTTTCAACACCCAGTTACAGAGAGATTTGTAGTTCTTATCTGTTTTAGAGAGACTTGTAGTTTTATCGCTACTGTGCTCACTGTCTGCCTGAGCAAGGCCTCATGTGAAGCAGACAAGCTGAGGGAGAAGGTAGGGGGCATACAGTCACACAGCATCATTTACCAGAACATTCTGTTGCATAAAACAGCAACATAAATGTGACCGTACCATTAAGATCCCCCATCCTTTTATTTTTCTAAGACTTTCCTAGAGGTTTCCTCAGCAAGAAATACACAGTCCCTAACAAGGAACTCCTGATTACTTCTCTATTTCCCCCAGGTGCTGGAGACATCAGTGAGTGAACTCCTGCTTACCACGCTCTACTTCACTGCACATGACATAAGCAGACAGAAGCTTCTGTCCCATTAAAAAACAAAGCCAGCAAACTTCACCTTTGTTACTGCAGGAGAGTCAAAGAACACAAGGTAATGCTCAGCAAGCCATTGAAGCAGCAGTAAAGCCTTCCTCTCCTCACTCCTAGGTTTAGGTGCCATCTCACCTACACACACAGAGGGTCTTATGGAGAACACCTGGGAATTTCCTCCACAGGGCAGCAAGGACTTCATGCATTCTAGTAAAACTGCCAACTTTCAATAGGTAACTTACAACAGAGAAGGCTAATACTGTTGCTTTTAAAAATATATATTTGTATTAAGTAACTATCTGTGATAAAGTCAAGTCTTTTTTTATTGTCTTTTTTGGGTTTCTTTTCCTTGTTTGGGGTATTATTTATTTATTTATTTATGAGGTTGGGGGGAGGTGGTTACTCTTTTTCTTGGCCTTTTCTTTTTTCTTGTTCTTAGATGAACTAAGAAAACTGGCTCAGTGTAATCTGGAAAATATTTAATAAATAGATTTCACATTCTTTTTGCATAAAAAAAAAAATTCTGATTATCTATCCTTAATCTGATAAAAGCAGGACAGTTAATTGTTGTTTCAATGTGCCAGAAATTGCTGAGTAGTCTTTTTTTTCTCATTTAAACTTTTTGTAAATTTAATGATTGGCATATAATTTATTAAACTTGAGGTTCTAGACAGGAATTGATGGAATAAGTCCTAATTACCAAAACATGACATTCTAGTACTGGGTCAAGTTAATCCAAACCAAGAATAACTTTTAAATTAGATGATCTGAGACAGATTTAACTGTGGTTGGACCTCTGCACTGAAGTTTCAGCTGGATTACGGCTTTGTACTCTCCTCCTTCAGCCAGAGAAATGCTCTTGCAAAGAGCTCTTGATAATTTGTGTAATTCTCCGAAAGAAAAAAAAAAAAAAAAGAGAGACAACAGTAGAAAACAGGCATACATCTAAAGAAGGACACAGCATTCTGTATGTTTGGTAGTTCTTGATTTAAAAGTGCATAGTCCTAATAAGCATGGTCCAGCTAGCAGCTCTGGCTTGTTCACTTATACCCAAGGAGAGGGAAGCCATCTTGCCCCATGAGCTTGGCTTGGGCAGGGATGCCTCCTGATTTGTCACCAGTTACGGAGACCTCACAGCATGGCAGGTATTACAAAAGGGAAGTCTTCACCTCTTGCCCTTAGGCTCACGTATGGCTCCATCCACATTCCAGCAGTGCAACTCAGCTCTTTGTGTCACCTCTCCCACTCCCAGTAGTAAGAACAAAACACAGCCCACAAGGCATTCTAAAACCCAAATCCATCCCTTGCAGCTCACAAAGTTGGACCACCCTACAAACATGGAAGAGCCACATTTGATATTGAAGTGCTGGAACTCTTTCCATTAGATAACAACCATTTGGGAGCTGTTAGGAAATGCTGCTTCTTAAATTCCTTGTGGGAAGCCTTGTTACCATATAGGCACTGACGTTATCTTATTGCCAGCAGCTGAGAAAGTGTGGGTGCCAGTGTGTGAATACCAAATAATAAAGGAATCCCCCGGAGAGGTCTGATTCAATTTCCTCTGTAATACAAGACAAACATGAAAATTCACTGTCTTGATTAGCTTTAGTGCAGGGAAGCATCTTTCACAGCTGATTGTAAATCTTCTGAACAGTCTCATTTAGCTTTTAACCTTCCTCTCTTTTTCATCCATGTGCAGATTATTCAAGCCTAGACATTCATTTATTTGAATGGCCAAGGACATGTGTATGTCAACTCCAGTCATAATGAGAAGCCTCTGAAGTTCACAAATAGGACTAAGAACACCATAAACATCTTTCATAATTTGTTATACAAACATATACTGCAGACCTTATTCTTAGAAATAAGAAAACTACGAGGAACATCACCATCACAAATAAAATACATCTATTTTCCTTAATGCTGCTAGCAGTCAAACCAAGGAATGATTCAAATATTTTAAGAATAGTTTAAAAACTGGAAGCTGCCTGCTGCGTTTTTAATCACTTTTTAAGGACATACATTTCACTACTGTAACATAAAAACTAATAATGTGCCATGAGCAATGTCATTGGAGGTCACAGAAACAGGATGAGTGTTGAGATCTAATGAGATACTTGCAGCACGTGCACAGCTGCATGATTCCTGCAGTCACTGCATCTGGTTTATCAGAGCCGACCCCTCTGTGCTTTTACTGTTTCCGATTTGATTTTTCTGCTACAGTTACCAAGGGAATTCTTCAGATATCAAGAAATGTTATGAAAAAAGAGATAAATCATTTACTATCATGTTTTTCCTGAATTTTATTAGTGTAAATGGTCATGGAAATTACTGATCTGCCTTCAAAAGGCATATGGGAGATTAAAACACAAACAGAGCATCATATCTCACTCTGGTTCCTATCAGTGTTCCCTCTAACAGGCAGAGAAGTTTAAAATCAAATTGTGACGTACTTCAGTAGGCAAAAGATAAGGAATCGAAATCTCGCAAGAGATAGTTCTGCCTCAGATACTCTCTGGCCTCAATCATGTTTTAGAAATATCTGTTAGCTATAAAGTTTACAGACTCTTCATGAAATAGCAAAACATGCCCTCAAAAATTCGGATGTACTTTTTCCCATCATCTTTCTGTGATACAAGTGGGAAGCAATAAAATCAGCAGGGATATTTTGTTCATGTGTATCTCATTCCCACGTTTCCCACAAGATCTTAGAATTGTGACAATTCATGGCTATGTTCAAACAGAATTTAAAGACAAAAAGATTAATGTCCTCTCACTTCAATTCTTCAAATTCAGATCTAATCTAAACTAGCTACCTAGGTTTCCTCTGACAATCTATGGGAAGAAGTGGGTATGTTTAACCAGCTATTCAGGTCATATATCCTCCACTCTCAGGTTGGGATGTACAGCCTGAGGAGATATTTTCTGAGATGTTCTCTCTCATCAAAAACAGCCCAAATGGTTCCCTTTAAGTTAGATTTCTCACTCATAGAAAACTAATCTACAAAAATCCTACCTAAACTCTTCATCTTATATTTTCCCAAAGGAAATAAACAATCATTATCACCAATACTTACCATTGTGTCGTCAAAGAGGTATATTTGGACACTTTTGTCTCCTGAATGGCATTCAAATGCTATGCTGACAACCCATTACAGCTGCTCAGTGGCCATCACTCCTCCAGAAAAAAATCTGTCAGGAAATCATCACATTATATATTTACATATAAATATATTATATATTTATATATAATACATTTTATATTATTTGTAATATAACTTTAATTATATTACAAATAATTAAAATATAACAACAAAAGAGCATGTAAATCTTCAACGTTTAGTGTACATAAACATCTTCAATGTTTAGTGTACATGAATGCATCCAGTTGTACCATTGTCCAGAACTTCAATCTAGAGGCAGGAGAGAACAGAACAAATCTTCTAATCCTGATTTCAGGATGGCAGCAAAAGCTGAAGTAGTATTCAGTTTTCTCCAAAACAAGGATTCTTTGGGGGCAATTCTATCAATTTGTAGCAAAAGTCACAACTTATTTTCTTAAGTGTTTTATCTTCTTCCAGCTCTATTATTATCAGATCAATAATATACAATACTAGCAGTACTGGCACAGCCGGAAGATACATCTCTAGACATCCACCAACCATTGCATATGTGTATCAATGCCAGACACACATCTGGTCAACCTGCATTGGAAGATAAGTCTGAAGGAAAGGCTGTGACCTCTTGGTGAATTAAATAGCACAGAGGTTATTTTATCTGCTAGAAAAAGGCATACCATATGTATTGAGTTCATATTTATTCATTTGAGAGTATGCACTCACTAACATGTTCTGTATGTCATACGAGCGAATGTATTACTGTCAGTAATAAACAAATAAATAAATAAATAAATACAGAGAAAAAACTTACCTAGAAACTTCCACAGAGGCCAAGATTACAGTACTCAAAGAAGGTATGAGCTTCAGGAATCTCCAAGTGGAAGCGTATCTAGAACTGTCAAATGATAACACTTGCTGAGGTGATGTCTTGTATTATAAACAGATGATATATTGAATTACATTAAAACAGCCCCCATACATTTTGTATTCATAGCGTGTCAAATGGATACGTCTGAAATACTCCCTTTATCTGATCTAATGTTTAACATGAAGTCATTGGTAAACTCCCCTTCAATTTGCACTCCCTAATACCCAATATTTAATAGATTACAAGGTAACATTTGTTTTATATAGCACGCTTAGCACATACTGAAACATACTAGTACTCTTTTCAGCTGAACTCTTTACAGCTTTGTAAAAAGTTGCAAATTGCCATTTATTTTCATCTTTTCAACACCATAAGTTGAGAGCTCCAGTATTTTCTTTTCCTTGGCAAAAGTTCTGGAGATTTCCTAAAATTTTCATAACACTGACAAAATCCCAAAAGCAGCAATAGCAGCACTGCAGAAGTTGCTGCTGCTGCTGTTTCTATGAAGTCCTTTATATTGAATTAAATCTAATGGTGACTCTGCAATGTCTCAATAAATATCAGCCTGTATTTGAAATAATATTTGTCTTGTATTTTACATACATTACCTTAATCCAGTTTGTCCTTACACCTTACACAGAACAGCAGTTTGAAAGTGACATAATCCATGTATTTATTATCCGGGTAAAATTGTATAAATACAAAATCAGTGCATTCAAATGCAATTAAATTCATTTCTGCTACATTTCTGTTTGATCAAGAACTGATACATTTATTCCTGAGACCAATACTAAGCAGATCAAATGGAATTAAAATGTAGCTTCAATTTTAACATGAAGCAAGAGCACTGTGCATACATTAGTATGTAAATACAGTTACCACAATGATACAGCTTCTGTTGACATAGTATTTTATCTTAAGAGGCTTGAGACATAAGTACTCTCTGGTGACTGGACAAATGACATCCCAAGAAATCTGAGAGAAGACAGGTTGTCCATCTTCTTCCCCTTACTTTGGGATAAAGGAGTAATGAAGAAGAACAAGGCTTAGTTTACTTTTGAGAAAAGAAAGAGATGAGATACTTCAACATTCACTGAAATTAATGAGAACCTCTCAAAAGAGGGTTGGTTGAGTCCAACATGTTGGCTAAGTGGAAACTCAGTTACTGGTTTACCTTTAATCCCCTTTCAGATAATCCTAAAGATTCAGCTCTTGCAGAGGTCAGTGTAGTTGGAGATTTGGGTCAAGACAGAAAGGGACATACGGTCAGATAAGTTCTAGAACTACATAGCACTACATTCAATGTTTTTCTGCGATTAGCTCTGCTCAAAGTTTCTGAAATAAAATCTTTAGAAGTTATCTATTACCTCTGAAAGACCAATCTATAGTAATGAAAAATTTATGCTAGGCCTCTGCACTGTTGACAAGTATTTTAATAGGCATACACATTGCATTAAGAACATTTATCAAATTAATTGCTTGGAAAAAGGCAGGGTTTGACGTTGCTCATTGGCTGTGAGTTTAGAACTCACTATGCCATATTAAACAGTGTATCTCACTTCAATTTAGAACAAGTGCCACCAGATATTTATGGAATTAAGAAAAATGTTTTAGCATCAAAGAAGTATTTAAATCTTTAATGGGATGGATTACCAGCTCCATCTCAGGAATATGGATATACAAAAAATTGTTGCTAAAATGACAGTGAAGAATGATTCCCTCTATGTGTTACAGCATAGAAAATGAAGTAACCTGCTCATAGTGCAAATAATTTTGCTTTCTACTACAGGCCTCATTTAAGCAGTACAGTAAGTTCTGTAGCTAATTATTCACGGAAGGTCTTCAGAGTATGATTTAGCTTAACAATAGCTAACACCAGCATTTTTTTTTCCATCTTCTGAAGAGTATTCTGACTTCTAAATAAAATTGGCACTCAAAACTGATTTAAAATTCAGAAAAGAAACTTGAGCTTCAACATAAATACTTTAATATTATATCAGGAAAGATGTTCTTAGGAAAATTAAATGTTCTTATAGCTTCTTAAATTCTGGACTATAGAGTATGGATTACTTCTACAGACGGAAAACTCCTAGCAAACATTTTCACATTATTTGTAGATGACTTGGTCTGGCCTGCTACATGCAGAATTCCAATACAAGTTCAAGAAACACATTTTCACTAGTATTATACACTCTCACCCACAAATGGCCTCTGATCATGAATTAAGGAAAAATCATGCATTTCTAAAACATGACCATGCATTTCTATCCAATTCCCATCAATCCTTCAGCTAGCACAGGAGTGTGTTCAATTAATCCAGAAGCATTAGAGAGATTGCCAGCAAGCCCATTTATTCATTACTGCTAACAACTGCAGCTGAACTCACCCATAGGTGTGACTTACAAATCTTACTGTTTAGCCCTTGCAACATTAGATCTGACCTGCTTCAGACAGTATAGTTGCGAATCAGTGAACTATCTGGGCATGCATCAGGAGTACTGACTTACAGGTAGCTTATATTTATTTTCTTTCCTTGCATATCAATTATAATGAAATAAAAACAGAATAGCTGCAAGCTTCATTTTCAACACGAGGCACTTTATCTGTTAAACATCAATAGACTATACAAGATATAGGCAATTAACTTGTCTGTATCAGTGGTATGGGTCACTGTATTCGCACATCACTATGAAGATAGGGCCAAAAGGGCCTGTTGAGTGATGGGTTGATATGTCTATGGTTTCCTCATACGAGAGAGCTGAGAGGCAGGCAGTGATCAACTCTCTTTGGTACACAGCAATAGAACCCAAGGGAATGGCATGAAGCTTTGACAGGCAAGGATCAGGTTGGATACCAGGGAAGTGGTCAAGGCAGTGAGTTGCAAGAGTTCAAGAAGCATCTTGACAATGCTCAGATTTATGGTCTGATCCATGGACCCAGGAGATGAATTTGATGATCCTTGTGTGACTTTTCCAACTTGGGATATTCTATGATTCTATAAAATAACTCCAAATTCATACGTACCTATGGGACCACATGGTATTACCCACACACCAGACCACACCATCCAAACACATGGGTGAAAAAATATAACACAGGGAATAAAAACTAAGTTGAGAAACTTAGTTCAAACTAAGTCCAAACTAACAGCTTGATCTTCACCCAGCATTTGTCCTCCAGTGTATTTGTGACTTTCCCTCCAGGTACTTAATAAATCTTTTCTATCTTATTTCATAATTTGACGAGAAAAACATATTTCCTGTAAAAAGTCTAAGTAACTTTTTTTCCACACAGGAAGTCTATAACTACTCAGAAGGTATCTGTTCTAAACACTGATATATTAGGGGCAGTTTTACAGAGTAGCAAGCAGGGCATGTATGTAGTTTTAGTACAGTCACCTTCTCCAAAAACCTTGCTCCAGTGCATGGACTTATTCCACCTGGAACCAGCTGATTAGAGTTTGGGAGGTACTGGTTGCTTCTGAGAGGTCCGCATGTTCGTGGAGGGAAATGAAAATGTTCAGTGATTTGGCAGGAGGAACTACTTCTACCTTTGGAGCAAAATGAGTTTTCAGGGTAGAGATATGAGAAGTAAATGTATCATTCATATCTGAACAGGTGTTTAAAATCTTATCCTTCTAGCAATATAGTAAAGTAGGTATGCTATTATATCAGGCTATGCTCCCACAGCAGAATCAGTTCTACAGGAGGCAATTCTGAAACACCGCTATCTCTATTTTAAAATAATCTAGCATGGAATCAGAGCAGGAGCAATGGACATTGTCAGCAACAATTTGTGGTGTCTAGGTGGGTGAAGCAAAGATAATCTATAAGGCAGTGATAACACAATATGGAATTTCAGCTGATTTCCTTGGAAACCCTAAAAGCTTGCTTCTATAAAAGTACTAGAAGTCTGATTTTAGGTGCTTCAAGGAAATAGGTGTTTGGGTCATTGTCTACATCTTTTATAATTAACTCATTTGAGAATTCTCCTTGTACATAAACTGTATTCTGAATACCTGCACATTCTGAATACTTCTGTTGGACATCTCAAGGTTACCTTTCTCATAAAACTCACATCTAATTCTGACAAGACAAAGCCGTGTAAATCAGACCAAAGTCTTAATGTAGTGGCTTTCTATATATTTGTAAAATATGTAGCTTGAATAGGTGGTAAAAGTGCCTCATCAAGTGATCAAGATAATTACATGACATATTACCAATTCAGTGGCTGCTTTAGCCACTGCTCAGTAACTTTTAATATTAGCTTCTTTGTGTTTCAGCTGACTATGAGCTGCCTGAACTAACAATAGCAGAGAGGATATTAATTTAGCACTGAAGATGCATGCTGTAGTTTGACCCAAATATATCCTACTGTTGTAGGAATACTTGGTGAAATATTATGGCTCCTGTTGCTCAGCAATTAAACTCACTGGAAACATTCTGATGAATGCTTTTCAGAAAATGTCAATTTGTAAAACACAAACCGTTTTATCAAAAATACCTCTGGCTTGACAAGTTTTGGCTGAATGCCAATGAAGTGACGAGGGACACATGGAAGGCAGTGGAACTAAGAGTCCCTGTTGATCAAGGTGTGCTCATCCCTAGGAACTTCCTACAGTTGAAGCTCTGCTCCTCCAGTGATGAATAAGCCCAGGACTCTGGTTCTGCAGTGAATCTGGGAATCTCAAATACCTACCTCTAGCTAAAACCACAAACCCTGGGATTTTAGACAGCAGCTCAGTGAATTCAGCATTCATTTTGTTGGCCAACAAAAATCTGTCAAGGATTTGAGATTCACAGAATACATCTCAAGGTATAACTAAAGTATTTAATTATCAAAATATATCATTGTTAAAAAAAATTAAAAACTAAAAACAAAACAAAAAAAAAAACCTGCATGGAAAATTTCCAACTTGGCACTTAAATTAATACAGTTTTAAAATATGGAACCTGAAGTCTGGCAGTACTCTAACTCAAACTTTTTCATCAGCTTAAGTGAGCTGAGTACTAGTTTCACACAGCAGGCAACAAGAAGTCGTGGCAGCTCAGGAAAATATCCATCGAGAAATAAAATACAGAACGTCCAGGAAATGTAACAAAACAACTTTAGAATATTTTGTTAATAAGGTAGAGTACCAATGGTAACCATCTTTGCATAATGCAAAAACTAAGGAACCTTAGAGCTAGTTCTTGTAGTTTTCATCATTCCTATGTTTAGAAATAATTTATCCAGCACAGGAATGTTAAAATATTAGAAAGAAAAATCAGTATTGGAGAAGAAAACTGACAGACACAGCAAGCAAAACAGGTCACACACATAACAAAGCATTGTTTATTCTCCCCAGTCTCACTGAGAATCATTGCAGGTCTACAGTGTGCTATATGGTACACAAAAACTAAGCCTCGTTTCTATAATTTAGCTCTACTAGCAATTACATTAGAACTGACACCACCTTAAATACACAGTTCCTGAATAAAAAATAGTTATATGCTTCTTCCTCTGAAAGATTGCAGCAGATACACAAGCTTTGCTTCAGACAACAAATAGCAGCCAGTCTGCAGCTTACCCTTTGTTAGAACCACAGATGCCCCCCTCTTCAGTACCTGGATGGCCTCAGATTGAGCCTTTTCTCTGGTGTCTCCTTCATCCCCAAACAGCTCTTTGGCAGCAGCACTGCTCCCCTTTGCACTCTCTTGCAAAAAACCCCTATGACCATTTCCTTAGGCACTGCTATGGTATCTGGTAGCAGCCACCTTCTGATGCAAAGTTGTTAAATGAGGAAGGGAAAATCAGTGTTATGAGATGGGAAACAATGATGGGATCAGGACACAAACTCTCTGCAGCTTTCTACACTGACCATTACTGTGAAGAAGTACCTGCTGCATTACAATACTCTGCAGACAAAATGCCTCCAGGAAATATTGTTATCGATACAGTAGGCAGAATAGATCCTTGACTTCTATTCATATACAAGAGTTGTCTGGAATTTAGATTAATGCTTCTGAGTCTCAGTCATGGAGGTCCTCCTATTCCTGTACACTCAGCTATCTTTGTCCTGCCATAGCCTCTTTCCTCCTCTGTAACTTTCTCATGCTTGACTTTGTTACATTAATGCTTCTTTTTCTCTCTTTGGTATCTTCCTTCTTATTGACATCCAAAGAATCATTAGTGTTTTCTGCTCTCAGATGAAGCCCTCCAACTCCAATTTCTCTCTTCAGCCTTTGTTATAAGTACTACTGTCACTAGAACTGTGATGCCTCTACAAAACAAATCCAAAATACATTTGTGGCTCCGCTTCATGTTAAAAAAAGAAAAAAAGAAAAAAAAAAAAAACCTACTCTCTCTGATTCTGTTTCAATACCTTCTGGAATACTTCCAGCACACACATGACATTAGTTGTGGTGAAAGTTGAATTCTGGTGTAGAAATAAGTTTTGCAGCAATCACATTCTCTTCACCAGGATAGCAAGAATAAGGTCACATTTGGCAGATCTCCTTGCACTGCTACAGATTATTTTTTTTTTTTTTTTTCAAAAACTTGGAAAAGGAATTACTGGATGCAAAAGTAGAAGATGAATTCCAGATCTTACACTCCACACAGCATCATTACCTTAATTAAATGACTTAAGAGTGAGAATCTCAGTATCAAAAGGTGCCAGCTCACTGCCAACAATAATGGATAGAGACAAGGGAAAAATGTTAGAGGAAAATAATATTCTTAGGGAGATCCTTTGAATTATGGTGAAATATATATTTGCAAAAAAATAAAAAAATAAAAAAAAATAAACCTTTTTCCAAAACTTTTCCTGTGTTCAACAGTTACCTTTGAGATCAGGGTGCTGGCAGCCATCCAACTGGTCAGCACAGCTGGATCTCATTAAACAGATTCTATACAATCCTTCAAAAGCAGTAAAGACTGAGCACTAGCAGCCCCTTCTCGTTAAAGTTACACAGAAAAGAGACCATCACTTAGTGTAGGCAGCATCCTAAAACTAGCACCAAGACCTTATCAAAAGGGCAGGATTATTAGCAGGCACTTATTCTTCAAAATTTCTGCCACAGTCAGGGATCTCAAATTTACTTTTCTGAACGATCACGCCCTACATATGCCACCAAAAGTTTTTCCAGAATGCCACAGTGGAAAAGAAGCTTTGCTGTTAGGTGATGGTAGTCAACATGCTGCTCTTTCATTGCACAGGATATAGCTATTGCCCTCGTCATCTCACAGCTTCAGATATCTTTGTCCAAGATGTGACATAGTCAAGGGCTGGATGTAGCTACATCTTTCTCTGCTTCCTAATCAGTGGTCATTGTTATTTAATACTGTGCCTGCCAAGAGTCAAAAGCAACCTAAAAAGACTCATTCTAAGCTGCATTTTTCATTTCTACGTGGCCAGTTCAGCTCAAATTCCAACTATGCTCCAACTCAGAATTTTGTGTTGCAATATGATACTCTTCTTGTACAGCTGAACTTAGTATCTAGTCCAGTCATGGACCACGTGGAGAGCCCTATCATTAGCAAATACTGAGCTCAAAACCCAAACATTCCAGAAATAGTTTGTGTGGTTCATTGACTTCAAGCAGGCCCAGTAATAAGCAGTATGAGTTTTGTTGTGGCTGTAGATGTGGGACAAAATTATGCACCCTGTGTCCTTTCGTGGTCACTTCACTAAGTTCTAACAACCACATTTAACCAAAAGTAGGGCTGCTTTTTTCACCGCCATCTCATTTTACATGATCAGTTAAACGCCATCATTAAACAATTGCCTTGTTGTTATTGCCTGTGCAAAAGGACTAATTAGGCTCTAGGAAACTTCTCAAATAGAAGACAAATCAGCCTGACAGATTTTTCAGGACAGCCTGCCTTCTGGTACTTGTTAAGTTTTGCAAAGAAATTTAAAGAAACTACATTAAGAGACGTGTCTTATGAAACAGTAGTCTGCAGTTCATAGGAAAGGATCCTCTCTTATTCCCTTGATGAGAACGTGAAACAATATCCTCCACTAATAACCACAACACAAAACTCAAGAATAGACAGTTCAGCTTATAAACTAAAACCTGCTCTTTGAAAAGTATTTATTTTGAGTACTTGTTTTTCATTGTTCTCTCTGAGAAAACTGGAGTTTGTTTTCTACTCAACATTCGCCAATCTGATTTGCTCAGCTCAAAAATAACTGGCCACTTTGCAAGTACGTGAGGTCTCCCATGACCACTGGGATGTCCATGGAGTAGATCACCCTATGAAGGCAACTAGCCAGGGCTATGTGATTCACACTCCTATAGGGTGTTCAGTTTTGTTTCTGGAATCCTGCCCAGTTATTTTTGACAAGCTGGTTGTGCTGTAAGGGCTGTAATGCAACTAAAAACAAGGAGGATTTGCATCATTTTCTAGCAATTTAGAAACACGGAGCCCTTCATTTCTTTTGCCCCCAAAGAAAGTCCATCACAAAATCACTGCTCTACTGTAAATTTTCCCTTTTATTTGACCAAATAGCCAGGCTATGATGCCTTTCTTATCAAGAGGAACTAATGGCTGCCTCTGTCATTTTTTCCCTTCAATTATTTAAGCTTTCCCCACACTCAGGTTGGCCTCTTGCTGGCAGCACTCTGGACTGCATGTATTAATCATTGACTGTCATTGTATTTTAAGAGAAGGAAAGTGAAAAGATTGCCTAAGAATAAAAAAAGAAATTTCCTGCTTTTTCCTGACAAATAAATGACAGCTATATTTTTCCTGGCTTTACACTGTCTTCTAATATGTTTTCCCATTCTAGACACACAGAGCTAATTGGCTGTTCCCAGTAAGTCCATATTTCAGGACCTCCTTTCTCCTGTCCTGTCAAGGTTTGGTAACCTCTATTAAAGCTTTGGACTCTTTCTCTGCCACCATTTCTAGAAGAGTATCAGGGAAACAAGACAATACTCAATGTATTATTGGAGACAGCCTCCTAAATCAACAGGAAGCTATTTCTATCAGTGGTAAAACTAACCTGCTTTATTATTTCCCAGGAACTCTCTCAGCACTATATATACTTAAGCCCTCTCTCCTTTCCTTGCCCCAACTGACCTCTTTACACCATAGTCAGGATCCTCCTCTGCAAGTCCTCCCAGGTGACCTTCTCTATGAGGAGACCATAAGGACGTTCCAGGCTCACAGTCTCTTTTCCTGAACACTTGGACTTCCCTCAATTTGTCATTTTCACAGGTCTTCCTCTTCCTTAGCTGTGTGCTCCGCTGGAAACTGCAGGCACAACTGATTACTTCACTGTACTGAAAGACACAATAAAGCGTAAGGGCATTTCCTATAAAGAAAGATATAGCCCATATCAACTCAGAAAACAGAAAAACACTTGAGCTTCTACTTCAATATAAGCTCTCAATTTTGCTTTTTAGAGACTGAAAAGCTACTACAAGCAGAAAATCATATCAAACTGCTGCTATTCACTGCACACTGTTTTGCTCTTAGAAAAACTATTGCCACATGCCTGACCCAGTCACTCCAAAAAAAAAATGAATTCACAGCGTGTCTCACTCTGACACTTTTCTGTAGGGTCCAAGAAAAGAGAATTTCAGATAAAATAACACCCTATAAAGAAACAGCCTTTTGGGTAACTGTAATGAAAATATTCGTTGAGTTGCAGTGCATCCTGCCAGACATAAAAGTCAGCCCTAGATGATGGAAGACAGATGCTAGGACTCAAGGAGTTGAACCAATATGGCCAAATATTTTGAAGTCAGTGTAAAGTTGGTTTGGACCTATGGAACTCAGTCTCTCTTGTTTCATATGGAATTAAATATACAGATTATGTTTTCTCTGTATTTTATTCCATGGAAATAGAGTGTAAGAACAGAATTGCTTGTGAAAAGCTTTCCAGGAAAAAGAATTTGCCATTTATAGGGTTTAATATTAACTTTATGCTCTGTAATACATTCATATATTTATGCGGGTAATACATTACCTATATTATCACAAGGTTACAACGTGAATTTTATTATGTATCATTAAATATTATTATATACTTGCTGTAATACTTACATGAGTGTATCAGAGATTACCTGAGAAATAGCTTTAAATATATTTGCTACATTCTGCTGGAATGTGTACAATTTAAATAATCAGTAATAATGTATAAGAATGCTATTTTGGACTGCAGAAAAAACATGAACTTTCAGTATCTGTGTTGGTATATAGATGAGGGATATTTTCTGCTCCCTGTTTTCTGGAAATTCTCAGCAGAAAAAATCCTGTCATTTTTGCTACGATCACAAGTAGAGTGGTCCAAAATTAAGTCTGCAGAGTAAAGCTGTTGATGCAGAGCATTAGATATGAACAGCATAGATTTGGGATTTTTGTACTTTAATTCAGATTATCTCCAGTCTATCTCCATTGCACAAATGCCACTGCTCCCCAGTCACCTTAATATCACCTGAAAGGAATCTGGTTCCAGCACTCCCAAACTCCACATGATACCAGTAAGTAGGAAGAACTGGGAGAGACATGTCAGAAGTACAGTTCAACCAAAAGTGAAGCACTAACACAGGTGCACCCACTGCGTCTTAGGGGATGCTGGCTGCCACTTCTGCTTATAAGAATTAATCCACAGGTGAAAAGGTAACTCTGATCCTAAGTATCCACTGAATGGTAAACCATCACATGGCTGTTTTTCACAAGGAAAAGGGGGGCAGGTAGGACAAAATGATATTGATGTAAGTATCTATTGAGTCATTAATTCAATTACAGCACAAGTATGACAGCAAAATAACTCACAGTTAAGAAAACTAGAGCTGATTAAACCTAATCCAGTTTATCTGGAATAATCATAAATTTAAATTTCTATGACTAATAGAAAACAATGTCTCCATTGATCATTTCAATCCTTACCAGAAACACAGTGAGACACTGAAATGTGATAGCTGTGAGCTGCCACCTCCTTCTGTATTGTTGCAAAACGCTACAAAATATCTCAAGCAATGAGTACAGAATTAAAAAGCATCATGCCTTTGACTGCAAAACCTACTTAAGCCTATAACTTAACATTGTGAGATTTCACTGCTGTCAAGCAGTTGTGGCACCATGGTAGTCCAAAGGCACAGCCAGCTACGTGCTCAGCAGAGTATCTGGCCAGTGAGCTTCTATTTTCTGCAGAGTTCAGATGCACGTTTTCTCTGGAGAGCAGCAAGTGACCTCTGTGACATCCTCAGTACAGAGGCTGAAAGCTTAATTCGTTTCTAAATGCAGGAAACCCCTTTAGGAAACCTCTGGCTTTCCACAGTACCACCAGATCACATTACTTACCAAGCAGCTCCCCAAAGTCTGATGGAGTAGCAAGGCCAACAACCTCAGCAGCTGGGCTGGGCCCACAGTGTTTTACACAAGAAGCAAGTGTCTTCAGAGGAAAAGGTCTAAGCAAAAAAACTGGTTTATGTCTGAAAAAGAAAAGTACAGAGAGGAACGCCATTAACACAAACACGCTGCCCTGGGAAACAGTACCATGAAAAATTCAGCGCTCACATGGGAGACGCTGCTCCTCAAGGAACCACAAGGTAAATTGCCCCCAGGGGAGGTAACTCACAGTGCTAATCATCTCTCATTGATTCAATAACACACGGTGAACTGAGCACAGTATGGGGACTGAAATGCTGTTTTCCAGGTGAAAATCTAAACGTGGTCTGATGCACCTGTGTTATAAAAGTATTAAAACCAATCATCTCAAAAGTTGTAGATTTAAATCAGTTGTCCTGGCCAAACTCTGATTTGGTAGCTTACATTATTTCAAATTATTTAGTTTAATTCTTACTTCTTTGAGATTCCCAGCTACTGAGATCTGTAAGGATCAACAAAAGAATGCAAAGGTGACAGTTCTGCACAGACTGGGGCTCAAGCCCACCTTGTCCTCCTGGTCTCTATTGCTTCCATCCTCTATGTGAGGTGAAGAGGTACTACAGTGTGCATCTCATCACCCTGACCACTCACAGATAAGGAGATAATGGATGTAAACTTACTGCTAACCCCACTCAATCCTCAGCAGCACCCTGACACCCTAGCTTCAAAACATCTGCAGGAAGAATTACTCTCTTAGGAATGCAACTCTCAGAAGCCATACAGCTGAGTGACCTAAATTAGCAATTATGGTTTAAAGGATTAAGCAGCAGCTAAAGAAGGATCATCATCACCTGGACTTAGAGCCTTAAATTTCTCTGCCTAGTCTTTGCACAGGAAAACTCAGCTAGGCCTGCAAATTGAATCCAAGCCTTCTGACTCCCTCACCATACCTCATTCATCCATTTTACTTTTTACTTCATTATTACACACCATAATTTTTCAACAAACTCCAGTAACAAACTGCAGCCAGAATACTCTGCACAAAAGTGCAAAGCCATAAAAACTATAGCAGGCATTAGAATTTGTGGGGTGAATATGCTCAGTGACTGCTTGCAGCACCCATAGCAGTGGGTAGCCAACAAAAGAACCAACCATCCTAACCCACCTGACCCACAGGGAAATGTCTTTCTAATGTAGATTTAGCAATTTGTTTAACTGCATTTGCGCCAGCTAGACACAACCTAGCAGGAAGCTGACGGCTTCATCTCAGCTCCAGCTGTGCTCTGTCTCTCATTGAAATCAATGGGATTGCTCATGTTCTCAGAGGAAAGCACTTTTCCCAAGTTTGCACAACTCTCATGTGCTCTCTCTCAAGGAAAAAAAATAAAAAATAAAAAAAGGAGGGAATTAATTAGTGTTAGGTTTTTGTGGGTAGTTGGACACCTTAAAGCAAAGCTTTTACTTAGAGAATCACCTTTTTAAAAGATTCAAGGCAACTCAGCTTGTTTAAGCTGGCGCCAAGACAAACAGAAGAAAACAGTGTCTCCTGGAAGATGAGCTGCCAAAAGACTCCTGCAGGAAACCTATACAAGGACTGATTGCACCCACCAGGCAGCCCAGGCACTAGGGAATGGTATTGTTAAATTTCACATTCAGCACATTTACCTGCACTTAGCAAACGAGAAAAACAGGATGAGGGATCGTGGTGACTTGAGGAAGCAGGCAGCAAGTGTTGGAGCACTTGTCTGCTGCATGCTGCTGCTTCACCCAGCCCCAGAAACAATAGAAAAGCAGTGCATAAGAGGAGCTGGTACACAACCCCACCTCGATAGCAGCTTTTGATACAACCATAGGCAGGCAGCTGGAAACTGATGCATTTCTTGGATCTCCTGGTATGTACCCTTGGTGAAAGGGCAGATTCTGGTGCCATTATTTATAATCCAAATATTTACAGTAATCATAGAATGGTTTGGGTTGAAGGAACCTTCACTTGTTCCAACCCTCTGGGACTGGGACACCTTCCAAGAGATTTCCCAAAGCCCCATCTTATAATGAGCAATATAGATCTTGTGAAGAGGGCTGACTGAGTTTATTAAATGGCTTACCAGATATGATTAACTGCCAAGAATAGGTCTCAACTATTCTTGCTTACGTAGGAGAAAAAAATAATCATTCTACAGCAGCAATGACCCAAATGACAGATTTCATTTGGGGATAAAGATTATTTCAAATTAGAATTCCCCCTCGGATGATGATAGTTGTCTCCATAATTCTTCAGAGAATGTTTTTACATTCAGGCTGCCTGAGGGCCTTCATAACACTTCAGAGCACAGCACTCCCTGTGCCACTGTGGCATGGTAATGGTTGCAAAACATGTCTGTGATGGCATTTGGTAATAGGGTACTGCATGCTCCATCAACTTAAAGAAATCAGTATTAGCTACAGTAGACCTGAGACAGGAATCCACTGCCATCATTTCTGTGGCTGAGCAACTAGATTCAAACTATCTTCTGCTCCCAGTGCTTGTCTTCAAGATTAAGCACTTTGTTCTGGACTTGGAGCAGGTGGAGAGCTTCCCTTCACCCCAGCACAGCTGTAGTATCAACATCAGGACGAAAAATGATGGCAAATATTAAATAAGGCTAAAAAAAAGTGACAGCTGCTCTTTCAGAACCCCTTAAAAAAAAAAATCTTTGCAAGTTTTTGAGTTGTTTTTTTTTTTCTTTCCAGCACTGAGAAGACAAATTAATGTTGCTATTATAATTATACTCCCCTGGATCTTCATATGTCTAAAATAAACTTGCCATGTCAATAAATCACTTTAACATTGGAATATAAATGGGTCTATTTTCTACTAGCATAAACAAATCAGAGTAGTGATGTTATTTTTCATGTGCACAAATAAATATATATATGTATATAATCAGATTGTTAAGCCTTATTCATCAACAACTCTGCAGCAGGAATATTTTGACTCTTCTATCTCAAATTAAATTACTACATGTGAAGCAAGTGCAGTTCACTTAGAAGAGGAAAGCACTCAAGAACACTGCACTGCATATCGCCTCTCTTAACCCACTGCAGAGATGTGCATGCTCACTCCATTCATCCTTCTCCTAATTGCCACTGCACATGCAAGTCCAGGACTACTTACCACAACAACCTATACAAAAGTAGTGGCACAGACACTTGGACAGACTCACAGAAAAACATGTCAGAATCCTATTTCTCCTTCTCCTTTACTTTCTTGTTTTCTCTGTATTTCAATTCCTCAGAGAGAGCGCAAAGTGTATGTCCTCTGCTACCATAAGCATTTTCTAGAGCCAGATGCCATTTAATATTTCTCAAACACTGTCACCACATAGAACTTTACCTTGCCTGCCACCACTACCAGGACATACTTTTTGAAGGCCAAAGCTTAAAAGCACTGGGGAGAATCACGGGCAGGAGCCATGCCACCACCTCCTGCAAGTGAGCAGGGCAGGCAGAAGGGATGGGGAGGACTGATGGGGACCAGGGGAGAAGGATTGCAAAGCAACAGCCCCAGGACTGCACAGGGACAGAAAAACCAGAGAGTGGTTGTCCAAAGAGATAAGGACAAGAGGCAATGGGCACAAGCTGGAGCACAGAAGGTATCCTCTGGAAACTAGGAGCACTTTGCTGTGTGGATAACAGAGCACTGGCACAGGCTGCCCAGAAGCTGTGGTGTCTTCTTGGAGATCTTCAGAAGACACATGGACATGGGCCTGTTGTCTGGCCCACGGTGTCCCTGCTTGAGCAAGAACAGAATACTGAATAAGAAATTAAAAATTCATGCCTATCTTATTGTAACTATTGGATAACCTTTAAGGATGACGTGGGACCATAGAACAAAACTACTGTCAAAGGACCACGACTTCTTTTTAGCTAAGGTTAGGAGGTGCAGCAGTGAGGCAAGGAATTACTGAGAGTTCATCTCGTGGATAAGAAAGTGAATGCTGCTCTGGAGGGAGGAGGGAATTACATTCTATCCTGACTTCCACTGCTGACTCTCTAGGCTGCTAATTAAATCCGTCATATTTTTCATGGTTGATCATTAATTGCAGGCTCTGCATTTTATAGGTACCTGACTTGAAAGTCTGAAACTTAAAACATTTATAACCAAAACAACTTCCAGCTACCACTGACAGTGATAAAATTGCTTCTTGTTCTTGGTGTCTAATACCAGTTACTTGGAAAAAAAAAATGCAGTCCTTGGTATCTCAGAAAGGGCATTCAAGATTAACAGATATTTTTGGTATTAACAATTAAGCTTTGGTAATGAAACTTTCTCTGGCTTGGGTGTTAGGAAAATGAATTCAGATTTTGGAAGGCTTATGTACTTCCTCTCTTGAGGAAATATATGGAAAAGAAGAAAAAGAAAAAAAAAAGAAGAAGAAGACGACTGGATCTACCTGCAGAGACTGAACAGTGAATAGCAAGTATACAATGAACACACACTGACCATCATCTGAACACTGCTCATTAAGTGAACACCTCTCTATTCAGCACTGTTGAATCACAGTGATAAAACAGAGCACCTGGTCAGTTAACTGAAGACTACTATAACTTCCATGTGCAACAAGGTGAAATTTAAAGCTTTACAGGCAAAGCTGAATGTCTAACTGTATAATATTGATATAGAATATTCCCAGTGTGGATTCAGCAGTATGCTATGTCCTTGTGTGTATTTTGAGGGTGTGTGTGTGCGCATGTGAATGTATGTATGTATCCCTGGGGAGCATACATCCATCTATGAGAATTCTGCATGAGAAAAGAGGTTTCTTTTAAGCTTCCAGTAGAAAGTAAGACAAAAATAATTTCCATGCCTTCATCATTATTTTAGCTGCAAAGATCTTTCAGTCAAGTATGACATAAGAGATAAAAATAAAGATGTGGTATAGCTACTTGCAACATTTTAAGAGAAAAGGCTATGCTTGTGTTTCTAGGCTGCAAAGAGAATTTCTACTGAACCTCAAAAAGCATAAAGCATGCTTAAAAAGCAGAAAACCTCTCTCTTATCCAGACCACTGTTAATACAAGTGTGAAGGCAGGATTCTGGCAGTGCAGTGTTTTCAGGATGAAGTAGAACTCCTTGTGCCAATGCAGGTTGGCAAGTAAGGCTGGGACATAGAGGTGAGAATGAAGTACCCCCATGCTTACATAGACACAAAAACAACATCTGTTTTCTTTTCTTTCCTTTTCTTTCCTTTTCTTTTCTTCTCTGTTTTCTTTTTTCTTTTTTCTTTTCTTTCCTTTCCTTTTTCCCTTTTTTCTTTCCTTTCCTTTCCTTTTTCCCTGAAATATAAATTACTCAGTACAAGCATATAATTGTACCACTTGGCAGCTCCTGAAAACAGGGACAGCTCTTATGCCTCTGTATTTGGAAACTGTTATTCCACGTTAGAGTCTCCTCCTCAGCACTTTCAGAAGCAACAAGGTTTGAAGACATACAGCACACAGACAGATGCACTAGTGGTATAGCAATGGTATACCAGGAAATACAAAGGAAAAACTGCTATGAGAAAAATAAAGGTGAGCTCTTAGTTGTGTTACACCCAGCCTCTTCCTTGCAACTGAAATGCAGTTTCATCTAAAGCCAGTGAAGGAAGAGCATTTTGCACTACCATGATCAAAAGCTCATTTCTGATTCCCAAGGTAAACATCTTTTAAGTCCCATGTGCAGAACTTCATCTATGGATGAAGTTCCTGAGCATTTACATTGGCAAGACTCACTTCTGGTGCAAATCTCGTCCCTATAACTGACTTTCTACTGGTCTGCACTCTATGCTTTTCCTACTCCACTCTCTGGTCTCCTAATTTTTTTAACAGTTACTGTCATGCAGGAAACTTAAATCCACCAGCCATTATAATATTTCCAAAAAATGGCTGCATCTACTCAAGCTGAAGTCTGTTTAAGAAAGAATGGAAAGAAATGCTCACCCTAAATCCTACCACTTTTGAGATTGTATAACTGTTCAGCTGAGTCAGTGGCAAAACTCCCACTGCCTTCAATAGAATCCGGAGCTTGTGCCCAGTTTCTGCCTAAGTTCAGGATAGCTACTTTTGTACCTTGATACATGTGTGTATGCCGACTTTCAAGAAGAAATCAAATGCTGGATCCACATTTTTGTACAACATATCCTCTACAGAGTAGTCACTACCATCATGAAGTTTTGCATCCCTAAAGCTTCAGGTGGACAAAACCTTACGCAAATGCTCCCCAAATCCAGATTTATTCTCAGGAAGATAGACTCGCATACAGGAGAAATTTATTATTAGACTAAAAACTCATGAACTCAAACTGGTTCTCCTTTTATGAGATCAAAGCCTATGTAGTTCAGCATATTCTTTGAATGCAGACAGCAAGCTGTTTCAGAGAAAGTTTAAGAACATTCCAAAGGTTGGGACAATCTGCCCCTCACAGCTCTATTCTGCTGATCCAAGGTGCTCCTATGCAGAGCAGGAGAGTAAACTGAGCATCATTCCTTACAGCTGCCCTGCTGTCACATTGTGAGTCTCACATTGAGTGACTGTATCTGTTTTACCTGTTGGCAAAGCCAGACACATCAACCTCTAAACCAGTGGGAAAGAAGTTCTACCTGAAGTCATAGAGGTGTCAGAGCACAAGCAGCAATAGGAAAAAATAGAAGGAAACAAACATTTTCACTAGGAACAGGGTAGCATAGGGAAGTCCAAACGAAGTTAACTAAGCCTTGAAATTGCTGTAAGGTCCTTATAGGAACCCAGTACTGTGTTAGATTTGCTAGGACATATCTTCCTGCAATCAGTTTCTTGATGTAAATATAAACCCAGTAAGCCTAGGCAGCCTGTCATTCCTAATTTGCAAGGATAATAATAACAGGGTTTTTTTTAGTGAAGCATGAATTCCTGAGCTCTCTCTCTCATCTCAGCACATCTGCCCCTGCTCTCCTGCCAATCCACCCCCCCTGCATAAGCAGTACATCATTGTCAAGGAAAAGGAACAGAGAAGAACACAGTGAGTTCCTAATCACAGTTCCAGCAGCAGCAAGCTGAAGCACAGACAAGAGCAGCTGTGATGTTCAACCAGCAGGACAGCAGCCATAGCTCCTACAGTGAGGAGCTTGTTTGGCCCTAACACCAGCAGTATATGGAGAACATTAAACAGGTGCAGAACCACCAGGGCTCTTCCTTGCTTAAAATGTGATTTTATTGCCTCCTTTTGTCTGTTGCTCCGGGCAACTGCCGATTCCACCTGCTGCTAGAAGTGGGCCAGCCTGCCAGGGACCCACAGACGCTGTTTGGCTGTAGGTAGGAGGTAGCTGCATGCAGAAGCCTCTTAGCTTCTGCAGGTAGGAAAGATGCTGGCCAGTTTGTACACTCAGTCTGAAACTTTGCCGTCCAAGAGCTGCAAATAAGTGGTGCTCTGGTGAAAGGACAACAGGGACACGCTGTCCCTGGCAGAACCAGGCTGTGATACCCAAGGAGAACCAATAAGAGTTCTAGGTTCTTAGGACCTACCTCGGTGGACCTAAGATAGCATGGACACTTGGAAGATAACATAAACCATCAGATATTGCCGCGGATCTTAGGGTCCGACCTGGGGCTGGATCGATTGCTCACGGAGTGGGGATGCACAACAGGGCTCAATATGAGTGATCAAGCATCCACTTTATTGTTAGTAACACACAGATTATATCGTTTCTCTATAGTTTCTCTCTAGCGAGCGTGTTGGCTTATCATTGGTTGCCAGTGAAAGTAGCTAGGCATGTTACTACAACACCGAATAGCTCCTAAGCACGTTATACATACAACATTGATCATTGCTAGGCAAGGTACCAGCAACACTAATGACTGCTTGGTAATCTCTAGGCAATGTATACAACAAACACTAAGTAGTTTCTAGGTATAGCAGTTAACAAAGCAGTCCCATTACTCTTGAGAAGTCATCTGGCCATAGCCATTGCTCAGGTCAGTTTCGCGTTGGGCTTAGGCTGTTTACTGCCTAGCCCAAGGATACTGTGACCTTCTGCCAGCATCCAGTACCTTTTCCATAACTATGCAGTCCGTGCTGCCACTCAGGCTATGCTTGTACATACCATCATGTCCACCTTGCTCCTGCAGCCATTCCCCAACAAGATATTGTGGCCTCATTACACACACAGTATAGGGCCTCCTAAAGTGTTAACTACTTTTCTTCAGAACTACTGAGCTCCACTAATTCTCTTGTAACCATACCACTGTTGAGTACTTTTCAACACCTCACAATCCATACTGAGGCACATATGCACAAAACCATAAATTTAGGTTGCAGACAGAACATTTTCACGTCTCATCACTGTGTCTATACCTATAGCCTATTGCCTTGCTCACCTCCCACATCTGTAAACTACTGGGGCTGACCATGGTGTTCATCTCCATACAAAACTGATCTCAGAACAGCATGCTGCCTTACAACCATTATTATTAAACAGCAAACCCTTACTCATTTGTGGGTTGAATATTAGGAAAAATTTCTTCTCCAAAAGAGTGCTGAGGCATTGGAACAGGCTGCCCAGGGAGGTGGTGGAGTCACCATCCATAGAGGTGTTCAAGAAACAAAGATAGATTTGGCACTGAGTGACATGGTTAGTGGGCACGATGGGGACAGTTGATCTTGGTGATCTTCGAGGTCTTTTCCAACCTAAGTGGTTCTGTGACAGATGTGCGATCAAGTCTAACAACTTCATACATTTTTATTGATCTCTGTGGGCTGGGTCCAAGCACCCCCAGTGCCACAATGATAGCAGTGGGACATCTCAAGAAGAAAGGTTTGGTGTGAATTACTGCAGGATCAGGCCATCAGCAAACCAGTTATTTCATCAAGGGGTACATTCTGCAGCTTTGTTTAAACATATCTGAATTCAGAGTAAGTGAAGGTAGAATGGTAGCCAAGAAAATGTGATGTAACGTAGGAGTGATTCTCTGGCTATTCTGCGACCTACATTTTTTCAGGACCAACTCCCTACTCAAAAATGTTTATTCAAAGACACTTGTCCTAATGCATTCAGCACAGCTCTTCATCCTCCATTAGCTCCACTGATGGCAAAAGCACCTGTCCTGTAAGGTTAGAGTGTGGGCTTGGCAACAACACCTCCAAGCAGTGCTTTGCAGTCAGGATGCGAATCCATGCTCAAGCAACACAGAATCGTAGAATCCTTAGTTAGAAGGGACCTCTGAAGGCCATCTAGTCTAACTCACCTGCAATGAATAGGGACACCACAGTTAGATCAGGATGTCCTGGGCTTGATCCAGTCTTGCCTTGAAAGGCCCCAGGGACAGGGTATCCATCATGTCTCTGGACAACCTGTTCAGTGCCTCACCACCCTCACTGTAAAAGATTTTTTCCTTATATCTAACCTAAATCTACCCTCTTTGAGCTTGAAACATACATACAGCCACCCTGGGACTCCAGCACAAACACTGATGCCAACATCTGGCTTATACAGAGAAATATTTTGCTGAGAGACAAAATTTACAAAATCTGTTATTCAACATGAAATTTAGTAAGATATTTTTGATGATGTTTTCTTTTATAACAAACACAGCAGCACCCTTTTTGTGATTTGTATGTGAACGTACATGACATTTCTTCATATTGATTCTGTTGAATTAAAGAAATGATATGTTTATTATTTAAGTAACGCCACCAGCTAATCTCCCGGTTGAGTTAGCCCCACGCTGATGCACTGACCATGTCCTAGGGAACGTGATACATTCATTTCTCAGCAGCCATTCAGTACCCTCTCCACTTCAGCCCAGTGGCATCCATCCCAGCACAGCACACACCAGGGTGCCAGGCTCAGGGCACTGACTCCACTGCAGGCAGCCTGCAGCTGATGAGATTGTTGCTCTGGGGCACCATCGGCCTCAGCCTCCACAGCACAGCTCTGGCTGCTGCAGCTGAGTCATGCACGAAGGCACTGCCGGCTGCAGCCCAAAGAGGCAACATGGATCAGTGCAGGTGCTGAGCTGCACGGTATGGCTGTGGACTGCAGGCCCTGTGCAGCACAGGGCTCCTGCTGCAGGAGCTGCACACCCCACCAGTGGATGGCAGAGGGAAGTGACCACCCCAATCCCACTTCATTTGGGTGCATTCCAGTGCAGCGCTGCCTAAGACGTCAGAACTTCAGAAGAATTCATACAATGAAAACTCAAGTTTTTAACTTGTTAGAGAAATCCCCTGCCAGTGGCAGAGGGCAAGTTCTGAGCACACCACACCCTGCAAGGTTCCTGTAACACCAACAGTTGTGCACACACAGAGCCTCCTCTCCCAGGAACATACATCTCATGACTGAATTACAGCAAACCTTTGGGCCTGACTCGTATGAAGCATTGGGCAACCCACAGAGGGGAGAAGTATGAATGTTCACCGGGGAAGGCTCTGTAACGAGCACTACCAAATCCCCCAGGAACACCCCCTTTGATGGATATTTTCCAGCGCTGGGCACAGAGATGATTCCTGTGATGCTCTGCCCAGTCTCAGTGCTGATGGTTGCAGTGCCTGCAGAGACTTTTCCCCTGTGCACAGGGGCCCTGTCCCCGCCCAGCTAAGCTCAGAGGAGAGCTTACGAGAACGTAGCGTGATACACTTGTTTTAAAGGGTCACAAAACTTACGGAGTGCAGAACTACTAGAAAAACGGCAAGCAAACAGCAGCCAGAAATCTCCACTGGTGCCCGCGTGCAAACGCACACGGAACCCACACGCGGACTGCCCCGAGTGGCCAAGGAGCGCCCGCCCGGCCGCGGGGATGCCCGAGCGACGCTGAAGGACGGGGATAGAGAGCTCCACACCCAGCCCGGGACTCGGATGCGCACACCATACGCTGCTCTCTACACGCATTACGCCCGGCCCCTCCCCTCATCGCCCGCCCCTCCCGGGGAGGTTTCAGAGCCCCGCTGCCGCCCAGCCCAGCCCAGCCCAGCCCCAGGCGGCTCCAGGGGAGCTGCCGCAGCCCGCGGGACTCCCGGACCGAAGCTGTGCGGGGACCGCCCGCCGC